>VXBN01007778.1:440051-533153 GCA_013397395.1 Sinosuthora webbiana
GGGGGAAGGAAACTCCGGGCGGGCGGCCGGGAGCGGGGGAAGGGGGCGGCTCGGCAGCGCTGGGAGCGGGCGGGACGCCGCCGCCGCCTCCAGGAATCGAGAGCAGGCACGGCGCCCGGCGCGGGAGAACTTGGAGTACGCGGCCCGGACGGGCCGGCCGCCGATGACCGCGAACGCCGCCGCTTGTCCGGGGCTTTCCCTGGGGCCATGGGCCAAGCGCCCGTGAGGGGGTTCCGGCCCCGGGGAACACCCCTGCGCCGCCCGGGCAGGGACGCCGCGGCTCCCGGGCTCGCCCCGGCGCGCCAGGCGCGGCCCGGCGGCTGCGGAGCCCCTCAGAGACCGGCCGTGATTTCCACCCTGAGACCGGCCGTGATTTCCAGCCAGCACCGCGGAGCCGCTGCGAAACAAGAGCCCAGCCCGACACGGCAGCACGGTGCTCGCCCGCACACCCGCAAAGCGGGGTCTCCCCGTGGCTTTTCTCAGTCTCACGTCGGAGCGGCTCCTTTCCTACCTGTTCATACAGGAATGCCAGTGTGCTGCGCTAGAAAATGCTGATACGAGACCGAGAATCGCACCAGGGTTGGAAAGCCACATTCCCAAAACAAAAGCAGTAGGAAACCAGCAAGTTTAGTAAATGTAACTACATCCTAGCAGCAGCTCGGGGGATGCAGCTACATCAGCAGACCAAACTTTTCCGCGGCTCCAGCAGGTGATTTTGTCACTGATGGCTGGTGCGCACGTAACTACCTGTAAAGAGTTACATGGTTGGCTTTCTTTAAAACTTCAGTGTGTTGAAGAAACTGAGGGTTTTTGTAAGAACCTAAAGCTAAAATAGTTTCTAACTCTTTCAAATTGCAGTGAAAATCGCAGAGACCTGGAAGCAAGTCCTAAATGTGTCCTAAGGTCTCAGAAACCAGATGGCAAAACCCTTCACTTTCATAAAAATAAGGTTTTCTGATACAACTGTAGGAATTAAGAGTATATACAATATAAATAAGATGATGTCACAAAATTAAGTGAAAAGATTTTGGTTGGGGGGGTGTTTTGCTCTTTTTTTTATATAAAGCCCTGTAATGAATTAATTTAGTCACTGTTTCTATTAAGCTATGTGTATTTTTTTAAAAAACCCTGTGTATATGAAAGGTAATTCACTTCTCATCACATATATTCAGTGGGAATTCTAGGCCAGGTCTCATTAATTATGTGACTAACATTGTTTTGCTCCCATTTCCTTGCCAAATCAACACAGCTCAAAGAGAAGGAATTGAAAACCATTCCTTCCTGTGAATCATCACACAAATTGTTTGCAGGACTTCAGTCAGTTGCAGATGGGAACTCACTCAGGAGAATACAGGTTTTTTGGTGGTGGGTTGTTTGGGAATTTTTACTGGAGCTAATGCAGAACCAAACGATTCTGCTTAGAACAGAAAGCTGAGAGAGTTGGGCAAACTTATCAGACTAATTCCCCAACCCTATTTGTACTCTATCAGAATTATTTTCTTATGCAGTTTTTAAAATAAAGCCCCTTCCCCGCCCCAGTCAATTGGTATTACTTTCCCTATAATAAATAAAGGGCTTAATTCAATTAAGCTTAAAAAAAGTTCCTTTGTTTTTACCAAAATTTTCAGCTGTTTTGTTGCAGACGGTGAAATGGGTTGTCTTGTGTGGAGATTTTAATTGAATCAAATTAAATGATCAAAAATTCCAGCCTCTGGAATATATTCACCCATTTATGTACTCCCTAAATTGAATGTTAAATTACCAGAGCAGGTTATGGTTACCATAGACTTTACCTTAAAGCATGTTGGTGAAGTTAGTTTGCTTTTGGATTTTTCTCCTATTCTGGAACAAGGGAAGTGACCTCCAGCTTCCAGTGAGGAAACAATAATGCAATATAGAACACCTTAAGAGATGCAGTGAGAAAACAGAAACTATAGAGTGTACAGTTCAAAAGATACAAGAGTTACCACTGGTATGGCATCTCTGCCTTCTTTCCTGGCAGAGCTTTCAATTGTTGCCTCCTCATAGTGGGAGCCAGCTCTTTTCCCTGTTAGTAAGGGAGCCCTTACACATCAGAGTTGATTTTCTATTCTTTTTCAAAATTGTTCACTGGGCCCAATCTCTTGGCCCTGGGATTACTTAAGGGATTTCCTTAGTTCTGAACTAGTTCTAACTGCAGTTAGGTACAACAGTTTGATCCTGTGGCAAAGATGAGATCCCTGACTCTGCAAAGGAAGGAATCTGTCCATAGCTCAGTTTCACAGGACTACACACAAACCCTCAACTCAGCTTGTAAATCACGGGGAAGGGTTTGCTTGTCTTCTGTACCAGGAACAGGAAACCTAATTCAATGTCAACTGAGAGATTTACAGAGCTGTTAGTCCCAGCAAGTAGAGGAGCACACTAAGTGAAGTATGATAATTTTCCTTACAGCAACAAAACCTTATGTCCTACTGCTACCGAATTCAGCAGCAAAATTTCAATGAGTGAGACTCAGCTCCAAAAGAGCAAGAAATCATTCACTGTCTTTTATGTTTGTAAGCCCAAGAGCCTATAGCAGCCTAAGAGCCATTTCCATCTGCTAGGGCTGCATTTAGGATTCCAATTTAACCATATAATATGATTCTTTAAGATCTCTGTGGGATTTCAAGCATGTTACATTTGCATGTATGCAACTAATATTACTGTGTTAAGAACAAATGCGCAGTCGTGTTTCCCACTTAATTTTTCTCTCCCCTCTAAGACTAATTTGGCTCAGATGGAAATAGTGGGGAAAAACAGAGAATAGGGCTTGCATGTTGAGAGCTGTGCCAGTTTCTGATTATCAGATCCATCTCCTCTTACTGAGGTTCATACATCTCTCAGTGGAAATAGGAAAATAGAACCGATTTTGATTTTTTGGTTTTGATGATTTTGAAATATAACCTAAATTGATGTTCTTCCTTGTCTTGTATGACTTCAGTACCTGATTCAGAAAAAATATGTTAATGTACTTCAACAGTTGAATGGGTTCAGATGGAAGGCAGGGAAATGCAGTAAGAACCATCTCAAATGCCCTAGCTGGATGCTGGGAAAAACATTAAAAACATGGGGCAGAGAAATGGAACCAGCTTAAACAATCACATAGAAACCAAGAACTATAGGGTAAGACCTGATAATGGTGGGGGGGGTGTGTGGTAAAAGTGTTACAGAGACTACCCTTACATTTATTCCCAGATTTCTAAATGTATGGGAAAAATACCCAACAGCACAAAGAAAGAGAACTAAGAATTACAAAGGAGAAGAGGGAGTAAGAAGACAGATCATATTCAAGCAGATAGGAAGAAACTGAGGTAATAGGTCATAGAGAAAGAATAAAGTATACCCACAAATGACAGCAATATTTAAAAAAATATTCAGAATTAAAGACTTTTCAATATATAAATTAGTTTATTTTCATTTAGATATAAAAGTTATAAGTACAATTAATGTAAAACAGTATCTGATAAAGACCACTTAATCAGTGAATCTGTCTGCATAATTTGACTGAGAAGCTGTGACAGGATCATTTGATGTCAACAAATAGCTTGAAGAGTCACTGCTGACAAGGCTAATTAAGTAAAAGGATCCTAAGTAAAAGGATGCTTTCTGGACACACAGAAAATCATCTTGAATCAGAAATTAGCATCCTACCTTCAGGTCACCCCAAAATAACATAAGGCAATTTCTTTCACACATTCCTAGTCATAAAAATAAACAGACAGGTACACAAACTGACTTCCTTTCCTGGATGGGCAGTGAATGCTGAACCACCAGCCAAGACTTCAGAAGAGCACAGCTGAAGAACACTGCCAGGTCTCGTCCTCAGCCTGATGAGCAGGAAGGCACAAAACAGATCCATCAGCATTCAAGTTCTCTTCACGGACTGCTTTTCTGATAAGATCATCTCAAGAAAATATCTCAGCAGCTACTGAAAAATGCATATCTGAGAGATACTAGAGCTGGACTTCTCAGCCTCAATTCATATTTTACAGTTAAATACAGTGTTTGCTTTGTGATTACGATCATTATTCTTTCTGGCAATATCAGAAAACGTCTTCACAAAGTTTTGTTTCTTTGAAAGCGCAAGTGATATCTACCGCTGCAAAGACTCCAGAGCCCAAAAGCAATATATCTGCTCTCTGCAGCTTGAAACAGAGTTCATCTGCTGACAAGGACAATATCCAAAGCTGGAGAACACCTAAGTCTTGTCCCACTAGAGGGACAGACTTCTCCAAACCATCGTGAGTATGTGTAACAGGCAAGAAGCAGGCAAGACAGTATTTGTTCTCTGCTTCAGTACACAGATGTGTGCACTGAGGCCTCCAGGCCACACCGTGCTGCAATCCACTCTGGTGAGTTAAGGCCACATGAATCAAGTGTTCCATGCTGTGACACACAGTCTCCATATTGTACATCCAGTATTAAAAATGGAACATTGGAAGGACACATTGCAAAGCCTTGTGGTACAATTACATTAAACTTACTGATCCCTATTAAAATACCTGTAATCTCTTTTTGAGGTAACTCCTTATAATCAGGTTAAGATTATTTATACAAAATCTACTTTATTATGTCATGCCTTGAGATAATCTCACATTAAAAAAAATAAAATTGGTCACAAACTTATACCTAAAAACATAGCATATTTCATGAACAATGGCAAAATTAAAAAATATTTCTCATCAGTTGACAGTCTAGATTCAACCAATCAGAACACTGCTTTCCAGAGGTGGTACTGTATATTGTTACAATACTATCTTCTGCCAAATTCAGCCAGATTCTATCATCTATTCAGTCTCATTTTTCACATGGTTAGAAGTAACAGAAGTAGCAATGAATATAATATCACCCACTGAAAAGGGAGTGTTTTGAGATTTGATTGTTTTTCATTTGGTAAACCAACTGTCAAGGGATAAAGAATACTGAAAGGGAAATGGAGTATCAATCTTAGCAGACAATCATTCCACAGAGTAAGTGTTGTATTACAGCCAATGTCTTATTCCAGCTGTTTATATTTTTCTGAATTCATCTGATCAGGAACTCTTGAGTAGCATCATCTCCCAGGCCTTGTGGAAGCTTCAAGGTAAATGAACATTTAGCTATTATTTTTCTAATCCTAGCTGCAAGGAGTTCCAATAAGCTTAGTCCACTCTCATGCAGCATCTGTAAACAAGGATTCTAAAAGCAGAATCAACACCAATGACAGAAACATCACCCAGATTTCTTGTTCTTCCACAATCCATACAGAGGCTGCTCCAAAGGTGGTCTGCCGTCAAATCCCACAAGGCTCTGAAGGCTGGAATTGGTTTTCTAATAAGCCTGCAGAAATCTGTCCTCCATTTCCCTTCCAATATGCTCTTCATTGCTACACCTGGAACTCTAACAAGATGCAAGGGTGGGAGTGAGTTCCATGTTTCATGTCTGTTGTCCCTCATTCACAGACCAATTTACTATCAAAGCTGGAGAGTCCAATAGCAAAGGCCTGAAGAGCACAGAGAGGGTAATTATAGTCCAGAGTGAACACATCTTCTGCTACACGACCAAACTGCATCACGATGTAGTCAGCTGGGGAGAAAAGACGTTCAGAGATGAACAATTTCACAGTGAAGGTAAAGAAAAGAAATGAACAAACAACAACAAAAAAGCCAAACAAAACCCAACCACAAACCCCACCCCAACATCTCCCAGTCCCAAATACATGTGATTGGTGTATCCATCCTGTCGCACCAGAGTGGCCTTGAAATCTGTCCTCTAGAGTGACTGTGCTACGCTAGAGATTATTTTTCTTCTCAGAACCAAAGCTGAAACCTATCTTTTGCTAGCCTGAAGGTGCTGTATTAAACCTTTGCTTTCACTTCAGGAAAGTTTCATTTGCCCCCTCTTTGCTGCAGTTACAGGCAGCAGAGTCTGCATCCACCCCAGAAAATAGGAGGCCTTATATAATCTTCCTGACAGCTCAGAAGTCCACAGTAATCCTGAGCTAGTGTCGTTTACCCAGTTTTCCTCCTCTAGGAAGGTGTCCTATTCCTCCCAAGCCTCATGAAAAATAAATTAGGTTTTCCCTGTTTAAGTAAGCCCCACACACTCTCCACCAGACTCTTACGGTCATTGTCATGGACAATCTGGAAGTTCTTCACTGAGGCCTGAGTGACCCTCCCATGGAAGTTCAAAACATAGGATTGAGTATCATCATTCCAGACTGGAGCCTTGTTGTGCAACTCAATGAGGTTCTCTAAATTTTTGTTTTGCCATTTTGACAGCAGACCCTCATGCTCCTGTTCAGAAGAAATAAATATATTTATCAGATACGGAATGGCTCTGCCTCTGAGTACCACCTCCCACGTGTGTGGCACTCTACAAAGAGCTTCCCTGTTTAATGAAACACAATGACATCACTTAAACTCAGTCCTGCTGAATACTTTCTGCAAATACCAGGAACATACTTTCCTAAATTCCCAGTCCAAGCATTCCTTTTCACTCGATAAAGTAAAAAGAGCGACAGGGAAGGAAGAGTGTGTACAGGGAAGGGAGCAATTCAGAGTCCACAGATAATTGCCATCCTGCTGGCATGAATCCCTTCTGAGTCTCATAATCTTTCTCCGATCCTGTTGCATCCAGTTTCCATTTCTAACATTCTAAACTTTGAAATAAAAGAAAATAATCTACAATTAACTGCACGGTGCCAGGCCCTGAGGTGCTTCAGTAGAAAGTCCAAAGGCTGCAATAGAATGTAAGGTTAAATGTCATTCTATTGGGTCTAATGAGTGATGCACAGTATGAAAACCAGAGAGAAATAAAACCAAAAAAATACAAAGAGCGAGTAAAACAGCACATTGAATTGACAAACAATAAATTATAAGGAGATTCAGGTTGTAGTGAAACATGACATTTGATTTAATTTTAAAAGTTCTGCAACAAAAAAAATCCAAACTATATATGCTAAACTCTGAAGGAAAAGAGTCCAAGGTACTAATAGGAGAAAATGCTCAGAAAACAACCTGTTGTGGAGGTCTGATTTATATGGCTACAGTATGTGCTTCAGAATTGTACAAAGATACCACAGCTGATTTTCGAGGATAACCTAAATAAAACTTCTTGTTCAGTTTAGTTACTTTTTAATTTTAACTTTATTTATTTTTTTTAAGATGCAAAACACCCCCCTGAGAACTGGCACCAACTAAGTGCATTTAGATTTAGGGGAGAAAAAGGCAGGGCCATGGTTCAATGTTTTGAACCATTACTGTACTAATGGAAGAGATGGCAACACCAATTGAAAGACAATGAATAAATGACCACTTCCAGATATAATTTTTCTGACCATTCACAAGAATTAAATCTCTTTTCTGGGCTCTCATGACTCTCAATTTCCATTCTTGAAGATTTTTTTCTCTGACCTCAGGAAATACATTCTTGTCCTACTCATATCTACCCACAACATGGCTGCAAATACCATTTTCTTGCTTAAAACGTTGACCACACCTTTCAGTTGGTACCTCTTCTTTCTGTCTTTTGGTCTTCTGTCACCAAATATAAAATCCACATTAAGGGAACCTAACAACTGTCATCACACACCCTAACATACCTTCAGATACTGTTCTGTAAGCTTTTAGCTATAACATCTCTCATAACTATCAGAAATCCTCACTAAATAGTCACAACAAAACTCCATCCTTCTCCTCATCCCTCCTTCTCCAAGAATCCTCCTTTTCTGCTCTTCCTACAAAAAGGCTAACAGCATTCTGATCAAAAATGTATTTATCCTCTTGCTATTGCACCAGCAGTACCTATCTGTCTATTGCCCATCTGTTGCAATCCACATCCTGGCTAAGAATATGAGCTCCTGGGAGAAGCAAATGTGTCCTATGTTCATCCAACCCTCAGCACAACAGGGTCCCACTGTGAGGGCAGCTTGTAGGTGCAACAGCAACAATGTAGAGATGAAGAAATCATATTTAGGCTGACCAAAGGACCCGTAAGGATTCAAACGCTATTCAGAAAGATACAGATTAGGTAGAAGGCAAGAACAAATTAATCCACGTCTTTAGGCAACATTGTATTTAGTCTCCAGGCCACTTGCTAAAGCCCTGGCTCCTAAAAACCCTGATGGTCAGTCATACCCAAGCCTCTACAGGGAAGTTTTAACCTCTTCCTTCAGTCTGAAACATGAGCAAACTTCATAACTCACATTCCGTGGACGGATTGGAATTCGCTTATGATTCATGTTCATTCCTGGAATGATCACAGACATTTTTCTGGGACCCTTAAATCCTAAGATATTAGTTTCCTGAAAGACAAGGAAAGCCATTATTTTCAGTAAATGAGAGACTTACCTCAGAGAAGGAAAGACAGCAAAACTGAACTTGGATCACCATTTGTACTAGTTTTAGAATTTTGCTGGCTACAACTGTAGCAGCAGTTACCTAACTGCAACTGTGTTTAATCATTGAGGATTGCTTTCTCTCCCTTCCTCATTTAGAGAACAGTGTTAGGAGATATGCATGCTATTAACAAATTTGGAGTGCATTTCTTAGCCTACTGAAACATTTACAACAAAATTAGACAAGTGCAACTTCCAGGCATAAGCTTTTTGCACCTGAGGCAGTAATGTGCTGAAATCTTGCTAGTGAACAAGTTTTAAGTATGATAAAAGACAAAATATCTTTGACCTGACTCTGTGTTGTCTGTATATCACCAGTTAGTCTAAAATGTTTCTGAACAATGAATTGACATTTTTCTTCAGGTGCTGTTATTTGTGTTTAAGAACACACCTACAATCTTCTCTCAAATCATACTGCTTCATAAATGTTTAAGAACAGACCCAGGAAGGGAAGTATTCAGCAACTGTCCAAGCTTCAGTCTTAAACAGATTTTTCCAGAGTACTGAAGGAGACTGCTCCAAGTGGATTGAGTACAAAAAGCAAAGGAAAAAAGTCCTGGTATTCTCAAACCATTCATTTAACAGTATCAGCCGAAATCCAAGGGCCCATTTAAAGTATTCTGTAACAATATCAGTGATAACCTTTAAAATTCTCAAAGGCCAATTAAAAGCCAGAATCTTTTAGAAGTACTGAATTGATTGACAAAAGTGATACAGCTTCTTCTAACACATTAATGCATTTTGCAGACACAGACAAAGGTCCCTGGAGCTGCAACCTCTATTACTTCATTTCAAAAAATCTAGGGGCATGTATAAGAATGAGGGTACTGATTTTATTCATATTTAAACTTTACTAACTCCTTGTAGATAAAAGTTCAGAATTCTGAAGAGCTGACTTTATATTAACTGCCTGTGCTCATTCTAACACCTTGCTGTGTCCAGCTAGGTAGGAAACTGAAGAATACTATATACAAAGAAAATATCTAGTGATACTTTTGTACATGGGCTAGTACTGGAATTATCACATTTTTTTCTCTCCAAGTGCCATTAAGATCAAGAGCAAAAGCAAAAAAACAAGATGCTGCTCCAGTAGGCTAATGCATCTTTAAGCTTCTGTGAGAAAAGTAAAAACACCTGTGAGAGATATAAAAATCCTTCCACTTGACAGCAATTGTTTTGTAGAGAACCTCAAATTTTCCTCAAACTGTAGGACTGGAATACAAAACAATGTAACATGAGAACTCTCATGTAATTCCATAGTGTCCACAAGTGCCTCCTTACTCTGAATCCTACACTGAGGTGATCCACAAGAGCAGAAGAACATCTCTAAAACAGAGCTAGTGAATCACAATTTACTTTACCACCAACAAGCTGCTACTGAAATAATACCAACTCCCTCCTATCCCTTGAAATGCCTTTGGTTCTGCAAAAACTAATTCTGCCTCGCAGTTCCTTCTCAGGGTCTACCAGACCCCAGCTGGGCCAGAGGTAGTTCATGCTGTGGCTGGCTCCATGTAAAGCATGACCTGACTGGTCACACACTGAATAGGCCAGATAAGAAGGTTCTAAGGATTTCTGTTTGGGTGTTTCTCCCACTCCTGACATTGATTTCTTTTTTTTTTCCTTTTTTTTTTTCTCAAACTTGTAAGAATTTATCTATGAGACCTCTGCCTCTTGTTGTATCTGGTTGAAATTGGTCACTTGGTGCCAAAGTTAAGTGGAGGAGGCTGGCAGCAGCACAATTTTGCAAGCTGTGTTTCCTCGGTAACCAGGCACAAAGAAAGGGGCAAAAAGGGAGAGGCAATACTTACATAACAAATAGCTGCCAGCTCCTGTCTTGTATGAGCCTTTTCCACTAGACTTTGTGCCTTGACTGGGTTAACACCATGGTCATAGACTGTAAATTTGGTTCCCATGAGGTTTGACCTAATGTCAGGTTATGGAAGAACACAGAAAGAGAGACATCAGTAGAAAGTTTTGTCATCTTCTGAAAGTATTTGCACAGCACAGCAAAAAAATACATCTCCTGCCACCTGAATCTTCCTGCTGCCAGCTCAGTGAAGAGCTTCCATGACGTGCCCATGTGAGCCTGTAACCTATCCTGGAAAAGCATCTAGACAATTTCTTCTCTGAGTTGCCACAGTGAATGGTAACACTGAAGAAGGCTGACAACCCAAGTGAATACAGATTACATTGAGCAGAATGATGCAAGTTCATTCTCTTTGAATTTATACCAGATTGCTAGTCATAACCACAACTCAATCAAAATTAAAATCCTATCTCAAAAATCTAGTTTTCATTTGTGGTTCTCACCTGAGTTTTCCAATGAAACTTTCCCCTTTCCGAGATAAATCAGTTGGGTCAACTGATATGAGGTAATTGGATGTTTTGCTCTTCTTTCTTTTTCTCCCTGCTAGAAGGAATGTCTGAAAAAACAAAACTTTGATCAAGACTGATGCTTTGTAAGAATGCAAAGGCATTGCTATCCAAACTGTTATCTCTCCATTTCCCAAATGCATTTCCTTCTTTATTCTGTGCTAATATTACTCTCTCCACAATTTTGTTCTCTTCTGAAGTGCCCAGCCTGAAATCCTATCCCTCCATCAGCTCACTTGGCAGTCTACATTTAATGCAACTGTCCTTTCTAGTCTTCCCTCCTTTTCTTCTGAAGCAACTCAGTCTTCCTGCTCTTTAACATTTAACATTTTTATACTTTTTCAATTTTATCTTTCACTGTATTATGGCTTTTAAACCCCAATATAATGCTAATTGCATGCTAATTCCCTCCTTAGTACTTTGGCCAATTGTAACCTGTTCTCATCTGCACAATGGCACTCCTCAGCTACTGGTTTGTTACCAAAAGCTCTCCCTTGCACCAAAAATATTCTGTGGTAGGAGTACAATAGCCAAGATAATGTGTGCTGCTTCCAATACCTTTTTGTTGTCATCCCTTTCCAGATGCATGTAGTAAGTAGGGAAGAGCCCCCGGTCCATTCCCTTTTTATCTCTAGTGATTCGACACTTGACACTGATTCCACGGGGTGCAGGGCGCAATGCAAAATCCTCCAAGTTCTCTACTTCTCCCAGCTGTGCATCTGCCTGAGGGGATGGACTACAGGAAGCACCTGTTTCCTATGGGAAGAAGCATCATATTAGCAAATTAATATCAGATCAGAGACTCTGCTATTCCACAAGAAAATTGTGGTTTGTTGAAACATAAGATATCATATCTCCAGAAGATACTGGGGGAAGGAGGGTTAAACAAGATACCACCTGTGTTTTCTCAGAAGAAAGCAGCTGAAGGTTTTACTCCAAGGAAAGACTAGGTCTCCAAGGGGAAAAGATAAGTATCCATTAAGCAGACATGAGTGATTTGCTAGAAAGGGGGAAATAGGATGAGATGCTATAAATATTCTAAGCAAAGAACCTCTTTGCTTTTAGAACTTCAAACACTGTGGAAAATAAAACAGTATGATAAAGCAGGACTGATGGATGCTGCAGTGAGACAGGCTGGGATTTTGTGACTGAAATGGCTGGTTCAGAACAGTAGCAGAAATGGAGTAAGCTGCTGGTGGAACCATATCAACTAAATGCTGGAAGAGCCTTAGAACAATCTGTGTAATCAAAGGAATTGGAATTCTAATGGAAATCTGGTACAAGTCATTAAATTTTTTCTTAGAGGTAGCTGAATCCTGTGAATTGTAGCACCCAAGAGATCCTTCTTTGACTGGGTTTCAAGATGAAGTTGCAGGTTTATCCCCATTCCCAGCTATAGCCAGTAGGAAACCTGAGTGAATAGCACAGACACATATACATAGATCTGAAATCCCCTAGAGAGTCTCAGCCCTTCCCCCCCTCCAGCACCCACCACCCTGTATCTCCAGCACTGTGCACCCACATCCCAGTCTCCCAAGAAGCTGACACCCAGACCTCTTGCACTTCTCCCCTACTAGTGCAGGGCAACAAACACTCAGTACCTCACAAATACACTCAGGTGGGGCTCCCACAGCATGGACTTTGAAGGGTGTCCAGCATCCATGCTCAAACCCCATGGTCTTTATCTGGTCTGAGTCAGCTCAGACCCTGTGTCCTCCTGATGCTGGTCTCTTCCAATTCACTGGCCAGTCCAGCACATCATTTGTCAACATATGTATACAGGCATGTATGTATATCACACACACACAGACACATCCACACGAGAAACAGAAGTGAAGTTCCAGAAGAGAGAGAGTCATGCTGAAGTAATCAAGGCACAAGGCTTGGGCAGACAATCATACTGTTTTGCAGTTGTTTACACATATCTGATGCCTTGTACTCTCTTTAATCCCTGTCTTCTCATGCTTATTACTCCCTGATCCACCTTGATACCCTTCTTTTCCCTCTTGAAGTTCCTTTCCCCAAACATCCCACATGATGTTTGTCCAATCCCAACATTCCCTGTTCCATTCCAAAATTCTGTTAGGGTGGAAGAAATCCTTCCTATGTTTGCATGGCATTTCAGAGCTTCTCTGAGTCATTTTGGTGAATTTTGCAGAGACAATGGCCCAGTCTGTTTTCTTTAAGGGTAACAGTGCTGACTCACTGTGTTCCCATATTCACTGATTAGGCTCCCTGGGATCCTCCACCCACAATTGTTCCTTTGATCACTGCTAAGCCTTTATGGCTAACTCAGTGTCCCTTCAGTCAGATAACCTGACCATCTTGACCTTCCTCTGCTTTCAGGGAATGATGCTGGCTACTGTACTTGCAGCTACTCTATTTTAGCCCAGTGCTCCAGGGGTTAGCACTAAAATCAAGCATGTGCCCAGTACTTATCAGAAATGGATTTCAAGACACTTACTGCAAAAGACTTCTCACTGGATGCAGAACTAGGCCTCTCAGATTCAGGGTATGGTGAATGAGATACTGGTCTCTTTCCAGCTTCTTCCTCTTCTGTGTCCTCCTCATCAAAATTCAAACTTCCTGAAATTCCTGTCAGAATACAGGATTAAGCATGTAATCTCTGAAAGAAGGTGTTACAAATTCATGGCATCATTAATTCATACATGACTCTTGAATACCTATTCACACTCTTAATTTCTGTTTTTTTCAACTGCTGATTCTTAATTTCTGTTTCAACTCTTGATTTTCTTCATGTGCTATATCTCTTCCTGAGCCTTGTAATTCAAATTCTTACTTATATGTTGCAGCAGTCACTGTGTAGATGATTAAGCAGCTGTCAGGCCTTTATTAATATGGATTTTACTTGATATTCCATGACATAACATATTGCTTAGTTTATGTTTTCATTGAATTAATTTTGCATATTTTCATGCAAAAAAGTCCTCCATATCTTAAGAACAACAATAAAAGGAAATCCAGATCAATATGCTGACATTATCCCATAAATTGGACTCTGTACAGTATACATCCTTTACCATTTTCCCTCAGTCTTACACACACCGAAACGGAGTATGTCAATTTTTCAGTAAAAGCCCCTCCTGTTCCAGTACCAAAAACTCAGGTCCAGGAATACTAATAATGACTTGATTTCTAAAACTGAAGCACAGACTGAGAAGGTTCAGGACTTACTTAATCTTAACCTAAGCAAAGTCATGTAGAGATGACTGTGGGTATATAACTAAAAAAACTTTGCATAAAGATATTTATAAAGAGGTTCTGTACACATCCCTATCTGGTGTGTCCTTCCACTTGGAACTGCATCGTGAATTGGTCATTAGGAAGACGTTTTTCAGTGTGAAAAAAACACAGGGTGACCGGGAGTTGGAATGAGTTGCCCAGGGAGGTGGTGGAGTCACTGTCCCTGGAGGTGTTTAAGGAAAGACTGGATGTGGCACTTAGTGCCATTGTCTAGGTGACAATGTGGTGTTAGGTCATAGGCTGAACTCAAAGACCTCAAAGGTCTTTTCCAACCAAATTGAACCAACAGACAGTGAACACAGGCTGCTTAACTGAATTATTTTCTGAGAACATATATTTTAACAATGCTCTGACATGGCACTGCAGAGAAGAGGCACTGCTGGAAGTCTCAGATAAAACAGAAAAATCCAGTCTTAACAACCTGTCAGTAAACTTCCCAAAGGACGCTTGGGAAGAGGAAAGGCGTTGACCCTGGTACTCCAGCCAATTTCAAAATTCACTGTTTATATTCTACCTCCACTAATTTCCCCTGAAGTTACTGGATCGTCTCTCCTCTTTCCTTTTCTAACTCTTGTGTAATGTTGCAATCATCTGTAGGTAAGTAGCTGTGCCATGTGACAACTGGATGAGAACACCTCTGAATGTGATAGTACCTCAATACATGCAGTATACTGGAAATATTCTGGGACACAAGCTTGACAAAATAAAACAAGCTGTATACGAAATTAAACACTAGCCATTATTTTGCTGCAAAGTGCTTAGGCTGCATGCAACAAAAAAAGGTTTCCTGTAGTACTGGCAGCAGCTTAAGATACTTGGCAGACAGAGCTTGACACTCCACTAGGAAATTACTCAATGGGATATAACTATTGAATATATAACTTGAAAAGCGCTGACTGTGACAGCCTCTGACTCAGAAAAAAACACCTTTCCTGTTAGTCTCCTAAGGAGTTAAATCATGGCATTTACTGAAGGATCCTGCTGTTGTGAAAATATTCAAGCATCTTATCAAGATATAACATATCTGGAATAAAAACACCCCAAACTTTAGCAAAATGTGGTATAGCATTTTGTCAGCAATTTCCTTGGAAAGACCAGAAATTATACAGCACATTGAGAAACCCTTAAAATATAACTGGTATGGTTCAAATAATATCAGGAAAAGGAACTGCAGCACTGTATTTCCACATGCTGTAGAATCGAGTAGCTCTTTTAAAAAAGTGATATCCTACAGACATTTGTTTCATGATTCCTCATTTTTTAATGCCACTGAAATAAAGTTGTAAAAGTAGAAGAGCCCCAAAAAAGACATTTACCCATTATCAACTCTTACCTCGTTTCTGTAATATTTCTTGCAGATCTGGCTTGCTTGCTGTGTCTGTTACAGCCTCTCCATCATTTTCCTTATCTCCATTTTCTTCTGGTTTTGTAGACCCAACAGACAGAGTTTGGAGGTTGGTCCCCAAATCTTGCACTTCTGATTTCAGGAAAGCAGCTGGTCCATCAATGCCTGCAGGCAAAAATAAAACAGAATTCCAAAGTCTATTTTTTTATGGCCAAAGATGCATCCCAGGATGGGGGCTCTTTCCATCTTCCCTCCCTCTAGCATCTCTTTAAAGTACTGAAATAAACTTGTTTAATTTTTTTCAGAAAGCTTGGCAGGAGTCAGGCCTGACTCTGGTACAGACTGCCTATTACTTTAAACCTATCAGTTTCTCTCTATTTAAATATAGTTTACAATTTTACAAGGGTTTAAGCAGTTCAAACAAATCGTCATGCACATTAATAGTTTTCAGTTTATTTACAGACACCTCCCTTATTTTCTTCTTCTTCACCTTGTTTGTTTGCTCCTATGCCAATGAGTACTCTACAGCGAACATCACAAATCAATTTGATAAAAGTATCTACAGCCATAGACAGAAAAAAGCCCTCTATCTTTTTGTTAGAATGAAACTTCCATGTTTAAACCATACAACACAGCTGTGCACCACACTTCCCAATTGGAGGAGGCATCTTGATATCAGGGTCTGGCACAACACCTAATATGTAGCACACAGTACGTAAGTGTAGTTCCAGCTTTGGATTTCTTGTTTTCCCACTGTTTTCCTACTTAAAAAACTTTACTGCTTTATCTAGGCATTGTATTTCTGACATGTTTACTGCTGTTATCACTTCTTAACAGGACTTGTTTGCGCTGAGAAAGCCTCAGAACTATGAAAGGTAGTGAATGAGCAGTTAAGTTCTAATTTGAGTCTTACTGAAGACTCCTACCTTAAGAGTCACACCTATCTTATCTCTCATTCTCTTCTTAACTTGAAAGTGTCTTTTAACAGAAGATTTCTTCCACCTGTTTTTAAACACGTAAAAGCTACCATAAACAACACCACTTTCCTTCCCCCTCCTATGATCCTGAGAGGCACCTGGAGAGCAAGAAAAATATTCAAGAGAGAAGGGATAACATAGTTCCAACTGTGATCTTTTAAACACCCCTTGTTTGGAGGTTTAAAATTCTACTGTGCATATTAATTTGCTATCAATACAATGCTTGTATTATCACACCCCACAATAGCACACATCTCAAAGCCTTGGAATGTTTCCCATTACTTTCTTGATAGGCTGATGGGATCCTGGCTCTCATAACTTCCTGACACTTCCACTAGAATGTAAGGATTTCATTGCTGCTCTTTTTATCTCTTTGTGACATGGGAGTCTTCAGGCTCTCACTACTGCATTTCTTTTCACTCCTAAAATAATAGTTACTATTTTACTGCAATATTTTGAGGTCACCAGGTTATTGCCTTTGGCCCTGATAGCACTTTGTGCTTGTTACTTTGTGGACCACTGTAACCTGTCATGTTTCAGTTGTCTCAATGAAGCCCACAGAAAACAAGAGATGAGTTAAAAACCATCAAGAGCCTAACACAGTGTTCATAACAGTTTTTGTTTGCTTTCTCCACTTTATCATTCAGTCATATGCAATCTTGAGGTGGAGTATGCCATGACACCATAAGGAAACACCATACAAGCAGTCGCTACTGCATTATTTTCTTTATCTTACAGCTTCAGAAGATTTTTTTACTCTGGATTTGCATGTCCCCACCTTTATAAGTTGCCAGCCCATTTCTACAGTTCTCCTAGCCTAACCCAAGGGAGAGATCACTCAAGGGCACATGAAGATTTACAGCTGTCACAAAAATCAAGGTGAGGTTTTTGTTTGCTTTCACAGTTTTGTATTGCTCAACCATACTGTACTACAATTCAACTTTTGTATATAGAATAGTATGTAATCAATCTTATCACTTGACCCCTACCACAGCAAGCACCCATTTGTGACATAATGCATGCACTGGGATTTTGGGGAAGCCTGTTGCAATCATGTTGATTATTTACCATGTAAAACAACATCACTGTGGACAGGGGTAGGAGTTTCTACTAAAGGAGTCTGCTCCTCGCACCCTTTGGGCTTTGACCTGCGCAGCTTGGCCTCGGGATTTGGCTGCACCATTAACGGATCGAGACGTTTCTTCCTCTGCTTCTTCTCCAGAAGGGCTCTCTGTGGAATAAACAAAAACAGGAAACAGGGATGAGTAACCACATCTAGAGAGGCAGAATCGAAGCCTCAGCCACTGGCAATGACATGTCCCTGATCAGAATCTCAAACTTGAGATATTCTTGCAAGTTCTTACAAAAATCCTACACACAGGTATCACTGAGGTTTTGGAGTGGGATACTGACTTTGATTCTCCACAAGAGGTTGACATGGACACCTGCTTATTTTCTGACCTGTCTTGAGACTACCACTTAAATCTTTTCACCAGTCTCAACTGCAGCAAACCTTAACACAAATAGACAAATTCAGCAGTCATCCATAATCCAGTATGAAACAGGGCTTGCAAAGGAAAAGGTTTTTATCTCAAAAGTTATCACCTTATAGAGAGAACTTAAAGCAAATAGTTCCCAGAAACCAATGCCGAGAGGTAAGACTTAAAGTGGGGAGACAAATAAATAACAGTAATTAAAATAGGAATGATCCACTAAAAGGAAATTTGATCTACCTTGCAAAATTATTCCATATGATTCAGGACTGAAAGGAAAGATTGGTAAGTCGAAATGCTAAGAATTAAAACATTATTTCTCCAAGATACATACACATTTGATACTTAAGATTTCCTACTCGACAAGAAGAGAAACAACTTCTAGACTTAAATCAATACAATAATGGACATGGTGCCATTTTAAAGTCAGACTTCATCAGTCCTTAAAAACAAATGTGATGCATAAAGAAGGAAAAATGATATTCTAGTATTCTGCACCATTATGCAAACAACGTGCAAGCTGCTTACAGTAGATGCAGTTTATCCACAGCTGTCTCTTAGGTACCTGAACATCCCTGAAAGTTATTTTTGATGACAGAAACCATTTCTCCATCAAATTATTTTCAGTCTCAGTGCACCCACCAGACAAACAATTCATCCAGTACCAACAATTCAACCCACTTGAGACACAGACATTTTCTGGAGCCCTTTCCTCTCCTGTTATTCTTTTTCTCTTGTTGGTTTTTCCCTCTCCTATTAGTCTTTTTATCTCAAGTGAGATTAGTTTCTCAGGCAACTTCTCCCTGAGGTATTCCAACACAACTCAGCCCTTGATCCTTTATTCTGTCTGTTTTTTTCACTTATCTAAAAGAAAAAAAAAACAAAAAACCAACCCAAAACTCAAACAAAACCAAACATACAAAACCTCAAATACAACAAGCAAACCCACCTTGAAAAAAAATTACTTTTTTTATTTAAACTCAAAATCACCCTTTGAAGACTGAACTGCAATACAGGTAGTGTTTGCTACTGCAGAATTATTTGCAAGGATTATCCTGCAGAGCAAAAATTACACAGAATTCCAAAGAGATTATCACACTGGTCTAGAATAAAAAAGAAGCATAAGTAGTAAAGTCAAATTCTTAGAAATTGCTAATTACAGATGTGTTTTCTAAGAAGGTAGTCAGACCTTTCAGAAGAATTTACATCTGTGTTGTTTGTACCTTTTTTAAATTAAAGCTGAGGAAAAGTTTAAAAATGTCATGACAGTTTATAATTCTCCTAAGGAGAGAGGAAAAACAAGAATCAAAACATTACACTCAGAATAAGGATTTGAGAAAAATTGTTGTCAAGTCTTCTCTACCTGACAAATAAACCAGCAAGAAAAAAAATCCCCAAACCCCAAAAAACCAGCATAACAGACAACCTAAAGACAGTAAGAAAATAAGAAAATATACAGCTACTGTTCTAATGCAAAATTGAATTTGGGATCAACACAGGATATAGTAATTTCAAGAGTTATTTAATGGATTATTCTATTAGATAATCTTTTTTAAACATTTCACTGCTCACCAGCCTAAATTTTAATTATTATTCTTATACACTGTGTTACATCCAAGGGTTTCTAGGACTCACCAGTCCAATAGAATCAGCTTAAATTAAAACACTGCCAGTTTAAATAAATTGTAATAAAACTACCAGTTACAATAAACTACCAGTTTACTGCTGGTAGATGTGACTGATCTCCCTTTCTTTTAAGAACCACAGGATAATCAAAGTGACAAAACTGGATAATGACTTAATTTTTTTTAAAGGCTTCTCTTTACTACTTTGCATCCTGAGATGGAAAAAATATGTGCAAGCGCACTGTCAGGACAGCAAACAGTAGTTCATCTTCTCTCCATACGGTGGCAGGGCAGCCTGTCCTTCAGTACCATGTATTCCCAGCCGTATTCCACTACGGAAGTAGGAAAAGGAAACGAGTAGTTTGTTTCATTTTGTCTGCTAATTAGCCTTTTCCTGCAGCTCTGTGTTACAGAAAAAAAATCATATAATATTACTACATAAAACGTCAATAGTTCATGAACAGGACACCAGAACACACAAGCTTAAATAAATAACTGATTCACTAAATCATGATTTATTTGGGATTTTGAGCACTCCATGAATTAAATACTTCCAGAAACACCTTAGAAAACCATAAAATCAGAATATAGGACGACTAGAGGATCACAAACCATCAACTCCTGTTCAAATGAGCTTTCATAAAGTCACATAAGAATATCTAGTGTGCTATTAAGACAACTAGTTTACTATCTCCAGCTGTGATGGCAGGAAGCTGATATACAACGAAGTTCCAACCACTCCAGCCTCGAAGGTGCAATCCTGTGCTACTCATTCGTTGGTACAGTCCTAACCCTAGCAGGCCATACAGGATGGGCCCTAGCCAGGGAACAACCTCTCCTCTTCCAGCTGCCCCTTAGCCCCAGTGACAGTGATGGTGGCATCAGTGAAACTCCACTGATGTGGAGAGTGCATCAGAAACACACCAGGCTCCATGCTCCCCCTGCACAGGGAGATGGCAGCATTGCACTTGGAGCTGCAGATGCCTCAGAAGACTCAAAAATCTTCTACTAATGAGGAAATAAGTACTGCATGAGCAACCACACACTCTTGCCTCAAGGAGAAGGCAGTAGTCCAGGAGGAAAAAGCATCCTGGCAGGCAGGCAGAGCTGGCCCACAGATGGAACTTGATGTCATGCACTATTATAAATAATATTTTACTGCAATTACAGGGTTTCCAAACCCATCACAAAGATGGATGGACAGGCAAGTCTCCACTATGGCTTATTCCAGATTCTCTGTATGACCAGAAATTCTGTATATGACCCTGCTGGATTAAAACATTCTGCATTTTTAAAATTCCAAATCCTGCAATTGTTCATGATAAATTAATCAAGCAAGGCATCAGCTACAACCAGTAGTGAGTCCATCATACTTGGTAGTGATCTCCTATTGACCTCTGTTCCTTCAGAAGGCATGGTACTATTCATGTAAAAGTAGACTTTAAAATTAATACTCAAACCTAATTCTAAAATCCTATGTTAGAGACTGTTAGCACTTCTCAACAAATCTCATTTGCAAAGGGCAGGGTGTTAAAATACATTTAGTAAAATTGTCTAGCTGTTTCTTTTGCAGATGATTGCAATCTCTACCAAATCCAAGATGGAAACAAATTCGCAAAAGGGAATGAATATTTAAACTGACCTCTTCAGGATGCAACTGACAGCTGCTCTGAGGGCATTGACCCAGCCCAGCAGTTTTATTTTGGAGGAATAGCCATGCATCCCCATGGCAAGGCCTGACACTAAGCAAACGCTGATCACCCAGCACTAGGAGACAGTGATTATTACCAGATTATGACCCAAGACCAGTTCTAAAACAGACCCTGAGGTTCATCACTAGGCAGTCTGACTATCCTTAGCTTTGGAACTTCTTACCAAATGGCATTTGACACTAAATGCTCTTTTGTAGATTATTTGAATTAATTCTATTTTAAAATAAATTGTTTTTAAACAAGTGTCACTTGATAGTCTACAGATAAAAGACTATGGTAGCTTCCAAAACTATGACTAAAGATATATTTTACCTCTTGACTCTGGAGTGTTTTAGATAAATGCCTATATAGACTCAGATAAAGTTAATAATAAATTCAGTGCCTGAAGTCAAAGCCTAGCAAACTCAGACTACAAATAATGACCGGGTTCTAGTAAAGAGGATTACTACCCACTGCAACAGTTCCCTGAAGACTCTAGTGTCTGGACTTAATGATCCTCAGCTGAGAAAGCACCTTCCTAAAAACCATACTTTAATTTGAACAAGAAGAGTTTAATGGAAGACAGTGATCTGTGGTCCATGTGAAATGCTCAGTTAGGGAATCATAAGAGTCTCACATCTTCCAATCTATTTATAAGCATTTGAAATTTCACAGAGAAAGTATATTAAGGATGGATACTTCATTGCTTTGAAGAATATGGTTGTGTAAGCATCCAGCAAACAGCACCTCAAAAACTGAGACCTATAGCCTAATAATTGACCCATCCTTGGCTGTAAATATTTTCATTGTAGGAACAAAAAAAAAATGGTCAGGAGAGGCTGGAAATCCTTCTCAACAGCAGTGTTAAAGAGATTGTTCTATGGGAGGGTGAAACGGTTCCTTTGATGCCTAAAATGGACAATTCCCTGCAGTCTTCCCATCCTTTGATTTTTTCCTGCTCTCTAGCAACTCAATCCTAATGAAATAAGAGAACATATGAAAAACAAATTTATCAAACACACCAAGCCTACAAGCCATGGCAAGGCTGACTTGAACTAACGAAAACCATGAAAATCTCCAAAGTTCATCAGACCAACCATTTTTAGCACTTCACCCCATTTCTCAAGTCTCTAGAGGGCTGTTTGATTTCCTATACTTATTTTTACCAGCTTCAGCACTGTCATTTACCTGATTCTGTAGTTTCAGCTGTCGTAGTTTCATGCTTTCATCCTCAAAGATGCTGCAAAAGCAAAGTAGAAGAGTTTTTAGTTATTGCTATTAAACAGTTTGCATTACAAGAGCATAGGATATTCTCAGACAACAACTTCATCATCAAGACTTAAAAATGACTGTTAGACATTACTTCCATCTCACATAAAGACCAAGACGCAAGGTATTAAACATCATATTCTGTCATAAATAAGAATGAACTCTGGCTTAGTCCCCTTACTAAACCATTCTGAAAAGATTTTGAAAGCACCAAAGGCTTCATTACTGGTAGATGGATTACAAACCTCTGTTGAGAGGGGACTAGGAGACAGTTTACACCTGGAGCTTTAACACAGTTCAGATTGATTCTGTAAAGTCCCTGCTCTTTCATAGGATACCTGATCCCAAATTAAGTCAGTTTTGTCTTGGAGTCAAACCTACATCATTTTCTCTTCCTGCAACACGTTCCAGAACTACTGTTAATACCTGAGAAAACCTGTGTTTGCAACATCTGACATTAATTCCTAAAGGTAAAAAAAAGAATGATTTTCCTATTTCAGGATTTTATAGATAATTTCCTAGGAACTCCGATTTTTTGTTCCAAGTTGTGTTCCGTGTAGACTTCCCATTAGCTTTTGTATGATAATGAATTATAACATAAAATGCAATTTAGAGCAGTTAGCCCCACAAAGGGGAAATGTTAATTGACTATTAAGCACATATTCTACTGACCACAGTTGTGTTCTCTCCTTCAACACAGCTTTGACAAAGACCTCTCTGGAGGTAAGAAAGCATCAGGAAGAAGATACTTAATGTGGAGAAGAGACAAACATTATATATTTTATTAATAGCATCAGAAAAGGAGGGCCAGGCACAATTTCAATTTAAACAGGAAATTCTCTGTCTGGTCTAGGTATCCATAAATGTCCAGTGATGTGAAGTCACAAGCTGGCAGCCAGTGCTGAATATAAGCCTAACATGGAAAACCAGAGATGGAGAGAGAGGGAGAGAGCAGAGCTGGGCTTTCTGCACAACACATGCCATGGAAATTGGATTACAGCACTCAGAGCTAAAGAGAGAAGACAAGCCTGAGTCCCCTTAACCCCTAGCAAACCCACATTTGACTCAGCTTCAGGCAGGCAGACAACAAATCAGAGGTCCTTAAAAACAAACTACCCCAGTAAATACAGACCGTGCTCCAGAAGGTTGAAATACGCACAAAAAGAGTTCTGTAGCCACATCATACATAACTTGTATACTCTAAAATTGATACTAATTGTCCAACTAATAGTATTTTAAACAAGTTACAACTGCCATTTCTTTTATACTCCACCATTTCCTTACTTCTATTCTTTATTTTTTCTAATGCATTTGAAGTATCACACAAGAGGTCTAAGACCATGAAAACATCTTGTTTCCAAAAACTGATGTTACCCCTCACATGGACCTGTAATACATAGTGTCTTGGATTCTAAGGGAATGGAGGGCCTGGAAAAATTAGTGTCTTTCTTGATAGGGAAGGAGAGCTTTTGTGTATCCCCAAGGCAACAGTTAGAGTAATACAGTCATCTCCACTTGAAAACAGCCACAGCTTAAGAAAGAAACAAGCAGAAGCACATCTACTGAGTGCAGCACAATGTGCAACAGTGGTCACACAAAACTTCAGCACAAAAGGTGACATGCTTATTTTTTATAGCATAGGTGATGGAAAAGGCCATCTTTAGCAAAGTCTGAAACACAACTGAAAGTTCCACTTAAAATATTCATGACAAAAAAAAACAAAAAAAACAACAACCCTCCCACAAAAAAAAAAAAAAAAAAAAAAAAAAAAAAAAAAGGAAAGGGAAGAGTCCTTTTCTTCTCATACACCTACTGACTTAAGAAATTGATGACACTTGTTAACTGCAGTCAAGAGTTTGTTATAAAGCAGTCTATGTAACTGCAATCAACACCAGACTTACAGAGATGTTCTGATGGACACAAAGGTGTCCTGGGTAGACACAAACTGCTGTCTGTGGTTTTGTTGCTTTTCCTAGCAGAAAATCTATCCCCATACAATTTGAGTGTCTTTAGAAAATCAGAATAAATAAACACTACCACTTTAGGGAATAAGTTTACAAGGTTTCCTTTCTAGCTGGAAGAAGACAAGGTGCTGAAATAGCAGGACTCACACACTTGCCTTGTTGAAATGTCCAGTGAAAATTTACTTTGTATGTTAAATTATTTTCTACCCAGACTGAAATAGTTACATTATGTAACAGGATCATAACACAGACTACATAGTGCCTCAACTGTGGCCATTTAACTTATGCTTGAAGGTAAAGATTCTAACAGGTCACAGAGCTTGATAAAGCAAAAAGATAACAAAGTGCTCTCTCTCACAATTTACTTTTAAACACAGACCAAAATTGCCGAGTAGCAGGCAAAACAAAATGAAAGCAACCATCAAAGCTTTCCATTTTAAAGTGCAAGGATTCCCACAAGCAGTAAAATAAAAAAAACTAAACTCATGAGCAATGTAGCACTATAAATATTAGCTTAAAAACAGCCCTTTCACATTATTTTTATTTACTACTCCTGCAACCTTTCTTCCAGGACTCATCATTATGAAAGCATAACACAATAATCAGTCAAAAAAGAGATTCCCACACTTCAAACCTTTTTCTACCCCCCACAGCAGGGTTGGTGTCATTACAAACTTTACCAGGAAAACACTGCCAGAGTCACTCCCACATCTCACCACTAAGGAATGTAAGTGGTGTGCTAATCCAGCTGCAGGCTCCAAACAGGAATCCTCCTTCAGCTGCACTGACAACACAGATCCACGTTCTTTGGACGTGCCCACACCAAACCACTGCACTCTTTGTTTTTCTGTTTGAAGGGTTTACATGCAATAAGAATTAAATATCCATCAGGAACAGGAAAAATAAGCAGAATTTCCATAGCTACAACACCACAGTTAAGAACAGGGGAAAAAAAAAATCCCAACCACCAAACCAGTTGCCCATTTACCCTTGATAAATAAGAATTGCATATTTTCAAGCAGTCTGTATCAATGTCCTCTCCCCAGCCACAGCAGCCTACATGAGGTCCTGCCCACAGACACCACTGCTACATTTACCAGAACCCACCTGCAATCCTACTGAAGCTGCATGACAGGTAACAGACATGGGCCACAGAGAAAAGAAAAGATACCTTGTATGTTCTGTTCTGGGTAAAGACTAATGAGACTGCATGATACAGAATAAAAATGAGAGTGGGAAAGCAACTTAAATAATATTTAATAAAACATGGAAGAAGATGGCAAGATGCAGAGGGATTCACAGATTAACATGGAGCAAAAAGTTGTATTTTTAACTGGTAGCCTCTCAAATTCCTACTGAAATCAGAATCAGCCTGGTTTTCATTTCATAATCCAAATTAAAGTGTTGCAATAGGAATATGCAACTGATCTATTATAAATGTATTTGGTCTCTCCTAACCATTTTCAGAATAGCAAACAACCACATTGAAGGCATAACTCACAGATTATTTAACAGATATTCATATATGCAACTGAAGCTTCCTTTTTTCGTGGTTTATTTTCCTTTCTGTAAAAAAGGTACACTACATCTATTGACAGTTCTTTCAGAATGGACATATTTTTCAATAACATTGAAATTTTGGCATTACAAATTGTGGCTAGACAGAGGTAACACTCTCGTTTTCATTGCAGCTTGTCTGTGTTCCTGAGTATGCTGTACTTGGGAAAAAAAAAAAACCAACCAAAATACTTTTATTTAAGCACTTGGCAATAATTGCCATTGAATCAGCCAAACACAAATTCACAGAATAATCCAACTCTGAGAACAATGAAAACCCTGATATTAAAGCAGAACGTAGAAAATAAAAGCAATCCACCAGCCCAAAAATGTTCTCCCATTCTGTCCAAGGTCCACACAAGGGAAAGGACTGAAGAATTAAAGAGAGTTCAGCAGAAAGCTGAACAAATTGACCAAGGACTGGAAAGTGCACCTCTTAGCAGGATTTCGATGCATCCTACAGTTTATTCAAGAGAAAATCAATATGTTCCACCGTATTCCATGGATTTGAGGGTACAGATGACATTGATGAGAGAGAAGACAATAAAATCCAGACATAAATAACTGAAGCTAAATGAATTCAGATTGCAAATAAATTTTTTATTTAACACTGCAACTAATTAACCATTAGGATAACTCATGGAGAGCTGTGGATTTTCAATGGAAAACAACAGGTTTTAATCAAACTTGAATATCATTATGTTAACAGTTGCTGTTGTAGACCAAGGCCATGCTTTACCTCCTATTTCAGGTGTGGTTATCCCAGATGGGAGAGCTAAGCATTCTTCCTTCAAGCTATTTCAATTAAATCCCCTTTATATACTGTTCAAGCTAAAAAGGAGGCAAAAAGAAAACAAAAAAGGTTGTCTTTATCATGGATCATGGACTAGTTTTGGAAGGAATTGACTGGCTGCAGTTGTGAAGGAGAGGCAATAAGCAGAGAAAGTAAGAAAGGCAACAGGAAAGAGCAGCCTGTAGAGACAAAATGTTCTACATGACTCAGAAGTTACTGGAAAGACAGATCTGAAATATGTTAAACACAGGAAAACACCGCGATAGGTTTCCCTGCATTCAATAAAATGTACATTCTTCATATTCCACTAAAGAAACACTATACTCAGTTTCTCCTCCTAAACAAACAATGCAGCAAAGCCTTGCAGATTTAAAGGTTTCCCAGTTAGCTAAATCTATCCTGCAATTCAAATAGTTAAAGGTTTGGTAAAGAAACTAAGTTTGGCTGCCTCTTTTAAGAAGAAGGTCAGAGTAGCTGACAGAAGCAGACACCACTCCAACCTTAAATGAAAACCTGACCCAAGAGAAGGAAAGACAAGCTTGCTTTGCCTTTGAACTGTTCTTTACAGCACATATCAGCACTGTATATGCACTCAATTCTTGTGAGAAAAACTATGGAATTATTACCTATTTGTGCACAGCTCTAGGGGAGGTATAAAATTTCACATAGTCCATAGTTTGGCAGAGAGATTCAGAGAAAGTGTCCAGCAGAAACTTCCAGATCATTTTAAAGTGAACTGGATCTTGAG
The DNA here is from genome assembly GCA_013397395.1 of Sinosuthora webbiana. Lineage (NCBI taxonomy): Eukaryota > Metazoa > Chordata > Aves > Passeriformes > Sylviidae > Sinosuthora > Sinosuthora webbiana. The sequence continues at coordinate 467,552 of VXBN01007778.1, forward strand.
TTCACTGTGCCTTTTTTGTATCAGTCTGACACAGCAATCCTTTTAAGAAACATAATCTTTAGATATTAGTGGGAACATGAACCTATACACTAATAATAAAGATCCTTAGATTTTCAGTTGTTTCCATTGCTCTACTTCTTTTAAAGGAGCTCCAAGGCACAATAACACGATTTTGGTCCACAAATCTTCCTACTTTCCCAATATCTTATGTTCCACAGGACTGCTTCCATCAGGAATCTTACAAAGCTAATATAACTCCTTTTTCCTTTACAGGACAACTCATTAATGTGGTAGCAGCAGTTATGTCTCTGAGTAATACTCCAAGAACTTAAAAATCAGGGGATGAGAAGAATGTGGCTTGTGGCCCACATCTTCATCCACCAGATTTTATTTTTAGCTGTAGAAGTACAAGTAAAAGCAACTTCAGTAAGAAATGTTGAGTCAGCTGGTGTGAAAATGTTTTCGCTCTTAACCCTCCAAGAAACTTTGCTGGGGATTATTCTCTTCTGAACTACAGCTATGAAAGACAACAGAAGCTGTAGAGAAAACATTAGTTAGAGAAGGATTCTTATCTTTCTAAAGATATATTCCGAACAAAAATTGCAATACTATCTCTGGAAACTTGAGGAATAAAATTTATCTGTAAAGCACCTTCCAATCCACAAAAGGGTGGAGTCCTGACACAGCTGTAATTGCACATTTTTTGGAAGACACATAGCATACCATCCATAAGAGTGAAGGTTACCAAATTTTTCTGCCTTTCCCAAGGCAGAAGAGTGGGGGCTTTGGCAAACACAGGATATTCTTTCCTTCATAATTAATTAGCAGTAAGTCTGCTAATTAATTAGCCATAAAATGCCACATCTATTTCCAAGTGACATGGCTGAAGTTGCATCAATATTTCATTAAATTCTTTTTAAGCAGGTGATACTTCAATAAAGGCAAGTTTTAGTCCATCTGCCTTTTTTACAAAAATCAGTTTGACCTTTGATCCCTCTGCACCCCAAAAACACTAAAGTCAATAGAAAACTGTTTTGAGAAAGGGTTCACAAAATTTGTTTGGAAAGTTTTTCATCTACTGAACGTATTATGAGAACAATGACATGGAAAGAGTGAACACCTAGTTTTGGAAGCAATTCTGAATGAGTGAGACTGTCTTGGATTTGCTTTAGTATAGAGATTATGTCCCACACAATAGAGATTGAGTAAGATTTATCTCAGAATATTTGAAAGTAAGTATAAAGCGAGCCAATAAGAACAATAAACTCAACTCAAGATGAGTGTGGATCAAGGGAGCAACTAGAGACAAGCACTGAGAACTGCATGTCCTCCTTCATTTCAAAATATACCTGAATCCACTACATATTCCTGCCAATAACTTGTATCAACTATCTGAACAATTTACAACTTAAAGATCAATTTATAACTTTTAAAAAATCCTAAAGAACAAAAATAGCAAGCTAATCCTTTGAACTTGTGCTTCTACCTACCTGCAGGCTTAAAAAAGGAATTTTAATGTCAAATTGTCAGGTGCTTTTCTTTAAAGCCACACAGATCAGAGGCATGTCAAAAATACCCAAATCAAAACCCAGCACCTGCCCTTCCCCACCACCCAATCCCCTCAAAAAAAAAAAAAANCCCCCCCCAAACCCCCAAAAAAAAAAAAAAAAAAAAAAAAACACCCACCACCCAAACCTGAAAAGAATGGTGCTCTGAAGAATATATGTATATTCTTTGTATCTATAGGGATATGGATATGTTTCACCTATATTGTGGCAAAACAGCCCCAACAACTCACAGCAACAGGAATACTGTGCTGAAGAAAGAATTCAAGCAAAAACTAATCTGAGGAGCACATGCTACAAACATTATTTGCTATAAAACATTAACAGGTTAATAATTATTTTTGTTGGCTAAACTCACAAAAGGAGTGAATTTAATGCAAGCCTACCCTTGCAGCACTACACTTTCCATACTTGCATCGATTTTGGGGTGACTGTTCACATGCCAAACATAACTGAGGTAAATATTGATGCAGTTCAGTATTGACTGACCACAGCCAAGTCAATGGAGAGAAAAAATGAATTATTGATATAGGACACAACCTTCTGTTTTCTTTACAGTACTTGTTCCAGTGATTTTGTAAGCTAAAATGGAAGTGTGCAGGCAAAGTAAAATGACCACTCAAAAGATCACACCTGCCTTCAGTTTCAAAATGGTATCTGTGAAAGCACAAAACCCCAGTATAAAATTATCATCTCAGAAGTGCAGTGGGATATTCTCTGCACTATTACACACCAACACAAACACACCCCCAGTAAGGAAGAAAGAATGTTCAGATGGATTAAAAAGGAACCTGTTAGTAAAGTAACAGAATATTAAGAAATGAAAGGTCCATAGGAAAAAAGCTGAATTATGGTAAACAAAGAATGAAGCATATACTTACTGCTTGTTGAGACTCGTCTGTCAGAAACTGATTCACATTGTTTTGGTGGACAAGAAGTTTATCACGAGCCAGCAATTCTCTCTCCCAAGGCCAAGGTGGCCAACAGCATCCTGGGCTGTATTAGGGAAAGCACTGCCAGCAGGCTGAAGGAGTGACACCAGTCCTCTGCTGGTGACGCCACACACGAGTGCTGCATCCAGGTCTGGGCTTCTGGAGCAAGAAAGAGATGGACACCCTGGAGCAAAACCAGCAAAGGGCCACAAAGGTGCTTAAGGGACCAGAGTATCTTTTACATGAGGTGAGGCTGAGAGAACTGGGCCTGGACAAGTGAAGACTCAGGAGGCAACTTATCCATGTGCATAAATAGCTGATGGAAGGGTGTAAAGCAAATAACGCCAGCAGTGCCTAATGACAGGACAAGAAGTGATGGACACAAACTAAAGCACATGAAATTCTACCCAACATCAAAAAAACATTTCCAGAGAAAGTGTCAAATACTGGAACAGGTTGCTCAGGAAGATGGTAGAGTCTCCATCTATATTCAAAACCCAACTGGACACCATTCTGTACAATCTGCTCCAGCCAACCCTGCTTGAGGAGCAGGGTTGCTCCAGATCATCTCAAGAAGTCCCTTCCAGCCTCTGTGATTCTGTCTGATTGGGTTCTGGAGATCACAAGTTTAGATCCCAAGTGTGAGAGCACAAACTGGATGACAATAAAAAATACAGGCTGTTGCAAGAAAATGCAACAGGAATAAAAGCATCATGGAAAGGTTACACATTGAGCTCAGAGCTATTTTCATTACTGTATTGCTTGGTGTTTTACACACCATTCAAAAGGTGACTTATCAAGTACCAAAGATTAGCACCTCTTACTCAGGAAAAGGGAACAGAGCAAGGAAAATAAATCAGCACTCTCTGGACAGAAGCTAGTATGACACTCTTCTATAAAGAAGAGTGCACTCAAAAGCCTGTGTCATTCTCTGCTAAACTACACTGGGAGAACAGAAAGGAGATTCTTGTTTTCCTTAGCCAAAAGTCTTAACTAAATTCATTTCTGCAAGCCTAAAGCAAAAAGAGTATTCTTCTCCTGGAAGGAAGGCCAAGAGAAGCCAGAAATCCACACAAGCCATTAACCATCAAAGCCATCATCAATGCTGGGAACGAAGAATAGGCACATAAACTTATAATTTAAGTGCACAGCCAAACAGGGGCTTTCAACTGGGTTTTTATTAAAATTCTTTCAAGAAAAGAGGGACAAGGAACCTCCTGTCAGGCATATTCCTCCAAGAGTTCACAGCTGGTGACTCCATGACTCAGGACTTTTCAGCTCCTAACCACCATGACAACTGCAGAGCAGTGTGCTTCAGGTTTGTTCAGTTGAACCTAATGAAACTCAGCTTTCTGCTCAGGAAAAGAAGGAAATACATTCCTCAAGCAGAACTTCACTTTTCTATTTAATGTCCTCTCAACTACCTGCTTCAAATCCCCATGGTCATTTCACTTTCAGAAACACCTCTGCTCAAGGAAAGAGGAAAGCAAAATCCCCAGGGGGTTGAAATTCTGTCTCCTGTGATCTTGTTTGTGAATTATTAAACCTTGCCTGTCACTTTTGTCGACGCTGTACCTCACTACAACAGGAAGCCAGTGAAATGTAGAGCAGCCATGATTCCCTCCTAGCAACAAAGGCAGCAGTTAAATAGCATGTGCTATGCCTCACCCAGACCAGGTGACAAAACTCAAAATTTCCTGAAAACAAGTGCATCACCCTTGACAAGATGAATTGCACTTGTCTAATAGTATTTCAGACTAAAAATAGGGAAAGGAACATGAAATTTTCTGAACTGACACTCCAGAACTAATTGTAGACCTTTATTCCCAGTCCAGATTTTTTTTTAATTTATTTTAGAAAAATTGGAAGGGAAAGCCATTAAAGAGACAGAAACAGCAACATCTCAAATGAGGTGGCTTGGCAAGATGTCACTGCTAGATCTTAGTTCTTGTTCTTTTTTTGCCTCAGATACCACATAAGAATGCAAAGTCAGAAAGGAATGTAGAAGCACCCAGACTCATATGGCAAGCACACAGGCAGTTAAGAGTTCAAACATCCCACAGAGTGTGTTTAAAGAGCACTAAGAGTTGGCGTAAATGTTCCTGCAGCAGACTGAGGCAACATCTCCCGGCATATCAGCAAATCCACTAAGAAGAGAATTCATCCCATGACCCAGTTACAACATAGTTTTATTTTGGAGATCACTCAGCTGTGCCTCAGCAACGAAACAAGAGTCTGGAGCTATCCCAGTGCAAGCCTGGCTGCAGAAAGTTTTCACACATACAAAGCCATAATTATGTTAAGTCAGTGCATTTGTCCCTCCTACAAATGCCACATCAACAGTGATTAAGAAAAATAAAAGAAGAAAAAAAAAAGCAGAAGAGAAAAGTAGTGGCTCTCTAAAAAAAAAAAAAAAATGGGTCACCAATAACCTAAATTCTAGGTGATAAGAGATGGGAAAAGAGCTAACTAGAAACTAAAGAGATAATTCAAACAAGGTTCAACCTCAGGATACCTCTTCGCAATTGCTGTTACCAAGTGAATCTCAAATTGTATTTGGACATTTTAGTCAAACACGGTTGCCTTTTCTCTTTTGCCCCTGCTGTCTATACCACAAGAAGTGACATGACTCCTTCATTCACATTAACAGCAGCAGCATCAAATTGCAAAAGGTTTTCTTTTCCATTGAATCTGTACTCCAAGGAGTACATATCAACCACACTTATAAAATATTTACAGATTCATCTCACTTTGGACAGATTTCTTCATTACAATGTTCAGAGCTGAAAGGGGTGAAGCAAACAGGATATTAAGGCAATTCTCATTCATCTAAAGATAAGATTTGCAGAATTTTAAGTCCTGGAATTTAACAAACGTTGCTTGGTAATTTTAAGAAACTCACTGGTGCCTAAATAAAAATACTCAAGGACTAAGATGCTGAGAGGCTTTTAAAAGGAATTTTAAACTTCTCTGTCTTCCCTGGTTTACAGGTACAGCTAAAATAATTAGCAAAGTGTTTTGTCTTTTTTCTCCTCAAAACCATAATCATGGTGCATTTACAAAATACTCAAGCCCAGCAGGCATGGAGATTCCTGACAAACCTCAACTATATTCAGGTTTTTAAAATGTGGAAAGGGCTTTTGGCTGCACAACAGTACTACTTCTGAAGTTTTAAACTTCTCTTAATCTGTGGACTCTAAATATTTTGAAAATCAAGCTTGTTGGCAACAGACTGTTTTCCTTCATTAATTTTGGGAGACACTGAGGAATTATCCCAGAGTTCCTGAGTTCACAAACTGAAAGCCACTAACAGATTCCTGTCTGGACCCCAAGGAGACATCCAAATGAGGGCAGGACCACTGTAGCTGACACCCAGTTTTGTAATCTCTGTAGACTCAGTCAAGATTTTTGCCTCTTGAAAATGACGTTCCTCTTACATGACACCTGCAAGTCAGAAGCTGAAGCATATTTGGAATGCAGTGTGTGGGAAGCTTTAAGCATTCCTGTATGCTGTGTGATTGGTGTGCAAAGGGGCAAAGTCCATTGGTCTCTGAGACTCTAAAATACATACTACCATAAGAAACAAATTTCCTTCACAATATTTTAAAAGCTCACAATGATTTAGAATTTCTTTTATATACCTGAATGTTTCTATACTAATAATTTCATGGTAAGTCTCCAGATGGACTTTCCCAAGTAAGAGAGAAGGTCTAGCACTCATCAAAACCCTGAAATCACAATATCAAGCTTATCATTTTCTAAAGCATTAAGACAGTTATGCCATGTCCACCTGAAAGCCAAACTTTAAAATGAAGTTGAGCAATTTCAGTTGCAGACAGCTCCAGTGGAAGAAGTCTAACACAACACAGTATTTGCAAGTGACAGCCTGTGGATGGCCTGACTCCAAGATCTCCGCTGTCTCCCCATCATCATGTATATCACAGCACACCTACAAAACAATATGCATTAAGTTTTGACTGGCAATATTCGACTATTTCTGTCCATCAGAAATAAAATACTTTCAATATCTTTGTATTTTTCACATTGCTCAAGAGTAAAGGCATTCCACCCCTGGCGGGGAGAAAATGGCAAAACCAAAAATGCTGCCAACCAGTTCTCAGGTACAGCTTTGTTCAGCTTTACCCGTAGTGTCTTCACTGCCATGAAGTGCCAGTTTTTATGTATCACATTTACCTTTTCTATAAAATCCACTGTTTGGACAACTGGCAACTACTTTACCAAACAGGAGTTCCACTAACCAGATTAGTGACTTCTGGATAATTTTATTATTTTTGTCTCAGGAAAAGAAGACTCTTCCTAAGAATACAGACATTTGTCTTCATCAAATTCATTACAATGCTGATGAACACTCCAACTTCAGAGTCAGACCCCTAAAAAATAATAAGTCTTCCAGATCTATTTTTAAATGATGTACATTTCTTTACATTCACATATTCTAGTTTTCTAACCTTAATCATGGGGACTAAGAAAGCTAAAGAAATGGATGTTGCTTTAATAAACTGGGATGGAAGGGAAGCAGCTATCCCATGAACTGCTGTTATCATTAGTCTGTTTCTGTGGGGCACCCATAAAAAAGTACCCAAGACAAGTTTCTTAGAAAGAAATTATGCCAGTAGGGCCGCTATCAGAAGAGCAGCATTATTTCCTGTAGCGTCAACTCCGTCAGACTTAAAGGTCTACTGTGCAGGGAAATTTACACGGATCTGGACATCATTTCCTTAAAAATTGTTTCCAGAACTGCAAGACAACCCGAGGCCTTTCAAGTCGGCATAAAGTAATCTAACATGCTGCAGCACATTTGGTGGACCGAGCAATTACAATTAACTCTATTGTTGCTTTTCATCCTCCTTAAATTACAAAATGTAACAATGTATGTAAAAAAATATACTGTTTCTCTTCTACACTGTGTTCATTACCATTTAACTACCAAAAGCTTAGGTTTCCCCCTTTACTTACTTCATTTCTTCCTATCCAGAGGCACAAAGAGAGATTTTCCTGAGTTTTTTGCAATCACAACAATTTGCCAAAACCCGTTTTCTCTGCTTGCCAGTATACCCACATTTAATTTCAAATAATTTCGTTTTTGAGCTACTTAAGCGCCACAATCATAAAGTCTTTCCAAAACCGCTTCTCCATAGTTCACAGCTGTTTTTCCTATTACATCAGTCGAGTCCATTTCAGTTATTCCTCCCTTTTTTCCTTGCAAAGGCACACCGAGACTGATACTAAATACCCACAGAGCTTCATTAGGAAGAGCAGAGGGGCCGAATAACACCACGAAAACGCTTCACAGCAGCGCCTAGAAACCAAGAGCGGACCCGGACACAACAAAACCTGTTTAATCTACAAGTATTCAGACAATGTACACCGACGTTGAAGAGTGAAGCGCATAAAACACCCCCGCCCATAAAACAGCGGCACGGCTGCCGCCCGCCCGCGGGACGCGGGTGTCACCGAGGCAGCGCCGACCCGCGTGGCCGCTCCGCCCGCCCGGGCCCCGCTGCGGCCGCTCATCCCGGCACCGGGCGCTGCCGCCCTGAGGCGAGGCAGCCCCTGCCCAGACCTGTTCGGTCCCGGGGCCGCCAGCGCCGCTCACCTGCGGGCGGCGGGACCGCCCGGCTCCGTCCATCGCCGCCCCGCCGTTGCTACGGGCCCCCGCTCGCCGCTGCCCTTAGCGACGGTGCGCGGCACTGAGGCGCGCTGCCATTGGCCAGGGCCGCGAGCACGCCGCCCGCCGATTGGCCCGGGCGCCGCGCAGGCGCAGCGGAACACAACGGCCGCCCCCGTCCCGCCCCGCTGCCTGCGGCGGGAGCCGCGGAGTCCTTTCCCCACACGCTGCCCAGGGAACACCGCCCCTAAAGACCCCCGGTATCGCCAAGACCCTCCCCCGCGCCCGCCACGGCCTTTCCCAGACGCTCTGCCCGGCGCAGTAGAGGGCCTGGCTGAAATCACGTCCCCTCTTCAGCCCCCGAAGCGCCACGGTCCGTTGGGGCGTGTCCTTGCACGCCGCAGAGCGGCTGCTCCCGCCAGGTCAGGCGTGGGCCTGACCCCTCGGGAGTTCCATGTTTGCCTTCACCAGGATGTCCGCAGCGCTCAGCTTCCCTTGCTCCCGCAGGTACTTCATTACGTGAGGCCGCCGTCTCCAGGTGACTTTCACGCCATACTCGTGCTCGGGAGTGTCTGTAACCAGTACTCCTGCTGCCTGTCCGCTCCCACAGGGATCAATACCGAGTGCCAACTCTTTTTCTGGACGCCAGGCATGACTAGTTTGTGACAGTGTGTTGCTGCATCTCCCATTACTTGGGGAAGGGACCTGTGCAGCCCCTGCATCTGGTGGTGGACTAAGGACTTCTTGCTCCACAGGCTGGGGAGCAGGCTCTCCACACTTCTCTGGACTCTTCACCTGGATGTTGGCATTTGCTGCTGTCCCTTTCTTAGGCTGGTTGTGAGAGCACTGTGCATTCTTTCTCAAGCCATTTGGATCATCCAGTGGAGGGCTTGCACGTCCTTTTGGATTCTCAAAAGTTAAAGGAGGAAATCTGCAGGCTACAGCTCCTCGCCAAGCTCCTCCTCCTGCATAAAATGAACTGTGGTTGGCAGCCTGATTATAGGGCTTGTGAGGACCACGATGCTTCCTCTGGCATGCTTTCAACACCACTGACTTAGCTGTGTCAAATTGTGGGCACACCTGAAGGGAAAGACATAATAATAAGATTATTATTAAGAACCCAACCCTTTTCTCCAGACAAGTAATGCCTACCCGATTCTACTTCCCCACCTTTTTTTTTGGTGTGTTCATTGAGTAATCTGTTCTGCAGCAAAGCAAATGAGTCACTAACAAAGCTGCAATGCATGAGGTACCTCTGAACTTCAACATCATGTCCTGCCACTCTTCTCTGGAAAGTCACTGCGGGGCAAGTGGGCTGTTCTCTGACAAATCACAAAGAACTCAAGATATGGGTTTTAAAGGAAATCTAAGTGGTGTCTACTCTTGTAACCCCTGCAGATTTAAGAAAGTTCAGAATGGACCCTTTTTCTTTCTGTGTCTTAGCATAACTCAAATACTTTCAAAGAACAAAACCCTCAGCCTACCCAAAGAAGTAGAGACTGAAATGGGAGAGCAATACAAAACAATTAAAGAATGCCCACTTAGCTCAATCCCCTTAGATTACGTTAATATGGTATTCAAAATCTTCCCCCAAAACATCTTTGTTTCAAAACACAGTTAATTTCTGTATTATGGAGGAACAGAACACCCAAAATCCACTTCTACAATCAGCTTTCTATAGAAGAGATGGTCCAAGCTCAACAATCTGTATTCCTTTGAATGATTCTGGATTTGTACTCAAACCCTGGAAATCCTTTTATTACTGTGTTCTTTTTCTTCCTGGTTACCAAGAAAAGAGTCAGACTCTGTTTCAGATTCCAGTTTGCTTTTCCCAAGAGCACACCAAACTGAGTTCTTGCTACACTAACTACAGATCTCCTTCAGCATTCCTAAGTTACTACATAGTTCCCCAAAACACTGAGTGCAATTTAACAAAGGATGGTGATTCTCTGATGTACAGCTGAACTGTTTGAATGCAAAGCCTTTGTGTAGGAAAAGAGAAGTGATTCTGTAGTAATTGTATGTTAGCACATACTTAACATAGTCCCTGATTTTAAGGATATGGCTTCCTACTTTCAGAGCAATATCTAGGGTAGGTTTTACCTATGCAGGAACCTAGCAGTGGAAAAGGTAGATAATGCCAAAAAGAGAGGAGCAGAAAATCAGTTTCCATTGAAACAAGTTGGCAGACACTCTGCAGAGAATGCCTCCAAAAGTTACAAACCTACCACAATTTCCAAAATGAAAAATATCTAGTAGCTTCAAACAAGTATTAGAATCATTGTATTTTTAGAATCAAAGAGTTACTGGTATGGATGTTTCCACCTCTTCCAAACAAAATGAATGCTTATTCACAGCAGTTATTTTATGTTACAGCAACCATCTTATTAGAGGGTAAAAATGAGCCAAGGCACAAACTTCTTGTTCATCACAGCATGAAAAGGGTCCTGGTTTATTCCTCTTTACAGCTCAGCCATCCTGACTCCAACCATTCACTGACTCTGGCTGCAGCAAGCTCCTACTGTAGGTTTCCCTGGCAGCCTCTGACTGCTGGTTATGTCCTGCTAAACTGTGACTGCAGGTATTGGTTTGCAGACTTGGGACACAGGCTTTTACCCAGCTAGACTGTGCCTGCAGGTTCCCACAACAGGCTCTAACTGCAGACTCAGACTGACCTCACAGCAGTGGTTGTCTCTCCTTCATGCTCCTCAAGGTTCCTCCTCCATGATGACCCTCCCTTTACCAGCTCACCCCCTGTTTTATCTCACCCATCCTTATTGGATATAGCTGTTATTCATCAGGGGAAAGACTGTATTGGTTAATTAACACAGCTGTTTCTTATCCAGGGTGAGGTCACCTGTATACCCTTCTCCCACAGTTTCACTTAGTGATTCAGAAACCATAGAGCTAAGTGCCTCAAGCAGATACCAAAAAAAAAATAAAGAGGAAAAAATTGAAGGTGTTCTACTTGAACGTTAAGGGGTCACAAAAATACCTGCAGGTCAACGGGAACAAAGAAACATTTCATGCGGGTTTGAAACCACACTTCCTGAGCTTGCTTTGTGATGAGCAGAGTCTAGCAGCAATAATGTTTAAACAGAGCTCCCCTAGGTGATGACTACTGTTGTGTAGGAACAGTCTGTTTTTGCTGCGACTGTTTGCTTTAAAAAAAAAAAAAAAATCTTTACATTACACGGTATAAGGAGTATTTTAGGACACTGCAAACAGCCCCAAGAAAAGGAACCCATCAGAAGATTGGTATGGAGAAAAATATTCAAAACACAGAAATGGAAAAGAGGGCAGGTTGGAACAAATTATTCTGAAGTGAAAACCTATGTTCTCTAAATTTAGCAGTGTCAGATTTAAACAATGCAGCCAGTGCTTCAACATGTACCATTCAGAGTTTAGCAGTTATTTCAAACAGCCAGGCAATAAGAAAAATCTCCTCTAATGTTTATTCTGTGCAGGGTTTTTGGTTGCCAAGGGAATCAGTGTTTTCCTGATGGGAATTATTTTTCTAGAAGACAAATATTCATTAATCAGTACAGACTGCACACAGTTTATGTCTTCAAGTAACCAAGACCTTAGTGCTTATTCTTAGAATGTGAAGCAACTCAAGCACTTATTTATGCTTTAGACTGATAGAGGGAATTCAGGTCTGGGCTACTAATTTTCCATATCCAGAACAGATAATTTTCTGTCAAGACATACAGAAGAAACTTGAAAAGGGTTGCTGTGGGACACAGGAGGAAAGACCATTTATACCAACCCAGGCAGCAGAGGTGTTCTGGTCCACAGGTTTTGTAGGCACACGTCTGGGATTCTCAGCCAAACGCAGTGGAGTTTCATAACAATGGATGGGTCCTGCCCGTGGCCTCTCAAGGAAAATCAGCTCTGCCTTCCTGGCATTGTGGGTACACTTCTTCTTTGGAGGCATCAAAAGATATGGTAAAACTACTAAGAAACCTCATGATGCTTGTTGGAGCCAATTGAAGGAGGAGGGAAGCACCCCGAGGAGATGCTAAAGTGCTCTCGAATCTGTAGAAGGCAAATAAGTGGGTTTGAAGACAGACTTGTTTGGAAATCTCAGATGTCGTTTTTAACAAAAGCAAAACATTTATGCAACAGCACAGCATATACATCTCAAGGCAGACTCTTCCCCAACAGTAGTTCTTGAACCTTTCATCAATTTTCAGGTAGATTTCAAAATGCACTGCAGGAATGGGAGCGGTTGACCTACTAATCCAGCTATATCTAGTCAGCTATCAAAAAAAAAAAAATCAAAAATTTTATTTCCTTTTTTTTCAATTCAATCTGGTTTGTAATGCCAAGAAGATATTATAGGGCCAAGATAATCTGAATTCTTTCCCTTTCTAGTTGCCGACTACATGTATGTTTTAATTTCAAGAGACTTTAATCTTGTTTTTTTTCTTTTTATAGAACAGAGTTGACATCTGACATATATTCTACAGATCCTGCGTGATTTGTTTGTTTCACCTAATGCATAAGTTTGAACTGAAGTAACGGTATATTTAAGTTTCCATTGGAAAACAGATCAGAGGATCAATTTTGTTGGAAAAGACCTCTGAGAGCATCAAATCCAACTTATGGGCAAACGCCACCATGGCAACTAGACAATGGCACTAAGTGCTGCATCCAGTTTTTCCTTAAACACCTTCAGGGACAGTGACTCCACCTCCCTGGGGAGCCCATTACAATGTCTCCTTCCCTGTGAAGAAATTCCTCTAATGGCCAACCTAAACCTCCCGTGGTGCAGCTTAAGACGATGTCCCCTTGTTCCATCGCTAGGTGCCTGACAGAAAAGGCCAGCCCCCACCTGGCCATACCCTCTTTTCAAGCAGTTGTAGAGAGCAAGAAGGTCTCCCTTGAGCCTCCTTTTCTCCAGGCTGAACACCCCGAGCTCCCTCAGCCACTCCTCAAAGGACTTATGCTTCAGACCATCTCTGTTGTCCTTCTCCAGACATGCTCCAGCACCTCAATGTCCTTCCTGAAGTGAGGGGCCCGGAACCGGGCACAGCACTCGAGTGCCTCCGCAGTGCCGAGTACAGGGGGACAATCCCTGCCCTGCTCCTGCTGGCCACACCATTCCCGATACAGGCCAGGTACCATTGGCCTTCTCGGCCACCTGGGCGCGGCTGGCTCGTGTTCACCCAACCTGACTGATCACAGATCAGCACAGACACGGAAATTCGGTGACATGTCATGGGAAATGTATGAGACTGCAACAGCCTGACTGCTTACCTAAGTCGCAGCGTGCTCAGGGAGTCCTGCGGGTCCCACAGCCCGGCGCGGCCGTGACACACACGTTAAACGGTAAGACTCCGCAGCTCTTCACCGGGAATCAGCGCAACGCCGGCGGCCCGGGCGCACGGCAGGANGGCCTCCCGGCCGCGGGCAATACGGCTGAAGGAAGCTGTCGGCTCTGCCGCAGGCGGGGCGGGAGCGGCTGCCCCGGGACACGGACAGGGCCGGGGCGAGCAGGACAACGCGATCGCGGAGCGCCCCGGGCTCCGTCCCGCCCGCACATCCGTATCCCCCGCGGCCGCCGCCCATTGGCCCGGTCCGCCGCGGCCCCGCCCCCTGAGCGCCGATTGGCCCTGCCCGGCCGGCCCCGCCCCCGCCGCCGCTCACTGGCGCAGGCCGGCACGTGACCAGGCCAGGGCCGCGCCGGGCGCCAAATTCAAACCGGGGCCGCGCCGGGGCCGCCGTCGCCCCGCATCGGCCCTGCCCGGCCGGGCCGCTGGTGAGTCGCGACCTCTGCCCGCCGGGCCCTCCAGCGCCCCGGCAAGGATCGGCACACTTCGGAGGGCCGCGCTAAGGCCACCGGGCGGCCGGGAGAGGGCAGCGCCTAGGCCGGGCCCGGGGCGGAGGGCCCCGCGGGAGCAGGTGAACTCGCTGGCGAGGGCGGCAGGGGCTGGAGTGGGAGAAGAAGGAGCTGGGAGCGCTTTAGCTCTGCCCTCCTCCCCCCTCGGGGCCGCGCGTACCCAGCGGTGCCCCCGGGCCCGTACGGGGGTGGCAGCTCGGGGCCTCCGTGGGAAGTGACGCAGCCCACGGGAGGCTGGCTCGGGGTTCTCCTTTTGGCGCTGTCTTACCGGGATCTCTCCTTGAGGGGGTGGAGCAGATCGCAGAGGGCCATGCTTGTGCCGGCTGCCAGAACCCGCGTGCGATGATCGCAGGGCTGTCTGCTCCCCGTACCCAGGGCATCAGCTCCGCTTGTTGTCTGCTGGGCTCTGCTTTGTATCAATGTTGAGGATTCTTACAGAGAATTTTCTCGTTTACTTGCTGACCCCTAGCAAATCTAGCAATGCCAAAGGCCTCTTCTTTTTTGGCATTTGTTCCTATTCTGCCTATCATCTCTAATGATAAATGATAAGTAAAATTTGCGTATTGTTCTGGTATAGTTTGCAGAAAGGCACAGGCTCCGCCGAATTCCTGATGGCATTATTAGCAGTATTCTCACAGCATCTTACCCTGGAAGCAGTATCTCTGAATTTTATTTTCTCTGCTTCCAGCTTTATAGTCTAAACCACATGTTGTCCAAAAGTTTGACATCTAAATTGTGCGCTGCCCAATGATGAATTTACGACACTGTTGACAAATCTACAAAAGGAATTAGCAGCACATTTACTTGGTGTCTATCTTAAAGGGCCTTACTTCTGCTGCATTTATTGTGTGCCTTTGTAGTGTTCAGGATAATCTCTGCTTCCCAGATCTTAAACCACCTGTAAATTCCCTTTTCACACGGGTTCTGTAATCTGCTGCTTAGAGCAATCAGCTATAAGAATCAGCACTGCTGTTTCTATATTCTACCTTCCCTCCCCTCCAGCTTGCCGGCTGAGGCTGGTCAAGTCACATTATAGCTAAGCCTTTCTATAAAGCACATACACACTTTGCTCATTATCGTGTACTTCATGATGTAAGTCATCTACTCTGCAAAACTCCCATTCTGCTTACACAAGGTGTGGGTTAAGGAGGTACAGTCTGATTTTTCAGTAGCTTTGTCAGCCTTATTAAATGCTTTCAATTTTATTTTCCTTTTGTGTTTCTAGCTTTGTAGCAACTGCTGAGAATGTGTGCTCTGTGTGGGAGGTCTTGAGACGATTTTCTGCAGCCTTTATGTTGTACCTTTTGTTTTGCAGGATTTGTTCCTCTCCCTTTCAATGGAGAGTGACAGTACAGATCAATAATGAGGACCAGCCCTCGCAGGCCCTTAATTCTCAAGAGACGAAAACTGACCCTCCCACAGAACGATGAACCCAGTACTTCAGCAAGAGATGAGAGCAGAGGTCAGGATGAAAAGGCTCCTAAGCAGGAGCACAGGCAGGAAGACCAACACAACAGGCAACCCCAAGACAAAAGGGACTGCGGCCTGCAGAAATTCCCAGCAGGAATTAAGATAATTGACCATCCTACGATGCCCAACACACAGGTGGTGGCCATCCCTACAAATGCTGATATCCAGAGCATCATAGAGGCATTGACAGCAAAAGGAAAAGAGTGTGGCAGCAATGGACCCAACAAGTTCATTCTCATTAGCAGTGGGGGCACATCCCGTTCAGCAGGCCCGGCACCATCGCAGCATCTCCCATCAGAGAAGAAAGCCAGTGCAGCCATCAAGGCTGCAGAGAGTCAAGAAAGAGAGAAGAATGTTGCACAGACACCTGGTCTTGCAGACAGTACAGCGCTCTGGCATTCAGGAGCTGATCCTGTGGTTGGACAGGGACAGGAGACCAACAGTATGTAGCCTTTACCTGGTTTTTTGTTGGGGTTTTTTTGTCCTGACAAAGAGATGTGAAATGGGCCAAGGAATGCAGCACTTGCATCTTGGTATGCAGTAATTATTGATATTTTGTTAATTACAAAATACCTATGGATTTGATTCTAATAATCTAGATTGCTTTGCATATGTAGTAATATCTGAAGAATTATAGTGGATGTAATTTTTTGGTGGAAGACACCAAAATAGTCTGGTTTGAGTGATTGTTTTTAAGGCTGCAGCTCTTTTCAGACATTGGGCAACTATACATGAAATCAGGAATTCAGGAAAGGTGAATTCCTTCCACAATATTAGTGTTGCAATACAATCTTTGAGAAGTGTGGCTGGTGCCTTCCTTTTGACAGCTGAGATGAAGGAGTAGCAGGGTTATTTGTGAGAAAGCAGAGTTAAGATGAGGGGAAGGTTGTGTCTGTAACCCACCTGGGCTTCAGTAAAGCCTTTGACACTGTCTCCCACAGCACACTCCTGGAAAAGCTGGCAGCCCATGGCTTGGTCAGGTTCACTCTTCACTGGGTTAAAACTGCCTGGATGGCAGGACCCAGGGAGTGGTGCTGAACAGTGCTGCATCCAGCTGGTGTCTGGTGGGGATCCCCAGGGCTCAGGGTTGGGGCCAGTCCTGTTTACTCTCTATACCAATAATCTGGATGAGGAGATCAAGGGCATCCTCAGTAAGGTCACAGATGACACAAATTGGACCAGAGTGTGGATCTGCTGGAGGGCAGGAGGGCTCTGAGAGGGATCTGGACCAGCTGGATCCATGGGTCAAGGCCAACTGCCTGAAATTCAATAAGACCAGCTACCAGGTCGTGCAGTTGCATTGCAACAACCCCAGGCAGTGCTACAGGCTGGGGGAAGAGTGTCTGGAAAACTGCCCAGCAGGAAAGAACCTGGGGGTACTGGTCAACAGTGGCTCCACATGAGCCAGCGTGTGCCCAGGTGGCCAAGAAGGCCAATGGCATCCTGGCCTGTGTCAGCAATATTGTGGCCAGCAGGACCAGGGCAGAGATTGTCCCCCTGTACTTGGCACTGGTGAGGCCAAGTTTTTTTTTCTTTGAGTTCTGTTCTCAGTTTTGGGCCACCCATGACAGGAAAGACATTGAGGTGCTGGAGCATGTCCAGAGAAGGACAGCTTCTGAGCTCATGAAGGGTCTGGAGCACAAGTCTAATGAGGAAGGACTGAGGGAGCTGGGGATGTTCTTTCCTGAGAAAAGGAGGCTCAGGGAGATCTTATCACTCTCTACAACTGCCTGAAGGAAGGCTGTAGAGCAGGGGGTATTGCCTTCTTCTCCTCTGCAACAAATGACAGGACAAAAGGGCACAGCCTCAAGCTGTGTCAAAGAAAGTTCAGATTGGACATCATGAAGAATTTCTTCCCTAAAAGAGTTGTCAAGCATTGGAACAGACTGCCCAGGAAGGTTTAGAGTCACCATCCCTAAAGGTGTTCAAGAAACAACTGGATACTGCAGTTAGTGCCATGATGTCGTTAATAAGGTGGTGTTTGGTCACAGGTTGGACTTCATGGTCCTAGAGGACTTTTTTAACTTAAATGATTCTGTGATTATTATGTGGGCTTGTTATCCCAACAGGCAGTGGCGAGACAATGAGCTCTGTGTTGGACAACAGCCTCACCAACATCCAGTGGCTGGGGAAGATGAGATCCGATGGGCTAAATCCCTCTTCTGTGAAGGAAGACACGGAGAAAGAGAATCAGATGCCTCTGCAGGAAAGAGTCAAGGCAAGTAGGAGAATACAAGAGTGTGTGCTAAAACTTTTGATAAGGAAGTAATCTGTGTGGATCAGAAGACTTGCAAGAATTAGGCATCACTGTCTCTGTGTAACATGAGTTTAACCTTTACTGATACGAATAGCAGAACCCAGAGGATCCAGGGATGTCCATGAGCCTTCTTGTCAGCTTCATGAACATTCATGTATCACCCCTTCTGTCTTTCAGACTGAAGAGGAAGCTGCTGCTGCTGCTATTCCTACTGCCACTGCATCCTCCTCGTGGCAGGATTCAGTGTCAGAACGACCTCCTTACTCCTACATGGCCATGATCCAGTTTGCCATCAACAGCACGGAGAAGAAGCGCATGACCCTGAAGGACATCTATACGTGGATTGAGGATCATTTCCCTTATTTTAAACATGTAGCTAAGCCAGGTTGGAAGGTAACAAGCAGGCCCTCAAGTTGCTTGCTGTGGGTGATGTTACATGCCTTCTGGAACAAAATGAAAAGTTGTTCCCCAGCCTGCAAAGCAAGATGGAAGCTCATTTAAACATTCCACCCCAAACACACGGTCATTTCAGATGTTCACTGTACCACTTCTTGTATCCCTTGCCTCATCCTACTTAAACAAGATGATGGGATGTTTGATCACTGGAGTGAGAATAGGGATCTCAAGAGTACATAATAAGAGACTGATGACAGGGTTGGCTGGGTACGCTGTGAATATGCAAGTTCGGTGTTGTCTGCCCTTTGGAATGTAATCCCTCTGCTAGGGCAGCCATGTTTGAGGTAGGCCTTGCTGTGCTGGTAACAAAACTACTGCTTTTCAACCTGCCCCTCGCTCCTTTCTCCCCAGAACTCCATTCGGCACAACCTGTCCCTTCATGATATGTTTGTCCGTGAGACGTCTGCCAATGGCAAAATCTCCTTCTGGACTATTCACCCTAATGCAAACCGTTGCCTAACACTGGACCAGGTATTTAAGGTGAGTTGCCTCGTGCAAAGAAATACAGGCTGTGCAGTTCCTAAATGCCACACTAGCCTGATGCACCTTATTTTAATGGTAAGGTCAAGCTGCTTTGACATCAGCCACTTTGTAGAAGCTGGATTCAGTCACTTCACTTGTCAAATAGACAAGCTCTGAATTTGAAAGAAGAGGTGCTGTGGCTTTGCTTTTGACCTGGACCTTCTGTGGGATATGTTTATTCTTCACATGCCGTGCCAAATATAATAGTCAGGTTGTTCAACTTCTTTCTATGGGCCTGATTCAAATTCCTAATGAGAAGTTTTCCACTGAGGTCAGCCAGGTGCTCCTACACTGTTTGATAAGTCAGTCATAGGATGGAATTGTCCTAGCCCAACTAGGTATTTTAGGAAGATTTTGTTGGGGAAATAGAGCTTGGGAATCTGGTATAGGTGTGTTTAGACTCTTGTGTTTTCTGCAGTGGGCTGGTAGAATTAACTTTTGTTTGCTCAGATTGTACAAGTTTAAAATGTCCCATCTGTGTCCCTCTTTGGTTGATAAATTAATCCTAATTTTTTTCTTGTTCAATGTCTTCTGCCACCAGCCTCTGGACTTGGGGTCACCAACATCGCCTGAGTACTCTGAATCAGTAAGAATTGCCACCTGGCTCGGGGCTTGGTCTTCCATTCTCTTCTTACCACTCACTGAAGGAAAGGACAACAGGCTTGGGGAGGGGGGCTGGGTCACTGCTGCATCTACTCATACAGCTCCATGCACACCCCTTGTGGGGAGAGGGGTCTAGCCAAAGGTTGACTGCCTTCAGATGGCACAGTCTCTCTCTAGCTGGTAAAGCTGGACAGCTTTGAGCAGCTTGGAAGTCTATTGCTGAAGTAGGCTGCAATGGACACCAATAGGCTTCAGAGAACAAACCCAAACAGATTTCTGGTAAAATCATCTCCATGACAACAGTTCCAATATGTTCTGGGGCGCAGATCCAGAGATAATAGGATCTCTCTGTGCTCCTTTTTCATTTTGGAACTTACTGCATTGTGACTCTTGGAAGGATGAACCTGTTTGCTGTTGCTCTTGCATTCAGCAGTTTTAACAGTGACAGATTTGCAAGCATCCAGTCAAACACTTTTCTGTCACAGCTACAACCTTGGCCTTCTTTCCACCTGCCCAGAATTCTGATCCCATTGTGGCCTCTGCTATTCCATTTGAACATCTGTCTGGTCTATGGTTTATATAAACATCTAGTGTACAATAAAGTCATCCTATTCATTGTTCCTCAGGCACTCAGGGTGCCAAAACCAGCTCACTTCTGCAGTAGAGCCTGCAGCTGGAGCTGCTCTCATGTCATCTCTTTTCCTACACAGCTTTTGGTGGGCAGCAGGCTTGGGATGGCATGGCTGCAAACCAGCGAGGGGCACGTGCCTAGAGTTGGCCTGGGTGCTGGGTGCTGACAGCTGCTCTCTCTGCATTAGTGCAACACAGACCCTGGTGTCACAGTTCTCAGTCAGGCAGCAGAATAAATGTGGTCTCTTTTCTTCTAATCTCTCTCTTTTCTCCTTCTTCTCTTACTTACTTCACAATGACTGCAGCAACAAAAGAGTCGTCTTCCAGCTCCTCTGAAGAACATGGGAAGCAAAACTGAACCCCAGAATTCACGTAAGTGTCCACATCAGTCTAGGCCAGAGAGAATCAATCCAGTAGATCTGGGGCACTCTTCCAGAAATCTCCCAGATTTCTTTAGGAACACAAGCAGAGTGTGTTATCCTGGTTTGCCAGCTTTTATGCTCCTTACTGTCAGGTTTGAAATGGAAATCAGTATTGTTGTGTCTGAGAGGATGTGATGGTGAGATGGTGGGCATTGGACACTCAAATGGAGTGAGAGCCCAGGTTATTTTCTTCTTCATGAGGCTTTTGGCTTGGTATTTAATCCTTAAAATTAGCAGAGAAGGCAAGTGATCTGATCAAATGTTTCTTTTGGGGTGTCTAGAAGGACTCTCTGTAAAGGTGCATAGGTTTCAAGAGGTAGCAGTGGAGAGCAGGCAAAAGTGAGTGCCTTCTTTTCCCTTCCAGGCCGAAAGATGAAGCCTTTGCTTCCTCGTGTCAACTCCTACCTGGTTCCAATCCAGTTTCCTTTGAGTCAGCCTCTTGTCTTGCAGCCTTCCATGAAGGTTCCTCTGTCCATGGCACAGGGAGCATCCCTTAACAGCTCAGAGACTTTGCAGAGCAATAAGCGTGTGTGCATTGCTCCAAAGGTTGGTCCCTTGTTTTCTGAGGAGTTTTGAGGGGGTTAGTGTGGTTCTCTTTTTTTTTTTTTTTTTTTTTTAAGAGGGGCAAGGAGGGGGCTACGGAGGTTGTTGGGATTTTTTAAAGAGGGGTGTGTTTGTTTGGATTTTTTGTGTACCTTTTTTTCCTATATCTCTTGCCTTCAATGAACCTTTTCTTCATATGGTTCCTTTGTGCATCTTTACTAGGTGCTCTAAAACTCCAAGCTCCTATCAAGGAGTTAGCCAGTGATAATCCTTGCTGTCCTTTACTGTCTCTAGGCTGACTACTACCTGCTAGTTTATTTGCTCTAAGGATGTTTCTCTAATTCACTAGAGGAGGGGGCTCTATGGCTTGGTCAAGACAATTTTTCTTTACTGCTGAGATGTGAAGAAAGAAGAATGGGAGGAATGGCTTTGTTCGGATCCTAAAACATTCATATTTTTGATAGCTCTATAGACAAGTAACAATAAAGAACTTCTGAAAGAGAATATATTTCAGGTAGTCTCTTCCCAGAGGATTTCTGTATCTGCTGTTTGCTAATTCTGTGAAGTTCACAGTTTTCTGGGCTCATGAAAAACAGCTATTAAACAGATCTTTTTCTTGGCATCTCACTGACTGCTCTTGTATGCTTTAGACATTGTAAAGCTTTAGCTTCTTCCATCCTGTCTAACCATAATCCTATTTTCTTTTGTATGCCTGCTGCTTTATGTTCTCTCCAGCTATGATTTATCTTTGTCCTGGGCTCTTTTTCTTTTGATAACCTCATTTTTTTTCTCTTCCTTTTCCGTGGTTTCTGGGAAAGCTGTCCTCATTTATTTTGTTATTCCCATTTAGATAATGTAAGAAAAAATCAAAGAGGTTATATTTTTCCAGAAATATTCAGCTCTCCTTCTGCCTGTACTCCCAGAAGTTCCTCAGAGCAGGAGTGCTCTGAAGGGTATGACTTTCAGTCACTTAGCTACAATCCTTCCCATGTGATCCTTAGGCTTCTTTCTATCAACTTCACAGAGATCAATCTAACACTGTTATAGTTACTGCTTCCTGAATATCTTCCTCTCACCCTTTCTGCTGACCTTAAATCCCAGTCTTTCTTTTCTGTCCACTGTTATTTGGGTTTTTGGGTAGCTTAGATCCTTGCTTACTGACTGCATGCCACCTGTGTTTCGTTGTAGATGTCACTGTCCGCAGAAGAGTCACCCTCTTTACCCACAGCTGCTGTCAAGGAGGAGGGTCAGTGTGATGAAGGTTTATTTTCCCCAACCCATCCCATACAGGAGAACAGCTCCCAGCCTGGTGAGGAATTGTCTCCTTTCCCTGAGGGTGCCTGTAAAAAGGAGGAAGAAGGCTCTCAGCTGGATCCCTGGCTGTCCCCGTTTGCCTCAACCGTAACGGTCAAGGAAGAGCCAAGCTTGTTCCTCCCAGACTCAGCCACAAAGGAGAGGAAACAGTTCACCACACTGAAGTCCCCACCTAAGGCAGTTTCTGACTCTTTGGTTATAAAGAGGAGGGAAAGGCGGGAAGTGGGCAGATCCAGAAGGAAACAACGCCTAGCACTGCCTTGTTCGGAAGAGCCTGTCCTTGTTTTGCCAGAAAGCAGCAGCTTTGACCCTTTCCGGTTAGGGCCAGAGCGTCCCTTCCCTCAGGAAAACCAGCCCCTGGAGAACATATCACAGCTCAACTGCTCACAGGGAGAAGAGGGAGCCTTTAAAACACCAGTCAAGGACATCTTCAGCAAATTGCCCATTTCTTCCACTCCCAGCAAAGTCTCAACCACTACCACCCCTTCATTAGAGGTCCTTGACCCCTTAGCCAAGGGAAGCCATGAGCTGGACTTCAGTCCAGTGAAAACCCTTCAGTTGCCATTCACACCCCTCCGGGACAACCAGGACTTGCTGGGTTTTAACAGCACACCCCTTAAAAATCCTCTCTTTGATTCTCCTCGAGAACTGCTCAATACAGAGTCCAGTGACATGGTCCATGTGCCCCTCACGAGTTCTCCAGCATTTCTTCGTGACGCTTCCAAGCAGTCTTCGGCTGAACTGACAGCCTCTGGCTTTCCTGAAAATCGGTCACTCATGGAGGGCCTTATCCTGGACACTGCAAATGACTGTATGAGTCTCAGCAAAATCCTTCTAGATATCAGCTTTCCTGGTCTTGAGGATGAAAATTTAGGAACAGACATTAGTTGGTCTCAGCTCATACCTGAACTGAAGTGACTTGGCCTGAGGACTGAACTGGACTTGTTCTGATGTTACAGAAAGCACTCCACTCCTCTGAGATTCATTCATGTAATCTAAGACAACTGCTTTTGACTAATTCCCACATCCATGGGAATAGAGACCATTATTGACTCCTGCTAAGCTGGGAGACAGCCCCATCAGCTGCTATGGGTTTCCTTTATAAGATGCTATAGACTTTGAATGGAAAAAGATGATAGAACCTCTCTAGCCTTGTGCTAGAGATAAGAATCCCTGGAGAGAGGCTATCATGAGAACATCTAGGTAGGCCCTGAATGGCATTTGCAACTCAAGATATCAGAGGAAACAAACACAATCCTCACTACCATAGGAAAGAGCCCAGGAACCTCCTCCTAGCTCTGTCCTTATCTCCCTTTACTTTGTTCCCCTACGACTTAGTATCTTCTGTCTAGTTTTAATGGCTGTAAATACTGTACATTCCTTAAATTAGCCCTTAATTATAATAATAATTTTATTATTGTAGGGTTATGGAAATATTTGGCCTGGTAAGGGTTTGACCTAGAGTGTGTTGTCCATATGTTCACATATCTTGTATTCCTCTATCCTACTTAAAAGCCCAAATTTATATATTTCTTTTACTTCAAAAACACATGGTCTAGGTTGTTCTAAAGGCTGCTGGGGCAAAGATCTGAAAAATTGTCTAAATGTGACCCAAGTCAAACTGAAACAGGTTATCTGGGTTGCAGCATAAAATCGTGGTTTGGCTTCCTTTTCCCAGGCTGGAATGGAGAAGAGCTTGGATCAAGCCATATAGCTCTTCTGATTCCAGAAGTATGTACCTAGAGGACATGTTGCAGTAAGATAGACCTCTACTGAATGGTTATAGCTGCCCTCATTACAGTCAGCAGTTGAAAATATAAAAAAGAACCTATAAAAGGGAATGCTGATATTTCCACTGAAAATTGACCTCTGGAAACACAAGGTCTGTATCTCTTGGTGCAATAGAACAACTCCCAATTCTCTAGAGCTTATGTCATAGAAGAAATTGCCATGGCAAAGATCCAGTCCTTCTGCTTGCAGACAAGTGGTGACTCCTGTATCCAAATACTCAATAAAGCTTCCGTGGGGACACAGCTGAGTGTTATCTGTACCGCTCCCAGCAGCCTGCCAGGGTTGGTTGGCCCATAGAATGAGCAGCCCCTTCCTCCTATCTCGTATGGGTGCTTTGTGATCACTGAGTGACCATCAGGACATCCTCAGGCCTTGCTCGCCAAACCACATTAGATTTAGTTACTCAACCCACTGCTTCATGTAACACACTTTTTCCTGCTGCTTATGGGTAAATCCTGACTAAACAAGGCAGAAGCATACAAACATCACAACACCACCAGACTAATTTCTGTATCTTCTAAATGCAAAACACATGTTGCTTGAAACTGTTTCTATTTTCCCCTATAAATATAAAACCAGTTTTAGACGTGTGTGGTTTTCAGAACCACAGTTCTCCTGTGTATTTGTTAGAGATTATTTGCCCTCATAAAATGTTTCCAAAGTTTGGTTTAAGGGTTATTATTTCAGTTTTTCTGGGGTTACAAGGCTGCAGAAGGGACCTTGTTTTGCACACTTTCTACTAGTACATCTAACACTCAACCTGGCTTTCTCAAGGCATCCTACCTCCATTTCATCTCACTTGCTCCTGGGAGGATGTGTGCACACAACTGACACCTGAGAGCCAGCTAAGATCAGACCTCCAGCAAATACTGAATTTTTCTTGTCCTTGGTGTCAATTCCAGGCAGGTGCTCCCCTGCTGTTCCTGTCAGCTGAGGTGCTTTGATGGCCACCTCACATTTTTATTTTGACCGTAGTAGTGCCAAAGTTTTGTTTCCCTTCTTGCTATGTATTCCCGTGAGAGCACTGCTCAAGGGCAATTATATCAAAAAAGGTGGGGAGAACAACAGAAAAAAATTCCATTACGCAATTCTACCTCTTGCTCCCAGAAGAGATGTCCCAATGTTTTGGCCAAACTAGTTCAAAGCACCAGTCGGTGAGACTTAATCACAAAATATGACTATTTGTCTCCATTTACATTTGCCTGATATTCTGCCTGGATTCCTTCCTTGAGGAAAGGCAGCTATCACCTGTCCCTCTGCAGGCCCAGTATTGGGGTTATAGTGTAGAGGTGTGATCTTGTCAGGCAGTGGATGCCTCTGCCCACCCTCCTGTAGTCAGAGCTGAGCCTTACTTCCTCTGTGTTCTCCTGAGCCCTAGAGCAGGAAGGCACAGCTCTTCACACCCTTCGCATAGCAGCCCCAGGGCTTCTCTGGGTAACGTGCAGAAGCATCCCAGGACTGCCCTTGAGTTCTGATAATAGACAAAGCTGTTTGACACCTTCCAGCCTGTAAAAGCAAACATTATTTAACATAAAAAATGTAAGGGATCTGGGACACGCAAATCTACAGGGAGCCACAGCAAGTGCTGTGGATGCTCAGCTGCTCTGACAACTCTGCTTGATACCTGGAGTGTGACAGATGCAAAGAAGAAGGTAATTCCCTGTCATTGGTTGAGTGGGGTTCCTCCCACTATGTTTTGTCAGCTGAAAAGGACAGGATGCCCCCTGAGATGAGGAAAGCAAGGACGATTGCCACCTTCTTACTTTTGGAACTTGGCTGGTAAAGGAAAAACTTGATCACTTCCCTGTTTTACATTGCAGAAATCTTTTTATGAGGATGTCAGGCCTTCATTTCTCCCAGAGGGCAGTCTAGCTCTTAACAAAGGTGAAGATTTCTTTTTTAGTAAAATACTTGACTTCCTCTTTAAAAGGCACTATAGGCTGAGAGAGAAAAAACGACAGGCTTAAAAGTGTGAGCTGGTTCCTGAAACAGAAGTAGTTTCCCTTCCCACTTCCCTTTTTTCCAGAATAGGTGAGCTACAACTGGGTAAAAAAGATATTCAGGGCATAACAAAGTATTAGCTGCCTGAGGTGAAGAAGAAAATGTCCTGCTTCTCTACTCATCTCAGACTGGCTTCTTGCTTTGAAACAGAGTTTTAGAATGTCAAGACCATGAATCTAAGCTGCTGATGCAGGTCAAATGACACATTTGTCCTTGTGTTTCAGTTACACTTCCTAGAAAAATAAACATAATAAATACCAGTTAAAGCTTACAGGCAATACAGGCAAAAGATTATGCAAAGCAGATTCTCTTCCACATCTCAAAATTTGTGGGAAGTCATAGAGCACACTGATGAACTGTTTGCATACAAATATATAATCAGAATTATTTATCTTCTGTTGCAGCAGCGCTCTTGTTAGAGGGTAGAAATGAGCTGAGACACAGACTTCTTGTTCATCACAGCATGAAAAGGGTCCTGGTTTATTCCTCTTTACAGCTCAGCCATCCTGACTCCAACTATTCACTGACTCTGGCTGCAGAAAGCTCCTGCTTTAGGTTTCCCTGGCAGCTCCTGACTGCTGGTTATGTCCTGCTAAACTCTGCAGGTATTGGTTTGCAGACTTGGAACACAGGCTTTACCTGGCTAGACTGTGCCTGCAGGTTCCAACAACAGGCTCTAACTGCAGACCCAGACTGACCTCACAGCAGTGATTCTCTCTCCCCAGGATCCTTCTTCATGCTTCTCTCATTCCCCCTTCCTCAAGGCTCCTTTTCCTTCATGATCCTCCCCTTACCACCTAACCCACTCCCTTTTATCACACTTATCTTTATTGGATGTGCTGTGACTCATCAGGAGCAAGGCTGTATTGGGTAATTAACACAGCTGTTACCTGTCAGGGATGAGGTCACCTGTATTCCCTTCTCCTGCAATCTTCCACATCTGCTTTTTTGTGCTTTTTTTTTAATGCACCAAATTTAAAACCAGAAATATCTAATGATGTTATTTAAGAAAGTCAAAGAAAGAGCTGGCACAAATTATCATTGAGCTACAGTCAGATATGGATTTCTGCTCCAATGCCTCCTGTTGGTCTCTATTACCTTTTCATGGATGTCCAGGATGCTGCTGCCAATAGGGCCTCTGTTTATTTAGCTGTGTGATTTGTAGAAGGTTGGTTTTCTGTACTCATCTGTGGTCACAAACAAGAGACTGGCTCATTAGAACCCTGACTGTGTAATGGATGGACCAGTTTTCCAATAGGACAAAAAAACCTTCTCATCTTCACTGGAGTTTGGAAGAACCTCTTAATATTGTTGATATTTTCTATAGAATAATGTTTTTCACTACCAGTATGGTATCTTTTCTTGGTGCACTGTATTCTTTCACATTGGATGTATTTTCCTATAAATTTTAATAAAGACAAAGTTTTGGATCATATCATTATGCAACAGATCAGACCATTCCATCTCAACTTTATACTTTTCTCATGAAGTAACATGTTTAAATTACTTATAGGTTTGGGGATTTTTTTGTTCTGAACTCTGAGATTATATGTTTGTCTATGCACAAAACTATTTTGGATTTGGAACTGCGTTTCAGCTTAAATTTCTATTGTGGATAATGCATGTATATTGCAGAACCCTGAAACACTTGGTTTAGGTGTATTTATATGAGTCTGGTGGTCTAATCTGTCCTGAGTTATCGACATGTATTTTCCACTCTAAGCTTCACTTTAGGAAAGCTTCTGTTTGAAGCAGTTTTGCCTGCTCTCATGGTAGCCTTCAAGTTTTAGACAATTTGATATATTTAGCATCCAATCCAATTCCCCCATGAGAGGAAGAAAGGTCAGGAATGCAGCAGAACTGTCACCATAAAGCATCCCTTGGAACTTGCGGGATCACTGAAGATTCATGTGGTTTTCCAAGTATTTGCAAGTAATGATGTCAATGACACAGAATGGTCTGATCTGAGGAGCTCCACACTGTAGCTAATTAGTTCCAGACAGTCTGCACTCTGCTGGGCATACCCATGGGACTGGCATGCTACAGTGATAAGAGATGTTTTGCTGTTTCCCATGGCTGACTCTCAGGTTTTATTTATTTGCTGTTTTTCTTCAAATCTTGGAGTCAGGAGACCATGAGATTATCTCAGTTGCCGTTTAAATCATGCCAAGGCCTTGCCATCAAGAATGTAACAAACAGCTGGTGCACATACAAATGCAGCCTAAAGGCTAGGAAACCAAAGGAGTCCAGTATTTAAAATCAAAAATAAAATGACATTGTTACAGCAGCATTGTTATCCATCAAATCCCTGGGGTGATAACACATCCCTCTGCCACTGTTTGTGCATTGTGTACACAAAGCTGCTTCTGCACTACAAGTTCTACTGTGCTGGTGATTCCATCATAAAATCCTGAATTGTCTGAGCAGAAAATAGCCATGCTGAATATCAGCCTCAGGTAGAGTTATTCTGCTGGGGAGGGAACACAGGGAATGCAGTTCAAGCAGCCCAATTGCTTCTATAAATGAGAGCACATGAATATTTTGCTCAGATAAAAAAGCCCTTTGTAGCAAACCTTTTCTTGAAAAGACCTAGTGCCTCCCTGCTTTGTATGTTTTTTTGTCAGGGTGTCCTTCTTGGCTTTCATGTTCTCCTTTCTATGAGCTGAGTGAAAATTTTCCAGGTTTTGGCTGTTACAAACATTCTTTTAAAAAATCTATTTCACATCCTTAGCAGAGTCAGCTGGCAACTAAAATCTGAGAAGAGATTTATTCAGTACAGAGTGTGCCCCAGCACAGACATCCTGGAGTGTGTGGAGATTTCTTCCTGAAGTTGTTCTTTACAACTTCCAGCAGCTGAGCATGGCAACATGAGCTCTCTTGTGTCCAAGGGACTTTTGCTGGCTGTAGGGAGTGGGTGATACAAGGAAAGATTTGGTAAGAGGAAGATGTCTCAAACAGTCAAATGGAGACAGGGTTAGGAAGACAAAGAATCACAGAATCATCTAGGTTGGAAAATATCTTTAGTATCATCAAGCTCAACCATTAACCTGATACAGCCAAGCCCACAACTAAACCATGTCCCTAAGTGTCACAGTCTACACATTTCAAATGCCTCCAGGGATGGTGACTCAACCACTTGCCCAGGAAGCCTTTTTCCAACGCTTGATAAACCTTTCAATGAACAAAATTTTCCTAAGATTAATTTCAAACCTCCACTGGCACAACTTGAGGTTGTTTGAGAGCATAAAGAAAGAGTCAAAGGTTGGATAAGGATCACAGATTCAAGAGCCCTCAGGTTTAAGACTGGGCCAAAATGATTAGGTACCACTGAAAAGTATTAGAGATGTGAAATACTTATTTTTGGTCTTGGGTTTGCCTCGTTTACAAGGGATGTGTCCAGTGCCTTGCACGAAGCAGCAAGGAGAAAATACACTGTGGAAAAGGTGCCAATTCACTAAGCAGGACTGAGATGTTGTCCCTGAAAAGCCAACCACAACAGGAACGTGACTTGGAAGATTTACCCTGTGAACACTGATGTTTGAATTACTGCATTTCTAAATAAAAGTCTGCCTGAACAAGAGAACAGGAGGTGGGCTGCAACACCCTTTAGATTGGCTGACTCCCCCACTGGTTAAGTTAATTTCAGCAAGTTATACTGCTGACTGATGAAGAACTTCACTGATCTCAACTGCTTTAAGGTGAAAAAGAAGCCATTTACAAACAAACAAAACAGGAAACACCACAGTACACCCGGCAACTGCTGATACCGATAGGGATGTTTTCCACAGCATCTGATGGGGGACTCTGAAAGTAAAAACTGTCCCCAAAGGAAATGACACTGGAGGCAAAAACAGCCATCAGAGAGATTCTTACCTTCCAAGGACTATATCTGGGCTTCATTTTGAGCAAGATGAGATCTGCTCTGACTCTACTGTTAGCTGGGCACAGGCAAAAAGCGTATAGGTGACCGTCTTTCTTCTTTTCTCTTGTTCTTTTACATGAAAAAAAAAAGTTGTTATAGAAGCCCATAAACAGCGACTCAAAGCACCTTGCCAAGGCTCAGTAGGTGGCTTTAGTAATAAGCCCACACATATGCATACCAAATTAGGCTTTACCAGGCAACTCTAACTCTGGCTTTTACTGTTCAAGTATTCAGCTTTAGGGACATCCTCTGGAAGGAGCCTTAATGGTGTAAAGTTTTCATTATTATTTTTATGGCATTATGTAGAGGCTTAGAAAAAAGTCCCTGTGTTAGTGTCAAGTGCATTCTTAGCCTCAAGCTAAGTGGATAATGGAAATATTGTTCTCCCTACGGGTGGGAAGTGGAGGGACAGTGAAATGAAACAACTACGCAGAGACACTCAGAAGAGAGACATCTTTGTGACTACACATTTCCAAGTACTGTGCTATCAGCCTTAAATGCATAACTACCCTTCATCTCAGGCTCTTGCACACTTTTAAGGAATTATTCTCTACTTGAAACATCATGCTGAGCACAGAGGAACTCTAGCATGAGTAAGACAGTTGCCATTACTATGTGCATCAGTGGAAATGCACACCAGTGAAGATTCTTTCCCCTCCTGAAAACAAAGCCAAAGTCTTCTAGTGTGATTTGTATAGCTGTGTAATGGAAGGGGAAATTTTGTATTGCCTGCTGCACGATCAGCCACTGTTCTGTGGCAACAATAACTATTCCAACCAAACAGAAAAGACCCCTTTTTAATGCAGTTCAGCCCAAACAAGAAAATCAATACAGAGAGGACACAAATCATTATATATATAATGATATTATATTAATAATTATATTTACAATGACCAAGAAATATTTTTATTTATAGAGGAATATATAGAAATATTTATAGAGGAATTTCACATTGGACAACGCTGTTCCAAGTTTGCCACAGTGCAACCACAAATCTATCCCACAGGGCAGATCACTACAGAGACTTGACCCTAAATTACCTAACTAAGCAAACTATTCTACTTTCTGACTGACCTTGCTGGCAGGACACACTTTGCTGTCCAGCAGCCGAGCTAAACATTATGTACATCTGAGATGACATTTATCTCAAGGAAACTTGCCAGACATACTCACAGATATAAATACTGCAACCTTTTACTTATTCTTTCAAGAATACAAAGGTATTTTATTATACAAATAGACAAACTGGAGGGAATTCAAAGCGGAGGAACCTTTTCTTTTTCAAAGAATCTTTTTCAGAGATGGAAGGGAGAGAGAAGCATGCATGGTTTGCCTGAGTAAGGTTTGTCCTCTCATTCCTCCTCTGCACCATCTGTGCATCCACAGACTGCGCAGGCTGTGAGAATGCAGGAGAATGAGCAGAAAGTTGCCTCATTGTTATCCTGCAGTATCCACCACAAGGAATCTCCTGGCTTTGACATAGTTGCTACACTCAGGGTCACTTTTACGCCCACTTGAAGCTTACACTACTACTGAGACGGTGCATTGAAAACTGGTGTACTGTAAAAACAACCTCTGTGCTGGTTACATTATGTGGGGGCTATTGCTGAGCTCTGCAAGCACCCAACTTGTCACAAAAGAAATGTAAAGCTCTCCATTTGCAATCCACCCTCCCACCTGCACTGTGTCAAATCTCAGGAGGACAAAATAATACTTTCCAAACTGTTGAAAGAGAAAAATTCAAAGCTGCAAAGAAATCTCTAAGAAGGAGAAGCAACCATTAGAAGTTGCAAAAGTAGCAGGAGGATATTTTAAAGAGGAATTATTAGGCTAGGTAAAGCTTCCCAGAAGTGAGATACAGGGAAAATCTCTGGCAGAAGAACCTCAGTCTGTGAAATTTAAAGCCAAACCAGTGAAAGCCCTCAACAGAGCAGCTTCTCAAACACTGGGATACTCCCTAATGCTCCTGGCAGAGGGAAGTAAAACCTTTGTCTCACATTCTTTAATCTGCCAGTTGCTTCCTTCAGCAAAGGAGTCCATTTCTCCCCTTTACTACTCTGGGTACTATTAATGAATTCCTTCCAACAGAGGAGTAGCTGACTGGAATATATTGATCCTCTCTTCCTTCTTGGCTTGGCAGACTGGCTACTGGGAAATGTTGCTCTTCAGTGCCTTTCCTTAGAAGTATGGGCACTACTGGTTTCTTCAGGGTTTTCAGGCATGGAGGTGATCAGGTCCAGGGAACAACACCCACCAACACAGCTAAAGTGCTTAGCACTGAAACCTTTTACCCCAGAGCTCTCACTGAGCTGTAACTGCTTGAGCTGGAAGGCCAAGCTGCTAGCTGGAGCAGGGAGAAGGGTTTTTATATTCTGTGGAGGCAGAGTGTTTCTTCTGTTGTCTAAATAGCACTGTTACACACCCTGTAAAGATTTCTGTATGAAGGGTGTAGAATATCAAGGTATAATGGGTTATGATTACTTTATGTGACTCCATCAGAAAATAGTTTATTGGTATGTGTGGGATTGTGCATGAATATTTTCATCAAAATCAGTTTTATTTTTCTAATACAGGTTACTGGCGAGTCATACTTTTTCAGGGCCTATAAAAGATGACTAGGAAAGGTATAACTGCTGAAAAATGCCTTTGAATTTACTGCACTGTAGTCTGATTTCTCATTAGAAAACCTTTAGGAGTGCCCATTCTGAAAAAGAAATTTTAAAAAAATAACAAAACCAGAAATCACCTAACCTACTTAGTAAATGGGCTCTCTTTAAGAAGAACAGGATAGAAAAAGTAATAGCTGAATAGAAAAAAAAACAGTGACCTAGAACCCTGCATGCCTCTTATCGGAGAAGATAGTACCTTAGCTGACTCCACCCCCATAAAAATGCTGGGGGTTTTTCCCAGATCTAGGAACTAACACATCACAGGATAGAAAGAGTTAAGTGACCTACACTTAAAAGCAGAAGGGATGAAGGAGGGGAGAAAGCTTAAAACAAGACTTGAAGATCTCTCCCCTTTGAGGGACAAAGAGAGAAATACTTGATGAATTAGGGGCCAGGACTAACTGGTGAGACCCAAAAAGCAGAACTGCTCAAGCAATGGCTCCAGCCCAGCTGCAAGGCAAACCAATTTTGACTAGGCTTTGCCAAAATACCCTGCAAAATAAACTAATAAAGGGTGGCTAGATGCAAGGAGGTGCTGGGACTGGGAGCTAGGAGAGCTCCCTCCTCTTCATTCCCACATACGCATCCAGGGTGGGAGATGATCTCATCAGAAATTGTGTAACTCTGCCCGTAGGCTTCATGGCAGGAACTGTAGATAATCCAGTCCTAAGATGTTCTGTAGCACTTTACAGTCTTAGGGCCCATTCTGAGGCTTTAAGAAAACTGGCAGTGGCCTTGCTACCATCATCTGCCTTGTTGTGGCTGGCTTGCTGAGGTATTCACAGTAAGCAGGAGGGGAAACACCTCTTGGCCCTGTGTGAGAGTAGAGGTGCATGATTGAGTACTGGTTTACATGGATGGTTAAAGGACTTGATGACAAGCCTCGAAGGATAGATACTCAGTGGGGCCACAGGAGGCCAAAAGTGTGTGTAAATCAGGAATCAGAGCAACCCACAGGCAAGAAAACAAGACTGTGGGAACGCAGTTTCCCTGAAAATATCCATTACTTAAATTCTCTTCTTAATTTGACTCACAGATAGATAAGGATAGCTCAAAACACCTCTGAGCTCTTGTTGGGACTCTGCCTGCATTATGGTATTGAAGTTTGGCCTTGGAGTATAAAGCAGTTAGAATGTATTTCTGATCCCATTCCTGACAAATCTAGTGATTAGGTGGAAAGCGTAACACCTTGTATTGGATTTGTTTCTTAATATTTCATACTTTTTAAATACACAATCTAGAACATAGAAGTAAGTGGTATCAGTCATACTGGAATGTTACATACTACTAAGATAGAAAACAAAACAAAAGGAGCAACAGAAAGTGTCCTTTTGCTGTAACTTTTGTGGTCAGTTGCTGCTATTCCCTCTATGTTGCACATGCAAGCTGTTTCACCCCTTGATGGCTTTCCTGGAAACCCAATACTGTCCTTAGCTTCACAGCTGAGTAAAGTTTAGGTTCCTCTTCTGTAATGATATCAGAACTGCTGCTTAATGGGGTATTAACCAGAGAAAAGGGATCAAAAGGAGACAGTGTCAGTTCAAGCTAAAATTCATAGTTTCAAGCAGGACAATATGGAGACAGAAAGCTGGGAAAGGGAGCTCTACCATGTACTGTCTCCCCTGGGAGAAGGGATGTCTGCTCTGGTCCAGGCATCCCACACTGCAGCAGTGTCAGCACTCTTCTGGTATAAACAGGGAGCCAAGTCCGCTGGTATCAACAAGCCAGTGATTTTAGGCTCCTGCAATATCAGAGGGGATTGCACTCAATAGAGTGGGGTGAAAATGAGGGCAGAGTCGGGCACAATACATCTGCCTCGGCTGGAAACAGAAACCAGACCTTCAGCATTTCATTCAAGATACACGGAAAAATCCTTCAGTGCAGCCTTTTGCAAAGGCATGACACTCTCTGCAGAAATGAGGCTGGGCATGCCTGCCGGGAGCCTTGAGGAGGATACTCTCTCCCATTTACCAAGGCACTGCTGCATCTTCCCGGCTGACCCGAGTTGCTGCCAGTATTTACAGAGACACGGAGATGCGTCAAAGCCCCCTGGCAGAGGCAGCGGAGCGCGCAGGCTGCCGCCGGGAGATGTGGCGTGTCCCCATGGAGCCGGGGACAGGCGGGCACACACACACACACGAGGACACACACGAGGACACACACACGGACACACACACGGACACGGACACACACACGGACACGCGCGGTGCGTGCGCGCAGCCCGCCGGGGTAAGTCCAGCCCCCAGCAGCCGGGCCATCCCCCTGCTGCTGGATTTTTCCAGCCGGAGCATCCTGCCGGCTGTGCCGTGATTTATGGAAAGCGGTTTCTGACGCGGGGCTTTTTCTATTACGACAGGGACCCACGGACTGGAGGAGGCAAAGCTGCAGTCAGGGCAGGAGAAGTGAAGGAGAGGAAGAGGCGGGAGCAGAGGGACACGGAGGAGTGGAGAGGACAGAGGGAGAAACAGGCACCGAGACACTTCAGAGATGGGTGAGTTATAACTAAGAGAGCAGGAGGAAAGGCAGAGAAAGGAAGAGAAGAAGAGCCGTGGGGAAGGGAAAGGGAAAGGAGATCTGAGACTGAGTCAGCTTCCAGAGGGCAAACACCAGGAGACGAGTTCAGGGAACAGCCCAGCGTACCAAGAAGGATCTGCTCCGTCTGAATCTTCACCATGAGCACAAGGAAGAGCTGCCCCCTGCCACTGGGGCAAGGAGACCAGGAGGAAAAGCAGAGCGAGGGTACTCCTGACCTGGAGCGACAGGACTGTGAGATGGAGCTGAGGAACAAAGCTATTCTGCAACAGAAGAGGCGCCTCAAACAGGCCACCCAGTTTGTGCACAAGGACTCTGCTGATCTGCTGCCCCTGGATGGCTTGACAAGGCTTGGCACCTCCAAGGATCTGGTGAGTCCAGTGGGACCCCCTTTGGGAGGGAGCCCTCCTAAAAACCTTCACGCTGGTTGGGAACTGCTGTCAGGCTTTGTGAAAGGATCACAGGTTCAGCAGAAATGAAACTTCCCTTCAGGATCATCTAGGAGCAGGTCAGGGTGTGGGGAAAGAATTAATCACTCATTTGCTTGCATCCATCTTCTTGTGCCTCCCCATAGGAAACAAATTCCTCAGGCAGACATGGACTGGAAGGACTCTCCAGAATCCAAATTTCCATT
Source organism: Sinosuthora webbiana (assembly GCA_013397395.1). Lineage (NCBI taxonomy): Eukaryota > Metazoa > Chordata > Aves > Passeriformes > Sylviidae > Sinosuthora > Sinosuthora webbiana. Next base: position 503,289 of record VXBN01007778.1, read on the forward strand.
CACCCAGTACCTATATATGTTCATGTGACACATATATTTCCATGTGGGACATCTCTGAAAGCCCCCATGTGTTCCTGCATGATCCAGCTCAAAAGCAGAATGCTTCCTGGACTCAGCAGGGAGTACTATTCATGAAACTCTGAGAGACTTATGTTTGACCTTGTCACCTTTTTGCATTTTTCTCTTCCCCCCACACTCTAGATTTATGGCGGGGCAAGCAAAGGGCAGGACTGCAAACCAGGCATGCAGGCAGATGCAGTGCCTGGCACTCTGGACAACTCCTTTGGGGAGGAGGCACTGGAGCGAGGCCTGTGGGCATCTCCTTGTGGTGACGTGGATCAGAAAGCATCAGGGAGGGAGGTCTGTTCCAGGAGCCTTGGCAGTCTGTGGTCTGGAAGGGCTTCCCCAAGGCTGGAAGCAGGTTCCCACAGGATCTATTACTGGCTCAACTGCACACATATTCTCCTTGCTCTGGCAGTTTTGCTGTCCAACTTCTCTCCACTGTAGAGTTAAACTGCTCAAGGATGTGGAGGTCTAAACCATGTTCCCAAAAGAGGGCTCGCATCTGGCTGTGATGGGGGCACAATCCCTTCTTCCATCTGTGGCAGTGGGTGTCATAAAAGATCTTGCCCCTCCCTGCAGTCTGTGCTTCCCTCTGTATCCTCAGACAATCGCAGCAACAGCACAGATGCTCTTGTGTGTGTGCCTCCAGTCATTTCCCAGCTCCCGAGGCACACAGTGGCACAAGGCCCCACGTGTGTGGGACCAGCATGTCCCTGGCACTGAATGGGAGCTCATCCTCCTTGCTGAAACCTTGGGGAGCAGCAGCTTGCAGATGAGGGATCAGTGCCACGTTCCCATGCTGGCACATCCTGCTGCTCCTGCCACCCTCCCTGCAGCTCCCTCAGCTGCCTCAGCAGCTGCTGGGAGTCCCCTGGCCTGGCAGGGTCAAGGGCAGCTCCTCCAAGTCCCCCTGAGCTGTCACCTCCCATTCTGCAGGCACACACACGGCTGGCAGCAGGGACTGGTGTGGAGTGTCCTCCGGCCCTGCGCACGGCCGTGGCTGGAGTGCCAGGGCGGCGTCACATCAGTGCTGTCTGAGCGAGGAGCAGGGACTCTCCTCCTGAGGGGAAGGAGCTCTGGCCACCCTGGAGCCTGGAGAGCCAGTGCTGACCCTCGGGGCCTGCAGCACTGCAGCTTGAACATCCTCTCAGAAGCACAGCTGGGTGTGACCCTGGGCCCATCTCTGGGCAGGGCATGGAGCCGCTTCTGAGTCTTTCAGTGCGTGTTTGCTGACCCCAGCCACAAAGGCAGGCAGAAACACATCTACCAGCTTAGCTTTGGGATTGATTCCTGTCACACCATGCCTCAAAACGAAAACTGGCACTCTGAAACCCCACGGGCTTCCTTGAGCGAGACAGTCCTTGTCTAAATCACTTGCCACAAGCAGCTCTCCTGCTGGGATTAACCATTCCAAGCAGAAGAACTTACTGTATGCTGACAGTGTTCAGTTACTGCAACCCACTGCAAACTTCATATGTTTGGTCCATAACAATAGCTGAAACATTTTTACCATGGACGTGGGGAGCAGTGAATAAAGCATGACATGTTTTTTTCTCCCATGGACATTTTGCTCTGGTGTTAGAGGGCACAAAATAAAGCGTGGCTGCTGTGCCAAGTTCACACACAGTGCCATACCTGGGGTCAGTGTGGTACCTCCATTTTTGCTTTAACTTGGAGCAAAAGAAGAACCAGGTCTTAGATTTCCAAGAGGGATTCAGCAGTTCCTGCCACTCGATGGGACACTGTGATACTGCTGTGATGTTTTGGGCACTGCAAATCAGAATCCAAAATATGCTTTTGGCTTATTTTTCTAGGTACTTCTCCAGTGCTATGAAAACCCCATTGCTTTTTCCTAAATTAATCTGACTCCCTCCTGGAGGACAGGAATACAAAAAAAACCAAAAACAAACAAAACAAAACAAAACAAAAACAAACAAAACAACCCCCAAAAAAACACAAAAAAAACCAAAAAAACACAAAAACCAAAAAAAACCACAAGAATGTATTGAAAATGAAGCAGCAGTAGGAAGTGCTGGAGAGTTTGATTTGGAGAGAGCAAAACACCCCTGACTCCTATAGCACTTACATAGGGAGGAAAGTTTAATTAATGCCCCAAAACAGGTCTCCATTGACAGTGCCAGAGACTCCAGCTGTGGCAGCTCCATGTCCTAAAATTAGAGCAAGGCCTCATGTAATTTAAAATAAAATACCTGCTTTCTTTTGCAGTCAGAGGCTGTTACTTTTCGCCACTCTTTTCTGTGTATTCTGGGTGTGCACTCAGCTTATGCAATGCATCCAGCAGTGCCTGTGATTTGATGGGCCCATCATGTCTCCAGTAATGAGTAATTATATATTTCTGTGGGGACCTCGTGTTTCCAGCTTTGCAACAAAAAGCATGATCAGTTTGGGTTTTTTGTGGGTTTTTGTTGTTGTTGTTGTTTGTTTGTTTGTTTTTGTTTTTATGGCAAAATAAAAAATAAGTAGCTACAGGAGCTAAAATATTCTGGAATTACCAAGGAAGTCTGAAGAGCTGGCTTCTTGCCTCCCAAAAATCAAGATCCCCAGCTCATACAATGTCACTAATCATAGCAAGACATGGAGGTTTCACATTGGAGAACCTGGACCTTCCCTAAGTTGCACTGGGAATCTTCTTTGATCCCTCTAAGTGCCCTGAGAGGGAATCCTTACCAGCTCCTGGCCACAACATCCTCTCTTACCATCCTCTAAATCTAATTGTTTCTGACCACTCCAAGAGCTACAATGGTCTCTCCACTTCTCCATCTCTCTGAGAGAGAAGATAGGCAGGGCCCTAGGAGTCTGCTCTTAAACCAAATGCCTCCAAAATCCCAAAGCTCAGCTAATCCCCCCAGCACTTGGCCTCTTCCCAGCCTGAGTGACAAGAAGGGGACAGAGGTGGCAGCTGCAAAGGGCTCGCTCGTTTTGTGGGAAAGGTTGCAGGAAGAGGGAAAGGTCCTTGGCATGGCAGATTGTGAGAGGCAGAGGGAGGATGGGAATTTGGAGACCTGCTGTTTGTTCCCTGCCCTTTTCCCATGGCCCAGATGTTAGCTGGCAGCCAGACTGGCACTGTGCTCAGAGTATTTAGGGAGCTAAGCACAACGGCCAGCTGTGCTGTGGGCCACCACAGTAGGCTGGGAAAAGACCAGGAACAGAGGGATATTTTTACCCCACTGTTTCTTCTGCTGCAGTGTTTCTCATGCAGCACGTGAATGATCTGACTCTCACCCCTTGAGTGGCAGGGAAACGGAGGCACGAGGGACTTGGCATCTTGCAAAGAGCAATGCTTGAGTGTGACCGAAGAGCCAGTGACAGCCGTCCTGCACCAACCATTGGGCAAACCTGACAAGTCAGGGTGCTTCAAATTGCAGTTTGCACACTTCTCTGGCCTCAGCTCCCTGGCCATGCATGAAGCTAGTCCAAAACACAAGTAACTTGTGGGGTTAATGCAGCCCAGCTCACTGGCAGGTCTGGTCTAGTTCAGGTGTTTGGCCTGCCCATTGACAAGATCCTGCATCAAACTGCTGCACCACCTGGGAGATGACTTAATTTTTTCTTTTTCTTTAGAAAGATAAAAACAACAGCTTAAGCTGTAGCACATTAACCCCTTTAGATTGTTTGCCTTTCTTCAAACAGGCAGTTGTTACTGGGAGTGCCATGGCCAGCTCAGAGCGGCTGCTCTCCTGCAGAAGGGCCATGAGGCTGAGTACGTGGAAAAAGGACAAATCTACCTCCAGCAGGCACCTGTATCATTGGTGTTTCCCACAGTTGATTCAGTAGCTGTGCAGGGACTGGATGGATCAATACTGGGCAAGACCTAGAGCATCTGATGGCAGGGAGCAGAGACCAACTCCAAAGAACATTAAAAGCTCGTTTTAGTTTCCTCCTCAGGGTGCTTCCTGCTTCACTACAAATAATTGCTTGTACACCTAAAATATCTGCAGTCCTGCCTTCTTGCCCACATGAACATCACACATGCTGCATTCCTCGTGCCCTCCCACATTAGAAGGTGTGAATGTGCCTGGTGGGATGTCAGCACACACCCAGCAGGCAGTGCATTGCATTACACTGAACAGGAATGAGACTCTCCAGTGCACGTTCAGCTGAAGGAACAGGTGTGTGTGGGGAGAGCATGCATCAGGCACGTTCTTCTCCTCCAACAATTGCATCCCAGAGGCCTGCCTGTCACAGACATCCCAACACTTTAACAACAAATTTGCGGCTACAGAAAAATACCCCTTGGGATTTAAAGGAAGTTTTTTTGGATAAGCATGTCTTTCATCAGGACAACCAGTTGGGTCAAGCATTTGCAACCTGCGTCCCTGAGCTAGCAAATGTCCTTGTCCTGAGCTCCATACTTAGCTGGGATTTCTCTTTCTTTGTGATGGAGACAGCAGCCTCATAGTGTGGTCCAGCGGCGCCTCTTGGAAGGCAACCTGAACAAGCTGCGGGGCGAGGCCAGGGGTCAGCCTGCACGGGTTCAATCTCCGCTGGCAAAAAACCAGGACGAAAAGATGGAAAAGGGAGAGGACAGGAGAAAAGAGACTTCACCCCTGCTAATACAGTGCCAGGTAAGGCAACAACACAGTGCTGCTGATTTCACAGTGATGGCAAATGCTCAGAGTTCCAGCTGCCCCCCTCCCAAGGGCCATGCTGAGTTATAAATTGCAAAGCCAGCTGCAGCCAAAGAGAAGAGATTTCATGCACAGCCTCTCCTGGAGTCTGGATGCAGGTTTTCCAAAAGCCAGAGGAAAACCTTTCTGTTACATGCCTTCTACTTGCCCATATTTGAAGATAAATTACCTTAATCATATCTCCTTCCTTTGAAGGCCAGCTTTCCCATGATATGAGGTATTTTATGACTGCATATAGAAGCAAGGAATGTCTCCTTATCACTTGGAGACAGGTGCCTCAAGCTGATTTACATCTAACTAGTCCCAGACTAGTCTGATTCTCTCAGGTGTCAGAGGACCTCCTCAGGAAGTGGCTAACTGTGCTCCAAATTAGCACAGCTGCGTCTCTTGATGGGAGCAGTATTTTTAGCTCCCTTTTCTTCTTATATCCTCGTATACAGCAGAGCACACTACTCCCTGGCCCCTGCAGTTAGAGAAAGCACATCCAAAAGCTGTGGCCCATGAAAGAGGGCTGGATGGTTAGAACTGCACAGTAACATGCAGATATGAGCCTCACCAAGATACAGACTTGTTGTACAAAACCCATTTTAAATCTGGTTTTAGTTCAGTTACCTGTCCTAAAAAATGTCTTCCATATCTGAGTGTAAAGGCTACACTTCCAAGAAAAACATATATACCTTTGAAAATTCATTTGGCACAATAAATTATGATAGGAACACAGCCTGGTAGAAAGTTTCTGAAAGGCTTAGATCAGGTATCTCAGTACCAAGCAAAGCCACTGTGTGGTTTGTTTTGCAGCCTTTACTGCTGCAGTTAGGCATTGCTCTACCCTGCATTTTAGACTTTAATATAGTTGGGTTAACACAACCACACTTGGGGACAGACTAGGAGGATGAATGGCTCTCAGTGTAATTTCTCCAATTACTTGGAGCCTGTGAGCTCCAAGCTTCTCCAATTACTTTGAGAAGAATTACTCCAATTACTTGGAGCAAATGAAGGTGTTTCTTTTCCTTTAATAGCCTCTCTTTATTGTTCTGCAAGAAGAAATGTAGTGATAGAAGGTGGGTTTTTTTTTTGCCAGGCATGCACACTGAACAAGGACAGGCATGTACAGGTATTGTATGCCAGGGGCAGTAGCTAAGTCAGTGTTACAGTCCACCAGTCATTCCCTTTTTTGTTTCTAATAGACTGAACCCCAGCTGTCACCCACATTTTATTTTCCCTCACAGAGGAAGGTTCACAAGCAAGGAAGTAGGTCTAACACTGCACGTAACACTCCCTGAATTCTGCACAGGCGTTTCTTTCTTTTCCTGCCCTTCTTAGGAGCCAGTCACTGTTTGTCACACTTGATCTTACACTGAAGGAAGGGAAGCTCTCCTCCCTTTCTTTTTGTCTTGCTGCTTTTGATCACATTTGGGAACTTCAAAAAGCCTCTCCTGTCAGCAACAGAGCTGTGGCAGGAAATAGGACTCAGGCTGCCAGTTCATTTGAGCCAGAGAGATGAACTGGTACCTTTTGGAGATCTGCTTGATTATAGTGCAGTTTTTAATAGAAATGGAGCACAGCCCCAGAGAAGTTTTTTTTTTTTTCCCCTGACTCCTGAGAAAAGATAATCTAGCATTTACACACAGTATGCTGAAAATCTCAAAGTGGTAACAAATGCACCACCTGACTTGTAACTGAACTTGACTAGGGAATAACCCCAAACAGATGTAGACTTCAGTGATACGTGGAGATTCAGGCAGTAAGTGTTTTCACTCCAACAGGTTTTAGTTGCCCTATGTCTAAGGCCTTTCAGGTCCCAGAGATCACAGACAGACCTAGTCTATAATAGTTGTACTGCAATTGCTCACCCTCCTATTTGCTTAGGTGGGTTGTCTAGAAGGTACTTTAGCAGAATTGCCCCTTTTTGTGACAGTTTTTGAAAAGCACTTTGGAAAGCTAGTCACAACTGGCATCTGCAACATAAAATCAAGCTGTTATTTCTTGTGGTGGGACTTGTCTCTTGTTGACTTGGAAATAGATGCTGAAAGATTTCACTGCTGTAGAAGGCCAGTTTTCCTCTATGCCAAAGCAACCTGGGGTTAATCAGCCTTCTGTTTGCTAAAGCAGCTTCTTGACTTTGGATCTGACATCATTTCAGAAAATACAGCTCTTTATAAATAGTGATCCTTACTGATTCCCCTTCCCCTCTTTCTTAGAAATCCCCATAATTGACATTTAGATAAAAAATAAATGGGCTGGTAGTAACAGACTGAAAATTCTGAGTAGGGATGAGAGTGGGTAAAGTGATGAAAATCCTCCTAGTCCCAGAAGACTTGCAGTGCTTATGAGCTGCCTGCACTGTATTTGTGGTATGCTGGACTAAGGACTTTACTCAGGCTCCTGGTGAGTTCTCTAGGGAAATGGTTAGTGACGAAGAGCTGTTTATACTGAATGAGAGTAAATGTTGTTTTCTACAGAATAATCACTGTCTTGTTATATCCTATCAAGTCTCTAACTTGCAGATTTCCCAGCCTGCTCTGAAGCAAAATTCAGTAATCTGCCTAGTGATACAGCTTAAGCTTATTATAACAACAGCAGCTCATGCATCTCAAGTCTGCTGCTCCCAAGTGATTCCTTAGCAATTGCTATCCATACTCCAGGTCTTGTTTCTGAGTAGAGAGGATGTGGAGGCAGATGTCTGCAATGCACCTGCACTCTGTGCTTTATATCTTGCCTCTCTGCTTCATCTGGCCACAGCCTTGTCAGGCAGGGCTGATGTGTCAGGGAGGACCAGGCAGCACAGACATTGCAGAGCTCTAAAATCAGAAGGGAGACCTTTTGCCACAGAATCACAAAATGGTTTGGGCTGAAAGGAACCTTGTTGGTATAGTCTGTTTGCAGCATTCCAGTATTTCTCACAGGAATTGTTTCCTTCTTTCTCTTTATAACTACTCGCAGATAGCACATTTTTGAAAATGAAAGCTTGGAAATACTGGATATAGCTCTCTGTGATGAATAATAAACATAAACAGGCCTAGATAAGAAATCAGGAAATTGAGATATTTTCCTTGACCCTGCTGGTGCTGCACTGGGTCCCACAGAGGTGTGCTGATCTGCTTAAGGTGTTCAAGCATTTAAACTCGTCGGGAGTGAGCATCAGAGTAGAGAAGAAGTGGCAGGTCTGTTGCTGCCTCTGAGAGGTTCATGCCACAGAGTGCCATAGAGGATGGAAGAGAAGGAATCACAGGAAAAACACAAATGATAGTAGGAATACAATGAGCCTCCCAAAAGGAAAATTTTGTGGGTAGGTTTTTTTTGGTGGAGTTTTTTTCAGGCTGTGGTGTAAGACAGAGGCTTGAAGAACTAGGCCATCAAGAATAGGTATGATTAGGCACCGTAGGTAAAGATGTATTTTGTAGGTGACAGTTATTCCATCTTTTCCAGTTCCTTTACTAAGTCCTGTTCCTTTTTTATTTTCTGAACCTAATTCTTATTGATGTCCTTGATGACCCTATGTTTTCAGACCCCTGAAATAAATGTAACCTGCTGTTACTTCATCACCTCTGGCTTGCCATTAAGGACCTCTCTGCAGAGAGAACAGAAAATAGATGGCAACCACATCTCCTTTTCCCTTTCGTGTTCAAAGCGGTGAAGAAATGAAATGAGCAATGCACTGGGATCTATTCCAGTAAAACCATGCACAGGTTACTTGGGTGCAGGGCACAGTCTCCCCCTTTGCTAAATGACACCAGCTGTGACTGTTGTAATATCATGTCTTATGTCCTTAAAGAGCTATACAGGAACATGATGTAAGCCCTACACAAAATAGTAATCTCTTGATTAGGTTATGTCTTGGATTCACATGTCACATGGATTTGCCAGTCATCTTGGGAACTGCCTTAAATTCAAGCTCATTTCAGATGTGTTTGTCCTGTGTGCTCTTGCTTCTCCTTCAGACTTCTCCCTCTGGCAGCTTTTCTACTGAGAACAAACATTTAGCTCTGGGACATTTTTCCCTGCAACACCAGAAGAAATGGAGAGATGAAACCCAGAAAAACTAGCACATGCTTGTATTCCTTTAGAAACCTTTGCATATTACTTACTGCTCTGCTAACTAAGTCCATGTGAGTTTTATGAACAAATTCTCTAACTGTGCATCTCTTGACTGGAACACTGTTAAGTTAAAGTCACTAAGATAAGTGTCCAGGCAATCCAATACAAAAGAAGGAAGATAAATTCAAAAAGAAGTGTTTGAGAGCAATTTGCACAGCACTGGGGAAACCAGTTCTTGAATGAACCTCCTGCCTTCTAACTACTGCCTAAAACACCACATCTTGGCTATCTTGCTCAAAAAGTCCAAGTCACACCGTTGGAGGAGTGAATGTGCTGATTTTGAGCCTACAGTAATTACCTGTTGTTGTTTTTTCTAGTGCCAAGGGCAGGTATTGAAAGCGACTGTTAACACTGGGTGTCTACCAAACCTCATCTCCAAGAGGTGTTTAAAGCAGCTGGGGTAAGTCTTTCAGCACGATATAAAAGGAGGGATGGCTAAAGGAAAAACTATGGCAAGAACCCAGGCAGTCTGGATTCTCAGCTCCAGTGATAATTACTGGCAGTTTTGCATGTGCACATGGCTGTTTAGGAGAAGATGCAGAGGGTGGGCTACAGGGAAAGGCATTAGAGCACTGGCAAAGTTGTTGTGTGCAGACCCCAGACTCTGAGGCAGAGCTGTGCAATTCTGTCTGCATGTACTGCAAGGCAAAGCTGCCCAGCTGGTGGCTGGCGGTGAGGTTTTGCTTCTTGAATCTGCCTCCAGACATACTGTATGAAAGAGATTTCCCCCTCTTGTGGGCCTGTTCCCAGTGAGACCTGGAAGAACTGTCATCAGTGAGAAGTCCTGGTTTTCCTCCTCTTCCTCCACTTGAGGCAATAACACCTCTTGTGTCCCACAGGCTGGAAGAAGTGTCTGCCATGGACTGTGGAGACCTCTCTCTTCCCATCCCCAGCGTTGTTGGCCGAGTAGAACATATGGAATTGCAATTTGGCCAGGAGACAGTGCTGTGTTCAGCACTGGTTGTAGGTGAGAGTGCCAGCCCCTCCTCTCCTTTGTTTCTCCTGTGTCCCTCTTGCCCTGCCAAGGGCATTTAAAGGCCCTTTGGAAAAAGCATAACATGGTGGAAGGTTGGTGATGTGGCCACCTCCACTGCAGGCCAACATCACCATACATGGTGAATACCCTCAGTGTAACCAAAGGCAAAGGGCACAGGAAGAGTACAGAGAAGACAGAAGACATTGAAAGTGGGGAGAAATGAGATGCTTTTTCAGTCTTATGTGAAAAAAATCTCATTTTGATTCTCAAATGGATCTTTCATAAAATTCTGCAGATAACTTGATTAATCCTCTGGGGCCTTATGTTCTCCTATGGAATGGGCACTTGTATCTCTGGCTGGCTGGAAGTCATCAGAGAAAGTCACAGAGGGTACAGCTTATTTCCTAGAGAGCTTCTCTGTGTGCTCCTCTGCCTCTGCTGCAAGGAGCACCGCGAAAGAACCTGGAAGCCCCAGAGTGCTGTCTCCTTCAGTGTCCTGAAGCAGGACCCTTTGCAGGAAGGAGCCATGGGAGACAAGGTCAGGCCAGCAGGCACTGAGGCAGGCCCAGAAAACAGCAGAAAGGCTGCATGTTCTGCATTTACATCGAGCTGTGCATATGCTGAAAACAATGTGGTTGTCTTTTTTCCTGCCCTGTTCTTTCTCCCTATTAATATTCCAGCTTTACCTCCTTGCTTTTCCTGTTTCCCTGTCTTCAATGAGTCCTGTTCATCTTCCAAGGCCTCCCTTGCTCCCTCTTTTCATGTACATTCTTCCCCCATTCCTAAATTATGTAGAAAGAGCTTCCTCCTCTTACACACTCCAGCTTGCTCTTTCCTGGTTTCCACTCTGCTTGTTCTTGCCCTTCATGTGGAATCTGTATTAGTACCAGCATAGGTGAATTTACCCCATAGCTACTACCCATTTTGTTGGAACATGGAAATGGCTGCCTGGAAGAAGCAGAATTGCTACACCTGTGTCTTACATCCCCCTGTGTACACAGTGCTCTCACTTACCTGGTTATAAATAAATTAAAAATTACACCCACACAGGGCAAGCAGACCTCCAGGACACAGGGGAAGTGTTAATGACATTGCAAGTGGCTGCTGATTCCTGCAGACTCCAGGACCTGGGAATTCCTCCTTAGCTACCACTTCAGCCCCTGGCATCTTCTATGTTTGCTGATACTGAAGACTTGCAGCAGTTACGAGTAGGACAGACAAGCTACATGGAAAAATTAATAAAATTTAGTAAGATTGGATAGATTGCAGCCATTAGGTGCAGGCTTTGGTCAGACAACTGAACCAATAGCCTACTTGCATGTGACTGGCCCCCTTATCCCCTCTCCTCTCCATTTTCCCATGCTTGCTCTCCCCTGATTCACCCTGCTGCTTGCCTTCTGCCTTTTGTCCTTCCCTTACCCAGCCCATAGTAAGTTTTATGGGATCTCGCAAGCCCCTTCTGATATCTCATAATAGGTTCCAATCAATCACACAAACCCCCTCAAATTTATCTCACAGTAGTCATGATAATCATGGTTTCCTTCTCTTACCAGCTGCAAAGTTCATTTTGACCATCTTCAGGACTGTGCTTACATAGCTCCTTTAAAGGCTCATCAGTGAGTGGCAGAGGGGTGCTGATTTATTACTGTCACTGTCACCATCTGCTTGTTAATGCTGGTGTGTTTAACTTGTCCTTTTCCTTGTTATTTTTTATCTACTTTATACTGAAGAGACTATAACCATAAAAATTTATGAATCAGATGTTCTTGTATTTCATATCCTTTTACAGGAGAGACACACTTTCTTTAACGAGGCATTATTACATAATCTAAAGCCTGATCAGTCTCTTCTCTCTTCTCAGATGATGAAATGCTGGAGTTTTGCATTGGCCTCCAGACTCTGTCATCTCTTAAGGTAAGGAACAGCTCCTTGCTTACTGCAGGGCTCCTCTCAGGAAGCTCTGCAAGATCTGGCTGTTGCAGCACCAGAATTACCTAATGTCCAGGTTCTCTCAGGGCTGTTCTTGTCACACAGCTGCCTGACTGAGTGCAGTATGCTCTGAGGCACTGATTCCAGTCCTTCTTAAAGGTTTTAAGAAAGAAAACACTCAGTAGGACACTATCACATCTCCCATTCTCTGTATTCCTGAGAGACCATACAACTTTCAAGCAGCAAGAGGAAACTGAAGAGAAGACAAGAAAAGGCACGAGTTAGACCCGTGTTGCCCTTTGAAGGCAGATGAGAACAAGCTCTGCCCTTGTTTTAACCCAAATGAAGCTGTATGATCACATTCAGTGTCCAACACTTGCTGGCCATGAGTGCAAAGAGTCCTCTCCTTTTGTCAGCTTGGCTCAGGGTCAGTGCTCTGCTGAGCCCGGCTCCTGGCTGGCTCAGGATATGGCTGCAGCAAGCTGGCTCCTGCCTGTCACACATTTGTGGCCACATGCCAAGCTCATAAAACAGGAAAAACAATGGCTTGAATGGCTGAGTGATGTGAGGACATCAACTCAGAGAGGGTCATAGGAAGGGAAGGAAATGGCCCTGAGTAGGGTTTGGAGGTTAATCCCATTATAGGGAACTGGAGCAAGTAGGCAGCATGTGGGACAGGGAAGGAAAACTGTAAGGTCTCTACAAACCCAGAGAGGTGTTACAGGCTCTCCCCATCATAGACATCATGAGGTTTACTATCTGAAATGTCCAGCAAATAACTGTCTCTCTCCTTCTTTAGTGTTGCATCGACTTGGAGGAAGGAGTCCTGAGATTTAAAGCACTGAGTCAGGAGCTGCCCTTTCTACATGCCTCTGAAGAGCCTGGCCAGTGACTGGCTGCATTCCCCATGTCTGGAGACTCGCTGCCATGAGAGAGAGAGATGAGGGTGAGGCTCCCATGCCCCTAACCTTGCTGAGTTCTAGGCTGAGGCATTCAATGGGGAGTGAGAAAAAGGCAAGTGGGTGCTGGAAGCTGTCACTGGGAGTGCCTCAACTTGAGATATCCCTCCTTTCAGTGGACCCTCTTGCTTGTCCTGATGTGCCGAGTGGGCATGTTGTTCTTGTTCTGCTATTTGGCCCTAGTCACTCCAATTTCTGGTTCTGTAATAAATTTATGCTACCCCTTTAGTGACTTTACAACACACTGTTCACAAGAGAGTCTCAGTGAACCATCTCCAAGTTGTTCTATTGACAGGAGAACAGTGTTTTCTCCAAAGACCTCCAAAGATTACCACGAATGTTTCCCTTCTTGTTGCCTCAATGCCAGTGTACACCAGTCCTGTTTCTTTGTTGGAAGGGCTCTGTTCCCTTTGCCTGTACTCTGGGAAAGTGGATTTTGCTGCTTTTTTTGCTGGCTCTGAGCAGAAGAGAAGTATTTTCTTGGGAAAACTTTGTGGCAAAAACAGTTTTAGAGTTCTCAGTTCCAAGAAACCTTAGCAGAAATCTTGAGTGCAGATGCCTAAAGCACTGACAGGGGCTTGGGCTTTGCCATTGCATCCATGGGCACTAAGCTATATTATATGAATGGCAATGCTTACCATCTCTTGGTGTTATTCCCTGTAACCAGACTTTGCACACCCTGCTCTGGCCAGGCCACTCCTCTCTGCACTCCAGCTGTAGAGCTGCACCCCTGTTCCCTCTGCTGCTTCACTGGAGATCCTGCCACTGGGTCTAAATGCTGAGATGAATTACAGCACCAAGTCTTCTGCTCTGTCAGCTCCTTTCCTTCAACTTCAGTGTTGTTCCTTCAAATCCAGTGATTAAACACAGACACATCATCAGCCTCAAGTCCTGGCATCACACAGCCCATCAACTTTGCTTCTCTTGCACAAAATGAGAACTTGTAGTATCAGCTCAGGTTAGAGAACTGTGAACTCATCCGGAATGTTAAAGGTGATTATTAAGTCACTTAACAATTGGGTTTATTTAATTTCTTTCTTTTTTTTTAAATTTCCATACTAAAGCATAGCTGTATTAAAAATACATAATCTATTCTTAACTAGCTCTAAGAAAAATGCACTAGACCAGGGCTTGTTCCATGCCTCATGGCTACTGATTCACTATCCAAAGTGTAAAATGTACCTTTACCCACCCTTAAAAAGCTATGACAACCCCATTTTGCCTATTTTCCTGGATTAAACACTGCTGAGTCTTCCTTTTTTATCAAATTGCTCATTGTCGCTATTGTACTTCTCAAAAAATGTGTGTATGTACTTTTGCCTTCTTTTTTTTTGTTAGTTCTTTTCTCTACAGCTGTATGCTGTAGTTTAACACGTGCTGAGGACATCAGGGTAAATTTAAAGCCTGGCTGATATGATTTGGGAGTCACTTACCAATGACAGTTGGCGTGACTGGCATCTGCTGCTCCTACGAGGAGCCTCAGACTTTTACTGTTGGTCATCTTATCTTGTAGCTTCTGATACATTCCTCGACTTCTTTGCCACTCTTCTACTTGTGCATCTATTTCTGGTTGCATGAACTGCTTTCCATGAATCTCTCGAGTGGCACCAATGGTTCTCTCATTTAGTCAGGAAAACATGCCTCCTCCATGAGCCTGTCTTCCAAAGCAGCAGTAATTCCTCCTGGGTTTGTACCACTTGCATGCCTGACTGGCTTCTCTTAAACCCAGGGGCCTAGGCAGCTCACACTTGTACTAAACCATCCTGTATTCCAGCTGCAGTCTGTGTGGTACCTGGGCCAATTCTGCTGACAAAATCTTGCTTGTGATAGACAAAACAGCTGCTTCTATATGCATCAACTCACCCAGTTTCCAACTCTCACTGCCCTCTAAAATCAGCATGTAGAACAAGGGCAAATAATCTATACATACAGATACCATGCCCATTACAAATCTTATTACTCACTGACTTCTATGATCCATTAAAAAAACCCTCTAAGCCACAACCCGAATGCTGACTTTAGCTCTAACCCAAATAAACCCTAACAATGACCCTAAATCTAAAATGTAAGGCACTAAATCCTAATCCTGAATTTAACCCCTAAAACAAACTTTAAAACTTAATGCTAATTCTAACACCTAAATCAAATCACCACTCCCTAACCATAAAACTTACATTAAACATAACCCCCCAAATTTAACACTTTAACCCCAACAGTTACTATCTGACTTTAAACACAAAACGGAAACCTAATCATAAAGACATTAACTATAAGACCTAATCCCAAAACCCAACCATAATCCACAACCCTAAACTCTAACCATTAAACTAACCCCAGCCCCTAAACCTAAACTCCAAGGCCTAAATCTAACCCCTAAATCAAACCCCAAATCATATAACAAAACCCAAACCCTAACCCCAACTCAAAACATATCCCTAACCCTACACCTAACCACAACAACCTAACTCTATCTGATGGCTTTTGGCATTCCCACAAGGGGCCCTGCTTCCCTCCAGAGTGCCCTGGGGCTTTTGCCGAGTTTTGCTTTGCCCTGCAAGGGGCCCTGCTGTCTTTCAGAGCATCCCAGGGCTTTTGCCAGGCTTTGCAAGGCCCACATGGGGCCCTGCTTCCCTGTGAAGCACCACAGGGCTTTTGTGGGGCTTTGCTGATGCCCAGGCAGGTCTCTGCTGCCTTTCAGAGTGTCTGACAGCTTCTGCTGAGCTTTGCTAGTGCCCACAAATGCATGGGAAGGGGAGGGCTACCAACAGCTCTAAGTTCTGGCCACTTCCTTGTGAGAGCAGTGCCCAGTGTCAGTTTTGCTGCTGGGGCCTGGCGAGGGTAAGGGTGAGTAGGAGCCTTCAGACTGAAGCCAACAGGAATCCTTCCAATGATTTAAAAGGAGTGTTTGTGGGATCCTACAGAAAACTGCCACGACTTTGAGTTGACAATTCTGTTTTGACTACTGCCTGTCACTTGCAGCCCTGCAGATACCTGCACACTAGCTGCTGCTGGAATTCACCAGGTGCTGTTCCTACATGTCTGTCTTGGAATAACTGCTTTTGCTCATATCCAAAACAACCTCCAGCCTTTCTGAAGCCTTTCTGTGGTTCACACGCCTCAAATCCTAAACCACTAATAGTTTGGGCTCCTCTGTGAATTAATGTGCTACAGTAGGTGAAAATCTCCTGCCCTATCTATTCTTCTCTTCTCTGCTTAATGACTCTTTCTTTGCATCCTCCTTTCCTTCTGCTCACAGTGGTAAGTGACAAAATTCCTTCAAAAAGGAATTCTTTCCTTTTTAGAGAATCCTTTTAACACTTGCCTTGTACCCTGGCTGCTAATACACTTGCACAGCGTGCCACAATCTTGCCAGCCTTTCCTCTTCATTGTAAACAGCTGCATGTATAAATTCTCAGTCACAGAGAGGATGTTTCCAAGAAAGCACTAAATTAGTGTGAGTTCTTTTCTCAGCTCTGAAATCAGCTCCAGGGCAGAAGACACGCTCTTCACCTTCCTTCTGTCCATGTCAGCTGAACACACAGATCCACTCAGTAGAAGTCTCTTTTGTCCAGACATGGAGGAATCTGTTGCCAACAGTTATCTTGGAACCTCCCCATTAA
This sequence comes from Sinosuthora webbiana, assembly GCA_013397395.1. Taxonomy (NCBI): domain Eukaryota; kingdom Metazoa; phylum Chordata; class Aves; order Passeriformes; family Sylviidae; genus Sinosuthora; species Sinosuthora webbiana. The sequence goes on from VXBN01007778.1 coordinate 519,583, forward strand.
GCTTTGCTGCAGGCAGAGCTTCCAGAAAAAAACCCATTTATACGACTAATGAGAACTGCAGGTCATGATGCCATGGCAGACAGCTCACCTCAACCCATCCACTAAATCACAGTCTAATCCTACAGGATCACTACCTGCTTTCCTCACCAACACAGCTCCTGGTGGGTTTTCATCTCCCCAAGTTACTTGGCATAAAATGACACACTGTTATTGCACTTGACACGTGTACTCTGAATTCTAGCCCAAAGACACTTTGCTTTCTCCAAAGCATTTTTGTGTCATTACATCTGAAGCACAGCCTCCATTGCGAAAGAAAGAAGTCTTGGCTTTAAAACATGATGGTAAAATAGGACTTACAACATCTCAAAGAATCCAACTCAACTCCCATCTACAAATATGGTTAATTTTTAAGTCTTCCAACACTGGGGAGAACAGTAAGTAATTTTTGAGTGGGCTGGCAAGGCTGAAGACTGTCTTAGTTGTGGTTTCTCTTGGAGAAGTCTATTACACAGATACACTTCCCTACTCCCAGTTCCAGTCATCTCTATTGCTTTTGGGGGATAAAGGGAACAAAGAAATAATCTAAAGGTCTTTTTCACTGAAGATCAAAAAATGCTACCACTTTCATACAGAAAGCAGTTCAGTACAAACTGCCAGCTCAGAGCAGGACACAGGCACGTCCTGTATGTGTCCAACACTGGCTTCCTCAGGATGAGGCCTGTCCCTTCAATATAAAAAAAATGGAATGTTATTATTTTAGGGATAATCTCTTTGAACCACCTTGGTGGTCAGTTTCTGTCAGGGCTGCTTTTTAATAGAGTGGGCACAGCAGTTGTGGAAGTCTGCAGGGACAGACCTCCACAGCAAATCTCTGGAACAGCGTGTAATACACCCAGGGGTGGGAAAAAGGACTTCTTCTGTCCTTCCTGAGAACATGCACTCTGCCAAAGCCATAATCAGGACCACTTCCAGGAGCTTGGAGTCCCTTGGTTTTGAAGAGAATGGGAGCCGCAGCCATCCATATTCCCAGAGGCTTGCCCCTTCTTTCACTACCAGCAGGTGAGCTATGGCATTGAAGACCACTGAGCCACATACCTATGTTTGCATTCAATCCCCCTTTCAAGAGACTCCACTGGCACATGCCAGGATACACCTGAAGAGTTACAGAAATAACTAAATTATAGCAGAAAGATCATAGAAACAAGGGCAGGGATGGAGAGCAGGTTTGTTACGTCTCAGGAAAATAAGGCAACCCTCTCCCTTTATTTTTTTGCTAGTAAATTGAGCATCAGAACCAAAGCCATGAATCGTGTATCTGCAAATACCCCCAGTGCCTGAGAATACTGTCAGACTCCTCACTTGCTGTGTGCTGGCATTGGGACACACAAATGTGTCCTACAAATGCTGCCCTGTTGAAGTTTCCCAGCACCAGCAGGTTATGCCAATCTGCTAGAATAAGATACAGCAAACATTTTCTGCTGTGTGGGAAGGAACCACTTCTAAGTGCAACTCTGTGGCTTGTGTGGGCTGGCAAGCACGAACAATTAGTTACAAAAAAGTATAATGTAACTCCATCAGCCCAGAGACAGAGCCTTAAGTGGCTCCTTTCCTGAGAAGATGGACACTGCACAGAAAAACTGTTGCCAGTGGAAGTAGCCACTGAATAACAGACGTCAAGAAGCATTTGGCGCTTAGGAGTTCAAGGCAGGAAAAAATAAGGAAAGCCATCTTTTGGCCAAGGAATGGTACAGATGTTCAGTTAATTTTTCTGTAGACACTTTTCATTTTCTCTTGTGCACAAGGGGCACAGGAGCAAAATGCATCTCCAAGTTATTATGTGCTGCACGCAGTATAAAACTGTCAGGGGAAGCCCTCAAACATTAGTATTTTTCCTCTCCAATGGTTTTTAAGAGCTGAAAAGTTTTGGAGAACAGATGTTTTTGTAGTGTCCGTATTTTCTCACCCCTGCTTTTCATAGTGTGCATTGCCTGGGCTTGCACAGCACTCAGCAATGTTATCCTCAGGCTGGCAAAAGAGGGTTGGGGTGCACAAATGGCCCTGCCCAACATTTGCAATGCTTTGGCCCCATTTTCTTTTAAAGATGGTTCTTAGAAAAACATCATCTCTCCCTCAGTAACCTTTCCTGTTCTTTCTCAACAATTAATAGTCCAGCAGTGGATCAGTTTGACCTTCCTTTCTTGGAAACCATTCAACCTGTACAGCAAAGTTTGTTTTGCATAAAACAGTTCCAGCCATATGCACCCATTTGTACACCCCTTGTGCTTGTGTTGCTAATAAAGGTTTCTATTTGGTGTTGCTAATAAAGGTTTATATTTGGCATGGACAGACAGCATGGAGTTGTTCTGTTACGAGTGTAGGCCATCCTGTTTCCCTGCCAGGCCCTATTTGCCAGAAGCAATGGTGATGATTCCTGTTGGGATGGATGGCTGCACATCTCAATGCCACAAGAGCTGACTATTTGTTGAGGTTACAGTCTGGGTCTGACAAGATTCAAGACAAACTCCTTGCTTTAGCCCACAGGTAGTAGTATCAGCTGGTATCAGCTCTCCACAGCTCACAGAGCCTTTCTGCTCCCAAGACCACAGTTAATAAGCTTTATTATTACTTGAAAGGTCCTGCCTGAAGGTCCAGTTTTACACAAGCTCTTAGTACGACAGGGGAACATTTAAAAATGCTTCTCACCAAGGCCATTAAAATGGAGAGAAACTTCTACTGCAATTAGAGAGTCAGAAGATACTTCTCCTGAGAAGAAGTGGCCTGAGAAGCAAGCTAGCAGGTACAGGGCAGGTCACACCATTTCACTGCTCCATGCTCCAACTTGCACTGCTACCAAATGCAGAGGACAACACTGTCCTCTGAAAAGCTTATGTAAATCTACAGAGGGAAACTGCAAAGAATAGCTAAGGCTTATTATGTAAAGATCCTGCCCTTCTACCACACAGAGTTGCTTCAACAACAGTCACTTTGACCCAAGGGCAAGACACTCCTTTTCTCTATAAAAAGCATTTTCTCCCAGTTAGGGCCGCCCTTGGATATTTTGCAGAGTAAAGCACAGCAGGTTTTCAACTGCCTGCAGGACCTTTAAAGGCTGCCACTTGCTCCAGATCACTGAATTGTATTTGCAGTGACTCAGGCTGCAGTAAGGGCAAAGGGACAGCTCCATCCATCACACATGTCCAATAAAACATCACACAAGTGAGAGGGGATGATCGATGGAAGCCAGCAGGTAAGGCTGCTGCCCCTTTCGTAACAAGCTGAGTTAGGCAAGGGACAAGCTAAGAGAGGGAAAAGCACAATAACAACAGTATGTGGAAAGCTTCATGCCTGGGCTTTTGCAAGTGAGCTCCCTTTTACCAGACTCCTCATGCCAGCCAGTGGAACATCACTTCCAGCCCACCTCTTTCAGTTGTGCAGAACTCAAAGCATGACACTCCACAACAAGAGGCAAGAGTGGCATTTCCACCACTTATTGTGGGATGGCCACGCTCTCATAGCACCACAGATCCACAGTTATATCACACTGGTCTTACTGACCACTTTACAGCTGCTTTGTTAAGTCACAGCCTTCTCTGGATCACCCTGCCCAAGAAGATGGAGACAAGCAATGACTCTTGACTAGAGCTGGCTTTGCTGGAGCTGCTCTCTGTCCACACCTTATCAGTGCAAGTTGTGCACGTCTCCAGCTACTCAGAACAGGTGATTTGTGACAAACTGCTTGGTAGAAGAGCAGCAGCAAAGCAAAGACAATGGCTCTACTTTAAATACACCTAAGTGGGAGAGAAGGCCCGTGCCTGCACCCTAACTCAGTTCCTCCATCTCCAATTCCTGCACTGTGATCCTGCTAAGAGCTCAGAAGTATTCACTGAAGCACTTGTAACAATAGGTCAAAATGGAGGCTTGGCTCAGCTGTTCTCTCCATCTGTGACCTCACTGCTCCTTCAAAGTGACCAGTGGAGCACTTTAATTACTGAGGAATATGGAAAATGGCAACAGAAGGCCTGTGTGCAGGATCCTTGCCCCTTTCTGTTCTTGTAGCTGCCTCAGCTAGAGGCAAACCAACCCACCACACACAGTCTACAGTCAAGAACATCCCTTCATAGCCCGTAGACCCTTTCCTGTTTGGAAGTTTTGACAAGGTAGAGAATGAATAGTCACATTAATCAGATGCCCAATTCCAGCTGCAGAAGAGCTTGTGCTGGCATTAAAGATGTCAACCTTCTTGTTATAGGGGATCCTGGATGCCACTGCAGTGGGCAGAAGAATCTGTTCCAGCAGAATCCTGCGAGGGGCTGCTGAGATGGTATTTCTCAGGATAATAGAGTGTTTTGTGAATCAGGTTTTTGACAGCAGAAACATCACTTCTGTCTAAGGAAAAGAGAGAAAACCAGTTGTTAGGCATTCTCATCAGGCTATAGGAAAGCCTCTTCCTCCAGAAATACTCTAGTTCCCAGCAGATCATCTGTCAGCAGCCCTTCCTCTCCTTCCTTCTGTACATCCTCCACTCTGTACATCACTTTCTGCACTCACCTATACCAAGCTCCTGCAGGAGACTTGCAAACTCTGGGTCACAATCCAGGATTTTCAACAGATTGGTGGACTCCATTCTCTCCAGCTGCACATCCCAGTAGATGTAGATCTTCTGGCTGAAGCTGACATAAACAAGGCAGGGACTGTTGCTCCCTTCTTTGCATGCATAGAGGCCTGCAGAAAGCAGAAGTGTGGACATCTGACTACTTCCAAAAGGAAAGAGAAAGCAAATAATTGACATTTCATGATGAGGCACCAAAGCTGTTAGCAGAAAACAGCAAGCATCTGGACAGAGACATGGGCCTGGGTATACATAGTCCCTTTGAGACAATCCAAGAAGCTGCTCTGAACTGCATGAAGCTGCATTTGCAAACTCCTTCTTGCAGGTCTGAGAGAAGGGACTGAGCAGAGCCAAAACTCAGGCTGGTTCTATGGGGTCCTTATCTCCACTTAAGAGCAGCTCAGAAGCTTGCAAATTAAAAAAGCAGCGTGGAGGACATGAGACCACTCTAGTATCTCCAAAAAGGACAAGAAAAAAACCCCAACCATCATAGACAAGCCTCAGCATTACTTTTTCTCACCCTTACTTTTCCCAGATGCCACCAGAGGAAAGAGTAGCTGGGCCTTCTGCAATATGCACACAGGGAAATTATTCCCCACTGCAGGCAGACAAATGATTCTGGGTCTCCTAGATGGGAGTAGTAGCTTTGAGGGGAAAATGCTGTGAGGGCTGGCTTTGCAGTCAGGCTTCCCACCTGCACAGAAGGCACTGACATTCTCATCTGCCTGGAATCTGGCCACGGTCCGATTGTGGTCGATGATGTAGGTCTGACCGTCCCACGCACAGGCAATCACCTCCTCGTGCCCATTGCCCTGCAGCAACCAGAGGACTGTATGTCGCACAGATGTCACCTGCTCCCAGGGACAGCCAAGAATCTTTCTTACTGGTCCAGAGACACAACACTAATGTCTACATGTCACTTCTGGACATCTCATGCAGGTATTTTGCACTTGGAGATCATCTCTCTTCTATATTGCAATCCTTATGTACTGTAAGAGCTTTTAGACAATCAGGGTATTAGCAGTGAGCAAAACCACTCAGCTTTGCAGTAAGATTGCAGAACAGGTCAGGGACAAAAGTTTAGGAATGGATAAATGGATGCTGGGTCTAACAGGCAGACACAGCTCAACCTCTTGCAGCTGGGCAGACTGACCTGAGTGCAGAATGTACTGCCACAGTCAGAACACTGTGTGTCATCCTGAGATAATCCCAGCCTTTTCCAGCTGAGCCATACTCCTTCTGCCCTTCCTAAATTCATACACACAAAGCCATGCTGATTTTTTGTCTTCATGTCTCCCAGCCTTACTCAGATACTCACTGTAACATCCAGCTTTTCCAGAGCAAAGAGCTGGTGATCAACCTGAACAGACCACAGCAGCTTGTCTGCTCCCTCCATCAGTTTCAGTGTTCCTGAAGAAAGAAAAAAAAACAACTGTCTCAAAAACAATAAAAGAGAGCAAGATGTTTGCTAAAGCTAGGCCCTACTCCTTCAACACTCAGGGTTGCTGAGAGTTAGCTGCTAATAGCACAGGCTACTGGTCTTGGCTGCTCAATCCATACTGGACACTTGACCCCAGCTACCATACTCCTATTATCCAGATATACTGCAGCAGTACTGGGCAGGCAGCACTGGCCATGAGAGAGTGGAACATAAACAAGCACCTATCCTCACAGTGCCCTCCATGCCTTCATATAAAATATGTCAGCAGAAGGAGTCTTTGAATCAAATTCTCTTGCCTGACCCTTGCTGGCTTTCTGAAGCCCAGCTTTTCTTTCTTTTAAAAGTCAAAAGCACTGAGCCCTTGGTTCCCTGCTTTGAATTAGTGACAGGCCTTGGCTGCCCCACAGGTCTTCTACCAGGGCAGTGGCAGGACTTACCATCCAGAGTACAGAGGGCAAAGAGACCTGAGCCACTATTCTCACTGGAGCCTGTAAGTGCAAAAGAAAATTACTGGAGTTGATGCCATTTTGTAAACATCGTCCCCTCCCTCTCCTGCAAACAATAAAAAAGATCCAAACCAAGCTGATCCACGCTGCCTCCTTTCCTTGCCCAGCTGTGTGCAGGACAATATGAAGGAGGCATAAGCTGCAGCCATGCAGAATTAGTGACCACTGAAAAATGTCCCTAATTAAATCTGAAGAGGTTAAATGTCACTAATTAAATCCCCTGACCCCTGGGCTGCTTCAGCCCTTCAGTAAACTCTCTACCTAGCTACTAAAAAAAGAAAAAGACACGCAAGGTCAAGTTTTAAAAATATGACAATCTCAGAGAGAGTACTGGAGCTGTATTCAACTAAAGATGCATTTAATCCTTTCAGTGGCAACGTAGGAGAGCCACTGGCTCCCTGAGGAGGAACCCAGGAAACCTGGCAGTCAGGGGCAGGCCAGCAGAGCTGAAGGCAGGCAGACAGTTTCCCCAGAGTAGGTTAACAAGGCGAGCCTGCCTCCAGTGCCCACAGGCAGCTCCAAGCTACAGCCCCCTGCACACTCCCAGGCTGCAAACCACCCCATTTCTGCAGATGAGCCTAAAGCAAAGCCAGCTGGTTGGGTGCTTAACTGCCCCTAGTGACATGCACCCAGACAGACTCTGATCCAAGAGATCTGCTGTGTGCCCCTTGGAAACTGGTCAGCATGGCACTCTTCAGCTGTTTCTTTCTTGACAGTCCAGCATCAATGGCCTTTTTTAAAGCCTGCTCTCCATCCCTTATTCTGTGTGCCTTCATTTGTCACAGACATCTCTCAATAGATGCAAGGCTTCATACGCAGTGAAATAATTGATTTCATGCTCTGTTGACCACGTTGCTCACAGCGGCATCAGAGATGCTGAAAACATGACAAGCTTAGGAGCTGGCCAGGAAAGGTCCTCTGAGGCACGGGCAGAGGGTGGGGTTCAGTGGATTGCTCTTGTCCACAAGCTCTAATTACATTGGACAGGCTGAAATCATTCTTGGACAGCACTGCAAGAGGCAATACTCGGGCAGAGCAGATACAAGAGAAAGTGATCTCTACTGGGAGTTTTCTGCCTTCTAGTATGCCCACACACTCCAAGGGGGAGTGAAAGCTTATCCTCCATAGGTACTGAAGGACGTGTGCACCAGGCACGGTCAGGGCACAAGCAGTTAGAGGAGGGGAGCAGTGGCAGTGTGCAAGAAAAGTCTGGACACAAGAGCAGTGTGTCAAGGCTGAGAGAAGCTGGCAGCTGTGCAGATTTTAGATACAAGACGTGAACACAACACAGTGGAAGAGGACAGAGGACAATACTACAGATGAAATATGGAAGCGGCTCTGGAGAGGTTGGGGCTGCACAGGAGAAGGAGCAGCACAGAGCCACCAAGAATTGAGATTCAAATGCTGAAAAGCAAGAATGAAGATGAGGCTGTGGGAAGGAAGAGATGCATCTAGGAAATATGAAGGAGGCATACATAAGCTGCAGCCATGCAGAAGCAAGGATCAAGGACATCTGTAGGAGCACGGCATGGCAGCCATTCAAACTGACTAAATGCAGGTCAGCAGAGGCTGCAGAAAACCTTTTGTGCTGAGTGAAGGATAAGGGCTACCTAGGGAAGGACAAAGGCTATAAAAAGCTAACATGCAAATATCCAACTGTCTTTGGGAACTGGCTAAGAGAAGCTGAGATCCCTGTGATCTTGCAGCTGCCTCTCACAGTAATTTTTCTAGCACAGGAAATGTGATTTCATTCTGGACTGATGTACTGAAAAAACACCAGGGGCAACTGCTGGGCTGGAGACCCCAAGCTGTTGATCTCTCACCTCGGGCAATGCTACCAATCAGATGAGTGGAGACGTTCTTGTTGTGAATCCGTCCCGACGTTTGGTGTAGAATCACGTCTCGGACAGGGGCCTCACTAGGGAAAAGGGAAAGACAACAGGGAAAAGTTGGGAACCACGCCTGGGATTGTCTCAGGACAATTTCAGGGGCAATATATTCCAAAGCTCTACAAATCCAGACAGTGACAGAGTTTGTGAACAGGTTGAGCCCTTTAATGGTAAAGGAAGAAAATGCACCGATTTTTAAAAACACAAACCCAGAATGATTCGCTGCATCAAAAAAAGAAAAAAAAAAAAAGAGCTCAAAAAAAAAAGAGTAAGGCTTGTATTTCAATGAAGGAAAAAAAGGACAATTTTTATTGTTACTGTTACATAAGCCTGGCTGCTTTTCTCTCACAAAGTATCTGCCCAGACTGAACAGGCTGGTGAGAGACCACATCTGGGCCTGGCTTCTGGCTGACAGGGCACCCACTCCACTGAGTTCTCCAAGACATCAAGGAGACCTGTCTAGGCCCCTCCTGCTACAATTTTTTGTGTCCGCCTTGAAGTCTCACAGAACACCACAGAAGCACCCAAATTCCCCACCAGGGTCCTTCCAGGACCAAGACAATAATAAGCCCCTCACAGCTCATCCTGGTTGCTGTGGTTGTGACTTACAGCCCTGGCTGCCAGGGGTCTCACTAGGAAAACTTCTAAAACTTAAAAAAAATTGCCTCACCTGCAGGAAACAAGGGAATGAGCCCAGTTTTATCCTGGGCTTCAGATGTATTTGGTTCCGCCCAGGATCTCAGTTGTTACCCTGCAATCTGATGACCTTTCTCTGGAATTCTAGGTCACTCAGTTCCCTACCTTAGCTCCCAGTAGTGAGGAACTCTCAGGGAGCTGTTTTTGCCACTCTCCTTGCCCAATTCAAGAAGAGTGGGATACAAGGAAAGCAGCAGCATTCACCTTTGTGACAGAGACACGAAGAGTGTTCATGGAAGCTTGAGTGCAGGCAGGCTTAAGAGACGAGGTGCCAGCAGCACAGCAGGTCGCTGAAGCAAGGACAGTGACAGCACCACTGATTCACAGCAGTGACGTGGTGGCACCCCCTCGTAACAGGCATCCCCAGTGGCATGTGCTCATGTGCCCCTGCAGGAATGCTTGGGGCAGATCCATCCCTTCCTGCTGAAACACCCCTCACCTGCTCGGGCCAGATCCGTCCCTTCCTGCGGCTGCATCCCGCTGCTCTGTGTCCCAGGTGCACAGCAGGATGGCATAGCCACAGCCTGGCTGTGACACCATCAGCTCTGGTGAGCCATCAGGGCCTGGGTTCACAGACAGGCTGTCCACCTACAGTGACAGGAAAAACATGGATAGAGCCAAGAGCTCCAAAAGGTTTACAATGTCCCCTCCAACTAAATTTGGATACGGCATATCTTCTGATAGAGCTGAGCAGCAGCTGCACAAATGCAGCTGGAAGCAAAATGTCCAAGTTCAGTAAAAGGTTGGTTCCCTACCAAAAGCCAGTTTAAAACAACACTAGTACTTCCCACTAATGCTCGCCCATTGGGCAAGAGCAACTGCTTCTCAGACCAACCTACCAGTTGTACAGAAAAATTACTGGGCAAATCTTCTCTCAAGCCATGGACATGACAATTGTTTTGTTCATAGGACTGAGATTTTGTGCTTCTTCTCTTGAAAAAGCCACCTCTTGAAGACTGTATGACAAATACTGCTCTGAACATCCTTTTTCCTTACCTGACCTTCTAGAAGCCATTTCTTCAACAGGATCAATTGCCCAGAGACATGGTCTGAATTCTCCGACGAGTCCTCCCAGCGGAAGGCACGGACCACCCTGTCAGTGTAACCCACAACCAACTCACACTTCCCATCTCCATCTGCAGGGAAGAGAGAAAGACAGATGGACTCTCTCAAGCCCTAAGTGCCCAAACATGCAGAAACCACTCTGCTGCTTTCTGTAGTTAGCATCCCTGAGGACCCCAACCACATAATGAAAGCTTGCACTTCAGAAAAACTCCTGAAGTTCTTGTTTCTCCCTTCCATGACTTGGCTGTGGTTTGTTGGAGTGTCTGCTTCAGCAAGACAGTAATTTCCTTCTGCAAGTCCCCCCCCACCTTCTCTCCCCACTGCCTCACACACAAACTGCTTCACCCTGCATTCCCACACCAGCTCTGTGGCTCACCAATGTCATTGATGAGCATGACCTTGGTGTTGGCAGGAATGTGCTGCTTGAACACTGGCTTCTGCTCTTCTGCCCCTGCCAACTCATGGTGGCCTGAAGCATCTGGGTGTTTTGAATTCAGAGAAGTCAGGTCAAAAAGATGAAACCAGCCTTCTGCACTCACTGCCACCACGAAATTCTGTGAGAGAAGAGAAAACCCTTTTGATTCTTCCTCTTTCAGAAAGTGCAGAAGCTGTCCCACAGCAGGGCAAAGGAACGCACAAGGGTAGATTGATCAAGACCAATGACTGCTACAGAGGGAAGAGGAGGATTGTGGACAGCACACAAACTTCTCTGCTACTGGCAGGGTCCAAACTTCTTGTTCATCCTTGTCAGACTACAGTATCAAGCTGGTGTGTGTGCAATCCTCAAAACAATGTCTGGCTTTCTCAATGCCCACGTCAGCTCTGCTCCCCACTAGAGGAAACACAGCTACAGTATTTCAGGCAGGGACCTTTGGACTCATTGGTCCTGGCTTAACCCCCAGAAACAGCAAACCAACAAAAGGAGTCATAGCAGACCCAGTGGAATTTGCTTGGGAGTCCAGACTATTCTGTGTCTCAGTCTTGTTTAGATGACCTTAAATGCACACAGCCAAGTGGCAGAAGGACCACAGCCCACAGGAGGTATCAGCCCAAGAAAGGCAAAGGCCACTGGGCAAAAGGAGCAACCCTCAAACCACCAAAGCCTTGTGGTGCTCTTACAAGGGCACATGGAAATCAGAAGTGCTCTCTGAAGATAGGATGGATTTCCTTGCTCTCTAAAACCTGCATAAGGCTCATAGAAAAATACCAGTTACATATAAACAGAGGAACAGTTTAAAAACAGCAGTGCTAAAGCTCTATCTATGAGCAAAGGCAGATCCTGGAGAGACAGCACCAGCAATCTATCCTCCTCCACACTCAGCACATGACATGACCCTGATCATCTGAACACTTCCCACATGCCCTACAGCCCAGCTGGGAAGAGTTTGGCTCCTCTCACCTTTCCTTTATTGCACACATCTCCCACACGGACACATGTGAGCTGCAAAAGAAAACAAGGCCATCCATGAGAAAAGGCAACCCAACCCAGCAGCCTGGGATAAACCTCTGCCCTACCCCCTCCTCTCCCATAAAGAATCTCTTGATTCTCCCATAAAGAATCTCTTGAACTCCTAACAGCTTTTCGAAGGACAAGGAGAGCAGAGTCAAGGGACAAAAACACAAATGGCCAGAGCCCTGGGGCAAAACCCACAGTGCACAGAGCAGGGTAAAGGTGGGAGAGAAGCCCAGTTTCTGTGTTTGTCCATTAATTCGCTCATCACTTCCAGCCCACGGGGCTGTAGGCAAAAGCGGGGTCTTGGATAACCACATGAAAGACATCAGAATCAGTTCTGGCTGCCATTCCTCTCCAGCCTACATACTCCTAGGCAAAGGACAAGGAGAGCTGGCTGCACATACACCAAAAGGCCCAACCACTTAGAAATTTTGTCAAGAACTGACCATTCCTTGGCAAGATCGCACAGCCCAGGGCTTGCTATCATCGTTCTTGTAAACATAGAGCTTTCCATTGGTGTCTCCCACCACGAGTTCATTCAGCTGTACAAGAAAATTGGGTTAGTAGGAAGAAATTCACAATTACATAAACAGTATTCCTTCAGCAGCAAAAATTTCAGAATTCATATCTAAAAATCACTCTGTGGGAAGAAGCAGCAAAACAAAATGAGTTAAAGAGACAATCTTGAATCAAAATGGAAGGTCTGGGAAAATATAAAAGCCCTAATTTTATTCTTGCAGATAAAAGAGATGGAGAATGGCTCCTTAGGGCAACATCCTATTACCCACTGCTTCTCCACTCATTGTTTCAGAGTTGTGACACTGACTGTTTAAACACCCTGCTTGGATGTTAAAACAATCATCATTACTCCATCTTCCATCCTTCATTCTAGATTGACTTGAATCACCTAAGGAAGGTGATGGTAATGACAAAAATATAACCATGCAGGAAGAGAGTGCAAGAACACTTACAACAGATTTACACAGGATGTTCAATCTCACTGCTGAAGGGGTAAAGGGATTTCAGAACGGTGTTTATTTCTTTAAAGGAGATTTCTAAAAATCACCAACCACCCATGCTGATGAGCCTACTCCCATTATCCCATCTCCTGCATCATGCCTCTGTGTATTTAAATGGTGTGCATTTCATAACCCCCTCCACACCTTACCCTACAGAACAACTTTTTATGGGGAAATCCCTTTCATCATCTACTGCATTGCTAGCCGTGACACTTTCCAGGATAAGGCTGTAAAAAAACTTGACTGTTGAGGAGAAAAAAAAGTTGACATATAGGTGGTAAAGCTAACCTCTTCTTAGTGACAGACAAATCAAAACCAACCATTTCTGGGGCTGACAGCAACACTCCCAGTGCACATCCACCCATCACACAGGTCAAGAGACACCGAGACTCGGCTCTACCCTGTTTGTGACCCGCTGTGCCCAGCAAAGCACCGCTACATCCCCACCCGTGTTACAGGTGAGTGTTCACCAAGCACAAGTTAAGCTCCCCTCCGGCTCTGCACCACCCAGGCCACACCGAGGGCGGGCCTGCCCCGCTGCAGCCCAGCAAACATTCCCTTTACAGGGGAGCTCCTGGGGGGCTCTGACCAAAGCCCTGCGGCCCTCACACCGCTCAGGCGCCCGCCAAGCCCCGTGTGCGTCCCCAGAGCTGGAATCCCGGCCGGCTCCTCCCGGCACCTGCCCCCTCAGCCCNCCGGCCCGCCCCCGCCCGCCCCGCCCCGGGCTCCGGGCTCGGACCGTGTCGTTGTCGGCGTCCCCCAGGCAGATGGCGTGCGGGAAGAGGCTGCCGGCGAAGTCCAGCGCCACGCACTGCACGTAGCTGACGGAGCGCATGGCGGGCGGCTCGGCGGGCCCGCGGCGCAGGCGCGCCGGGAGGGCGGGAGCGCGGGGC
>VXBN01007787.1:8846-118465 GCA_013397395.1 Sinosuthora webbiana
TTTGCATATATTTATGTATTATAATGACCACAGATATGTCAGAGTATTCAGTTCCACTTTGCACTATGCTAAAAATAAAAATGCATAAGAACATTATCTTTAAATTGCACAGTATTCAAGGGGTCACCCAAACAACCTGAAGTTAAATAATTTGGAAAACAGATCCATGAAGGAGTAGGTGGAGAGGGGGTTAGGTTTTGATAGCCTTGATTTTTTTCATGCCCACTAGATTCATGTTGTCTCAGCTCTTGCAAAAGCCAGCACTGCGTGCTTTAAAGGCAGTACAAAAGAAAGTGACTTGTCTTTGTCTGTGTCTCAGTACACCACTTGTGTGTTTCCAAATCATTAATAGATCCTGTTCCTTAAAAAAAAAACCCAAACAAAAATGCAGGCTTTCCCAACAGCTAGAATCTTCCCTATCCTGAGGTTAAATCTCTTCAGAGTTCCAGATCAGCAAGCAAAAAATAACAAAAAAGGTTGAAAAAAAAAGTTTGTTAAAAAAAAATTACTGATACTCACAACATCAGTAATTAACAAAAGAATGTTAATTCAAGGTATTTTAACAATTTTTTCAGCTAGATGTTTGACACAGTTTCCTTTAGACTTGACATCCTTATGTGTGGACAGCAGCAAAATTTTGAAATGACTCATGTTTTATCAGCTGAACACCTGCAATGAAACAAGGACCCAAAAGTGCAGGGAGGATGAAGCATTTGGAGCAGGAGGAATGCCTGGTTCCTGTACATACAGATTTAATGACATTTAAAAATACATGATCCTCGATGTGTACAAGCCCAGTCATCAGATTCAGAACATGAGCTGAGAAATCAGATTCCTCCAGAGCAGACATCATGGACGACACTGAGACACCTGGTAAAACTGCCAGGAAAGTTTTGACTCAGTATTTTGACTCAAAAGGGCCTTGTGTACCTCTGGCCAGTGTATCCAATTTCTGGTTGTTTTTTTGGGTTTTTTCTCAATTGACCCACAAAGCCTCACAAAACTGCTACCAGTTATTGTTAGATAAACAAAACTGGATGCAAGCCTCCTGTCTCTCATGACTTCAACATTCGGGTTCAAAATCTCATGCAAAATTCTAGTGAAGTAAAACAAAAAAAAATTTAAATTATTGTCACTTCTACCTTCAGTCATAAAAAGAATGTCATTTAAATGAAGCTAAATAAGCAATTCATAAAGTAATTTGTTCAGCATTTTTTCTCCCTCTTTACAGTGTCTACAAATCCATGTAACTGAGTGTTCCAAACACATATGATTGGGATCCCTGTGAGAATAACCCCATCCCCTGGATTAGTCACAGTGAAGCAAAATGTAGGAGGGTTTGTGTTTTGGGAGGGTTTTTTGGCCCAGTGGAAAGAAACTTGCTTCAAAGCCAATTTATCCCAGAATGGGAGGGCTTTGTTTTCACTTAGGTTTTAGCAATTCAATGAGGTTTGCTTGGGCTTTAATTATAATTAATATTCTCTTTAAGCACAAAGAGTCTTAGCATATTGAAAATGTCAACAATAGCAGACAAGATTTTAGCTCTAAGGAAGAAATAGAATACCAGAGGAGGATTTAGAAGAAATAAGGCAGGCATAATTTAACTTGAACTATTGAAAGAAGAATGTATTATTTCTACAGTTCTGTTACCAGCACTCGCAAATCACCAGCAGCTCTTTAAACACAGAAATTGCCTTCTAGAAACAGAAGAGGCATAATGTTTTTTTTTCCCAAAATTATGCAACAATATTTCGAGATGTTTGTACACTGCATATAAAACAGATGGATTAAAATGTTGAAGGTTTGCAACACAAATTACAAAAAAAAAAAAAAAAGGAGAAATTAAGTGCTAAGTGCCAGAAAATTAATATTGAACTTTTTTCCTGTTAAATTCTGAGAAGTGAATGTCCCTGGAAAACCATTTCATACAACTGCTTGTGGGTGCAAATTGTTCAAGATGCCATAAATAATTCATTCAGCTCCAGTCAAGTGATAGCATGTCACCAACTGCAGAAGAGAAAAGAGAAGGCTGGAGCACTGTTCTCTAACCAGTGCCAACTGCAAGTGCTCTGGGAGGAAGCAGCTCAGCATCTTCAGTGACCAGGACTGAAGGAAGGCCACGAATCACTGTGAAATGATCTCAAAACCCCAAATCAAAAGCAGGATATCTATATTTATTTTAAAGAAGCAGTCAGAGCACTTAGCAGGAACTAGGGTGAAAAAGAAACAGAGAAGTCTTTTCTTTCCAATGAGGACACTGAGGTGATTATATAAACAGGGCAGAGATAAATTACAGCTGTTTAACACAGTGTTATACCGGAAATTTTTAGCCTCAGCTCAAATTGGAATTGCTGTGATTCACGTAACCCTGCCGCATTGATACAGCAGTTTTGTATTAATTTTTAAAGGAATTAATCTGCTCTC
Source organism: Sinosuthora webbiana (assembly GCA_013397395.1). NCBI lineage: Eukaryota > Metazoa > Chordata > Aves > Passeriformes > Sylviidae > Sinosuthora > Sinosuthora webbiana. The sequence goes on from VXBN01007787.1 coordinate 11,271, forward strand.
TTTTATTATAGTCTTCTTTTTTAAAACTTGCTTACTGTCCTAGGCATGCAAAGAGCTCTGCTTTAGGCTGCTGTGCTGCAGGGATATGCATATAACCTTCCTGCAGTCAGGCAGGCTCACAAGGAACTACAGCACTTTCAGAGATCCACCTCAACAGAAACATTTTTCACTTCAGTGAAGCTGCCAAAAATACAAGTAATGCTGAGTTAAAGGTTTTGTAAAGCTGATAATGCCTTCTTTTTTTCTAGTCAATAACTACATGCAACTGGGTTACAGCCTCCATTTCACTGGTGTTCAAAAGCAAAGGTTGCATATAAATCCTGCAAAGAAGGAAGAGTAAAGTCTATGAAGCAACTGATATCACCTATGTTTATAAAGGCAAATCCTATTAAAACACATATCCCAAATAAACCACGTGTTCTATGAAGAATGAAGAAATCAAACCCTCCACAAAGGTCAGGAAGTGCACATCTGCCACAGGAAACCTGAGAAGCGCTGAACCACAAGACCTTTTCCTCCTCTTCAGATAGGTTGTATATAAAAAGTATAAAGTCTAAACTTATTCACACAACAAATGTTTCCTGGCAGGTCTTCAGAAGGGCTCCTGGGTCACCCCGAACATCCTGCACACCAGCTCAGGACAAACTGCTAGCCTGATTTACCAGAGTGTTTTATCTAGTGAACCCTTGAATGCCCTACAGAACGATGCCTCCCTGAGCTCTCCTGCCCAGCACTCCCATTGTCCCACTGACCTCCCTGTTGGAAAGCATTCCCTCTTTAGCTTCGGGTCATTACTTCCTGTTGGACAACCACGATCACCTTAAATAATTCCTCCTCCTCCACTCACGTTTCCTCTCAAGCACCTGGCAGCTCTATTCCCTCAGGCAGGCTGTATATAGCGTGCTCCTGAGGCCTCTCCTAAGAGGTCATGCTCTCCCATCCTTTCATCATTTTTGTCACCTCTTTGAACCTTTTTCCATTTATTCACTTCGCTGTACAGCCCTTAATGATAAAAGCAGTCCATACAAATAATACTTCTCCTTGCAATTGAAAAAAAACATATCCATTGCTAAGTGAAAGAGGCAAGTGAATCCTCACCGTCTCAAGGAATTTTTTTTTTTTGTCTCAGATTGCTGTGTCTGGGCCAAGCAAACTAACAGAAAAGGTAAAAGTGCTAAATCTTCCATTTCTGAATTATTAGTTTTTCTTACCACCTTGCAAGAGCATCACATGCTTTTCAAATTTTTTTTTTTTCCTGGCACACATACACCTCTTACAATTGAGACCAATATATCTGGGATTTCAGCAGATGGAGAAAGGAACATTTTTCTCAACAGTTTAAGGACAGACACCCTTTAGATTAGGTTTGCTTCAGTCCCCAAATGCCCTTTTAATGCATAATCTAAGACAGTTAACACTGTATAAATGCATTTACCATCCCTATTCTGAATAAAGGCTGATTCCAGGTTTAGAGCAATACCATTAAAAAGATATTTTTTTCCTTCTCCTCTCCATTTTTACAGTCAAAGCAGTTTCATAGCAAAATACTAAACCTTGAAAACTTACAAAAGGTCAATCATTTCTACTGCAGTAACTTTGACACATGACAGAACCAGGCACTGAGATGTTAAGACAGTTAAATGAAAACCATGCCTAAATAAAAATTAGAGAAATTGAATTCCTCCACGATTCAAAAGTTTTTTACACATGAGATAGCAGAGTCCCTTAACATTGTACATCCAAAATCAGATCAGATCTCTCTGGCCCCCACAAGACACAATGAGACTGAAACTCAGATCTGTATTTCTAGGAAGAAAAATGTACCACCTGCAGTACCAAACCAGGCAAAACAGATCTCGTACCAGCTTCCAGTGGCTGATATTTATGACTTGTGCTAAGAAAAATCTGTTAAATCTGTTTATTTCAGGTTTCATAATCACAACACTGTTCTTATTTCTGTTCAGCATTTCACCAGAGGATTGGTGTTCAGCACCTGGTTTTCATGAAGATATGCTATTAGCCAATACATTTCAACAAAAATCTGGTTGAAGTTTGTCAGACGTTTTTTCCCTACTACAAAATATCAACTCAGCAAAATTGAAAATCTTAATAAGAAACCTCTTTTTCACATGAAATTTTCCATTTCCAGAAACAAAGTTTTAAAACCTCTTTGTTCTTATTTTTTTTTTTCCTAACTGGATTAAAGTAAAAAGAAAATAAATACATGCAAAATCTAAAAGTAAAATCTTTACATTTTCTTCTAGCATTGCTACTTAGATTTTTTTCAGAGGGCTTTTTTTTCCCCAAAAACTGAAAAAAAAAACCCTCAAACAATTTTCAAGGTTCAGAGTGAGATTGACAGCAACAGCAGTCAGTATAGAGCTATAAGGCACCTCTAGTATAAAATACCAACTGTGGAACTGAGTAAACCCATGGAAGGCACCTACTGCCACACATGGTGGATGATGCATTTCAGTAAAATACGTAAAAATGCGTTTTTCATTTAAGCTGCAGGTTGTTATTCTAGACTCCTGGAAAATGTGCTGTATATAATTAGTTGCACTTATTGACTGAGATATTGAAGAACTGCAATCTTTGTAACTCTTCACAAAATATAAGTTCAGCCTCTGTCTGGGAAAGATTCTCCCCTACACTCTGCACCTCGTATCTCAAGCCTTTTGAGAATTCCCTTCTAAGATTTGAATTTTCTCTTGTAAAGCTTTTCTGAATCAATCAAGATTCAATGCAGGAAGATTGCCAAATAAATTACTTTTCATTTCTGCCCACTGTTAAACTCCTGCAGGGAGCTGGAAATATATCAGGGTCATTAGTCTTAATGCCTATAATACACAGTGCTTTAAGGTGAAGTGAGCAGTAAAGGATTTAATACAGTTTAATACTGGCCCCTACCCTGGAGACACCTCAGGGCTCTGACAGGGCACTCACCCAACAACCCCAAGAGCCCTGTGTCCCCAAGGGGGACACAACTTCCACACAGCTGGGGTATGAATAAAATATCTCCTTTTAACCTGGTTTGGATACTCTGCTAGGACGCCCTGGAAAGCCAAGCAGTGTGCATTTCTGCTGGAGGTCTCCTCAGAAAACAGCCGACTGAGCTGCGGAGAGCCACAGACACTTTGAGAGCGCCTAACTCCCTCATTCTTCTACTGGAAATACCTGCGTGTGCACAGACCTGAGGAGAATTTATCCCTGTGCTTAGTCCTTCCCAACCTACCTATCTGCCTCATTTATTTAGGATAAAATTTACCTTGTTATTTAAAAAATCACTGATGAACACAAATGCGGATAATTTACTAAGGCTGTTATGGTACAAAAAAAAACCCTAATGAGCTAATTTGAGTTGATTTTTTTTTAATTTAACAGGCTTTGATGGAGCAAAACTGATAATGGAAACAGGTCTCACCCAGATTTTAAATTCTTGGTTCAGTCATATCCCTGGTTAGTTAAAAAAAATCCAAACCCCTACTTTATTGCCAAAATCTTAGCTAATGAATACACAAACTTAAACTGAGGCTCAAACTCCCATTCTCAAGTCTGAAATATAAAGCACTGTAAAATAATTCATTATTTAATATTAAGAAAGCTGGATAAAACTAATTAATGCCAAAACTTAGCCCACAGCACATTAATTAAAACTTTGCCCAACAGCTACCTCCCTGTCCTAATTAGCATCACTGATTTCAAGAAACCACTAAGAAAAGAAGACAAACATATAATTCCAACTTCATATTTCATAAAAATCTCTTTGATTCAACTTTCAAAGATCAATAGCATGCCCCTTTAATACAAATTCAGAGATTTCCACAGCAAAGACAGCTCTTTCAGGCACATTATGTTTCATTTCTAATAGATTATTGCACATTTTCTGGTCACTTGTTAACAGTGGTTGGAATCCAGGATGAATGTTTTGATACAGAAGACAACCAGACAAAAATAATTACCCCTCACAGAGCTGTATATTATGTTATAGCATATTATATAATATAATATCTGGCCTGTGTTGCCCCATTTGCATTAACCACAAAGCAAGCATTCCACAGAGCACGTGGAATTTTCAATTCCCCAGCATTAGAGTCTGACAATCCTATTTGACATGACACAACCAGCACTGTCAAATGGGCAAAACACGGGTCATAATATCTGTTTCTGGACTGTGAAAAAAACCAAGAACCTGTGCACTGACCTCATTAATGAAAGTCTGGGCTCCCCGTGGGCTCAGGAGTAAGATAGCCCTTCGCAACGTGTCCCGATAGCGGTTCAGCTCTTCCGTTTTCATGGTGGTGAAAAGGTTGGAGAATACTCTGCTGATGTTCCTGTCCACTTTTTGTAATGATACATCAAGTCCCAGTCTGGAGGCCTGATCCAGAAATCCCTGCAGTCCACGGATATCTGTAACACAGGGGGAGGGGAAAATAAAAACAATAATAATAAAAAAAAAAAAGAACAGAAAAAAGCATCAACCTCATCCACTCAGGCAAGCAGCACTAATTAGATGGAAAAGACTTTTTTTTTTTTACTTTTTTTCCCTGCAGTGCTCTCTGAAGAAGAGTATGCCACACAGTCATTTTCCATAGCTCCCTTTCATAGAGAGTGCCAACAGGGAAACTCCATCAATGACCTTTCCCTGAGGCCTGAGAATGACTCTTGGGAAGAGCCACTTCATGCATTTGGGTGGCTCTGCAAACCTCCCCAGAGGCTCAAGGCTGTGGGGTTTAACACTGCACAAACAATGACGTCCCACCCCAACAGCATCACTGCTCAAATGCAGAAATCCAGGAGCAGATAAATATGCAGGGCATAAATCACTCACACCTAAACTTCTCACTTTCTGTAACTTCACAGCTGCTTTTTCCAAGAAAAAAATACAATATCCAGAACCTACACAGCCTTCCTTTTGACTTACCCTTTTTTCCCTGTCCTGGAAATAACCTGCCTAACCAGAGGCTTACCATTTATCCATAAACTCATAAAAGAATACACAAAGCCCCAGTGTAATTACAATATATTTTAGCTTTTAAAAACAAACCAAAAAAAAAAAAAATCATTCAAAGAAGAGAAGTCATGCAAACAAGCCCCTTCAAAATCTGTTCCTTTGACCTCTGTGCCTCAACTTCAGGATGATTTGAAAAAAATATATCCTTAGAAAACATTTCCTTAACCACATTATTGGGCATCAACATGAAGGAATACATGTCATATGTTCATGTTGAAATCTGCTTGTTCAAACTGTACTCTATCTTCATGACTCTCAGCATTTGTCTGTAATAAACGTCTGAGGTTTTATTTTGTAGTGAAATTTAGAACAAGAAAAACGTCAAAGCTCACATTGAACCAGGTTGCTCTCAAAATTAGCAGTGATTTGATCACAGCTGTAGCGTGTCCTTAGAAACCCTTAATTTTATGGGAAAAATGTCTAACTTGTCATGAATAAGAAAGTATTGAAGCCTCTCACACTCATTCTCACACTTTTGTCATTAAATTTCACCTCATGGGTGAAGCTGAACCGTGGAAGCTAAAGCACATTTACTGATCCCATGGCGAAATCTTCTCTGCAGAAAATGTCACTGTAACAAGCTCTACAACACTACATTGAAACAGCTGGTGGAGAGTTTGGGTTTTTTTAAATCCTGAAGTAATCACGTTGCAACACTGCTGAAGTCAGAGGACGGAACCCAGTCCCGTTGACGCCAGTAGCACTCCCTGCTGCCACACCTGAGTGGACTCTCAGCACCCCTAAACATGTTGATTCACAGCCACAGAATACACATGTGAAGTCCTTTTAATCCCCCTTCAAAAACCAAAAAACCCATATGAAACCCGATGTGAGGATACACCAGTTTAGCTCATGTACAAGTGCAATATATTAGGGTCAATTACCAAATACCAGAAAAACAAGCTGCCTTGAGTAGCTTCACATCTCTAGCCAAACATGAGGATGCTTCTTAATGTGATTAATTCAGCTTCAAAGATCAGCTGAATTTCAGAGACACATCGGAAAGAGTAGCAACTAAGCTTGAGTTGTGCCATCCACAGCAGACCCCTACTGACTTTTTTAATTTGAGTTTAGTTGACGTGACCCTCCAGCCAGCCACACCATCAGGAAAGGTGCAGTCATGAGGGCTGTGCTAATCTTTTGATGATCAATCTAGGCAAGTCTGCAGCAGCTTTGTCCCACTGCCATAAACCTTAGACTTGCTCACCATCCAAAATCCCCCATCGGGGGAAAGGAAGGGGTTTATTGTTATGCAGGCATTTCTGGAAAGCAACAGAGGACTTCAGCACATGCGTAACTGCTGCATATTGCAGGTGTGCTGAAATAATGACAGTGACAAACAACTATCACTTACAGGTTAAAGCGTTTCACTAAAGTTGCCAAAGTAAGTTTGGATTTTGTGAATTTAAATTCATTAGACAGCATTCATTACAATACCTATTCAGACCTTATGGATATGTGCGACACAAAACACAAAGATTTTTCTTTCAATGATGTTTAGTCCTTCAAAATTACTGCAGCGCTTGACAAACAGTAAGGAGATTCCCTTTCTCATGGTTCAGTAATGACTTGTCTTTTTGTGCAAGCCTCCAAAGGAAAGCTGTTTACAGAAGATTAACTGTGCTGATATTGCTCTGGGGTTTTTTTTGCCTCACATTTTCAGCTGACCTGATGAACTACCAGTTAGAAATATTCTTGTAGACAAGTACAAAATACTCGATGCACTTGGTAAGACTATCTGGACTTGGAAGGGCATTTTATATTCCCTTACCAACCTTTCCCCCCAAGGAAAACAGACTATTTTCTGGTTTGAGAAATGGAAAGGATTCTGAATTTTTCCAGCTTGGTGAGAAAGCAAAATCTGAGATGGATGAGATTGTCCAAGCTCAACTGTGCAAGCACAATCTGTGAGTTTTTCACGGATATAAGTGAATGTGAATTTATTCAGTGTTGGCAATTAGAAAGAAGTGTGTGATGATCTCTTCCTGAATGCTGACATGCCTGATCCTATACTTGACACCGGGAAAAAGGAGGAGGCTTGGTGGGAATTCAAAGGTGGAAGTGGGAACTGAAGAGAATTGTTGGAAGAGGTGACTAACAGCTTTAGGTGCCTACATAATGGAATCTTTTTTCACAAATAATTATTCACAACAATTACCAAGAGGGCAATCATTTCTTAAAATGTATCAGTACACAAACATGCCCATATGCAGGAGCATCTGTTTATAAGACATAATAAATTAGGCTCAGTCTTATTTTATCTGACATCACACGAGGAAGTGAGTGCCCTCTTTTTTTTTTTCCTCCATTTAAAAGATCACATGTCCATGAAACATTAAAGAAATCTAAGCTGTGCTCCACAGCAGCTGAAACAAAAAATACACACAGGTAAAGTTATGAATTTCTTTCCACTTCTCATAATTCAGGACTGCTAATCCTTCATTTTCTTCAGCATTAAAAGGAGTTTGATACAGGTCACATAGAATTTGATTAAAATAAAGGGTTATATAAACAGTTTTGTCTGTTAAAATACAATCGTTTCCTGTCTTTGGTAGTCTTAACAGTGATTTTTTATTATTATTAAAAAGTTTGGATTCTAACATTAGAGAGTTATCCTGGACCATTACTGATTAAATAATTCCTTGTTCATTTCACACTTTGTAGGCAAAATATAGCAATCCAAATTCTCACTTCTGTCTAGAGCAAAGAACAGACCAGCTTGATGTAGGAACAACCTACAGCTACCTCTGCCTTCAGTCTTACAATTACTTGCTTTTCTCAGATTGTAGCCTGAGAAAATCACATAATCATATTTTAATTTTCTAACTGCCCCTCTGATTTGTGCATGCTCAGCATGAGAACTTCCAGAGGCAATATTTGAACATTTCCTCATAGAGAACACATCAGTTTCTTGAAGAGGATGAAGCACTCAAGAAGGAAAACTGCACTGGAGAAAACGCACCTCTCATACAAGGATCCATAACACCACACAATAACCAGCTCTGTTTACAATAGTCTAGCGTCAATGACAATCATGGAATCAGCAGGTTGCGACCTGAACTAGAAAAAAGTGAGAAGAAAAAAGAAAAAAAAGGCAAATTTCTTATGAACTTTGTGCCTCTTCTGTTAGATCTGACCAGAGAGAGAACAGAACCTGCATCTGAGAGCCTTCTTCCTAATGCTGACAGATAAACCACATGTGCAGGTCTGGCAATAGAAGAACAGGATAATTTTAAGGAAAACCATTATAAGGAGGGAAGGAAAGCTTTGACACATTGCTAAGATATGAATTCTGTCACTGTGACTACAAAACTAATGCTTGCCATAAATAAAGGGCTTTATTGAACTATAAGGAATAATGGAATATATAATTTCCTGCTGGAGGTTAGGTTGGGTACTGTGCTGGCTGATTGGAACACAAACATGAAAGAATAATACTAAATGTGGCATTAGCTACCTGTAAAGCTTATTGTCACCTACAAAGCACTTCACTTTTATTACATTATTTATAATCTTTTTTATACAAAAAAGTTCCTAGAGTTTACAGTAGCATTCATCTTTTATGAATTTACAGGATCTGATTCACGGCATTGACAAAAGAGCTTGAAGCTATTATTTCTGCGTGAAACAGCTGTGTGGCTGGGCACAGCTGGCCTTTTAGGATGGCTCATTGCAGAAAGGAATTTCCAGGAGGTAAAGAGCACTGTATCGTCTTTTCAACACCAGTTCCTAACCCCACTTGACAGAAATAGAGGCAGCACATGGCCAGGAAACATTTTACTTTGGGTGGAAAACAGCTGGAAGCAAACTGAAGTACCGAGTTGGAGCTGAAAGCACAGCTAAAGAAGCACCAGGATATAATTTCACACCCTGTCATTCTTCTCCAAGCAGATCCTGGGAGGACTAAGTGTCGTCACCGAGTTCTGTTTTCAAATAACCTACGCAAATCCTTGCACTGGCACATTTGTAAAAGGGAAAAATAAATAAGTGTGAAAAACAATGAGATCAGGCAGGAGATGGTGGGGTTTGGAGTTTTATCATTTGCGGGTTGCAGGCTCTACGCTTCACACTTCTTTTTTTCCCCCGGTGTCAGTTTTATTTAAGCGTTATTTTGACGATATTTAAAGTAGTGAGAAGAGTGTCAAGTAGGCTTGGATAGTTTGATTATTTTAGCATCTATACACTTATAAAAATAAGTTCACCTTTTCCAAGAACTGAGGAAGGGTATTCAAGGCATTGTTCTTTATACTTAATCTCCAAGAGAAGAAAAAAATAATACTGTTTCTTCTCAAAGATAAGCTTTATTGTCATTTTGATTCTCTTCAAATTGGACAATTATTTCATTTCTTGGCACAGAATAAAACACACATTTCTAGGATTCACTGATTTGAAAGATAATACATAAGCACTCAAACATGTTTCTTAAACCACTTCAGTTTCATGGGTTTTCTTTTTATTTTACATTGGCTGTTCTTCCGAATTCTCACAACTGCAAATTGTTTGCATTAGAAATAAGGGGTAATATACCTGGTGTCAGAGAGACATATCCTGATGATTAGACTCCTGCTGCATTGTCAGCTTTCTGAGTAAATTATTTTGAATACCGGATTTGTGTCCTTGCTGCTAATAACCCACTTGAAGGATTTGAACATATTCTAGAATTTTAGAAAACTGGAAGTAGACATACTTCAGAAGTAGCTCTTATTCTTCAGTCAATAAATAACAAAATTTTATTTCTCCAAACACTAGAAAGAAGACTACTGTAAATATTCCCAAAAGGGAATTATTTTGTCCAAATCATCTGGAAGAATCAGACTTTGTGCAAGCACTGAAACTTTCAATCTAAAATACTCACAGAATGATTTTAACTGCTCAAACAGAGTGATGAGACCAGAAAGTGTAACAACATAGCCTGTTACAACAGAAATGACTGCATTAATATTAGAACATCAATACTTATTGGAGCCAAGTACAAATGTGAAATGATATTAAGACAATCTATTTTCTACCTTTTTTTTTTACTGTGCTCTTACAATGTCTCCCCAAGCTCGTATTTCTCACTTCACCTACATCATTTCCTCGGGTGTCTTTGCCTGCATATTCCCACAATCAGTGCTAAGATTTTTTTTTTTTCCTAAAAGCACTAGAACTCACAGTTTCAAACTGTGTCTAATCTAGTTACCTCATTCCTAATTAAGTTTTAGTTCAAGAACTTTCTACTAAAAAAAAAAAAAATCCTTGGCTTCTTGCATGCCTTTAGATATGCCAGAGTTCACAGTAACACCTCTGCAATTATATCCCAATTTCGTAGCTTTTCTTAATAAAGAAATGAAGTCAGTAACTAAGTAGTCATTATTATAGCAAGCAGATATAATATTAAGTACAAGAAATCCATTAATTAAATTGGATACTTTTTATTCTTCAGCTTAGCTAGGAACAGCTGGACCAAATGAGACCAGACAGGAAGTTCTGCTGAGCTCCATGACCCGTCTCTGACACACAGAGAGTAAAACCAGGAGGAATTGTGGATACTTCCCTTGAGCATTCTCCCAACAATTCAGTTTGCAGTGCAAGGACTTCCTCAGACAGGCGTGGTTTCTCTGTATTTCTATGCACTAATGGTCCATGTAACCCTCCACAGCTTTTTCCTCCACAGAACAGCTCAGCTTCCTTTAAGCAAATGTAAAATTTGAGCATTCAAAAATGCATAAAAACTTGGGAATTTTCAGAATCCCACTGGATCTCGCATTTCCCAATTTTACCTTTCTCTCCGGGACAGTCCTACTGACAGGGAACAAACACAAAGCAACATGCCAACACCTGCACTGCCTGAATAAACAGATTGAGAAGGGACTGTGCAGCTTCTACAAGACATGAGAGAAAAGAAAGAAGTAAGACATTTCAGGAAAAAAAAAATAAAGCAGGCTATCAGAAACTTAAACTTTGAAAAATGCATAGAATATTGATTCACCATTTAAATCGAGATCACAGACTGACATTTGACCACCTCTCCATAGAAACAGAAAGTCCCACCACGTGTGTTTCGATCCCAGCATCAGGATTAACCAAATGCAAACTTCTACTCTGAACTCCTTGTAATATTAAAGGTTGAAGTTTCTATAATGGCTGCAGAAATTTTCGATACTGCCCACATCAATGTTCTTTTCAGACTTTCAAAGATAAAAACTACTTTTAATAGAGGCAAATCACAGGTTATTTTCACTCCCAAACAGATGGAAAAGGGACAGAATGCACCATAAAGCCAGATGTGCTGCATGCATGAACAGATGCTTCCAGACTCATCACAAAAGGTTAAAAATATTTAAGTTACTCTGCACAACTGATGTTTCACACCTGAAGCAGCTGATCCAACCTGAAGGTAACTGGAGCTTCCCAGGAGGCCCAGAAGGACAAAAGCCTTTTAAAGGCTACAACAGCCCTTTCACATTTAGCATGAAAGGTCAACTACAGGTCTCTCCTGCTGGATTTTAACACTTAGCATTCAAAAGCACAAGGGAAAGCACCTCAGGAAATTCATTACTGTTGGAAACAATGCGGACATACACTACAATCGATGTAAAAAGGGAATTCACTGAAGAACCAGCATTTTTGTTCAAATCATCCATTTGATTCTTCCAAGTGCAGTAATTGCCAACTGTTTGCTCAATGGTGCACCACTGAAATGAGCTGTAATAGCTTGTCACCTCACTACTGCTGTTTATACATTAAAATACCTTGCAAGACACTACACAGTGCAACAGCTGTATCTTCTTGTGAGACCAAAAATAGCTGTATTGGCAGAAAATATGCTTTTGCGGATGTATAGCCTCAGTCGAAAGAAAATATTTTTCACATAAACTAATTTTAATCATTGCATTAAATTGCTGAGTTTACTATTTGCTATGACTGAGTACCAGAAATCTAAACATCGATCCACCAGTACCTTAAGAAAACATATCTTTTTTCCTCTGGAAAGGCTGAGATGCAGCTTTCTGAAGCCATATTATTTTACATGAATATTTCAATTAACAGTACTCATTTCAGATGTTGGGACGGTAAGCCTGTCAGATTTTCACACAAATGTTACTGTATGGTAACTTTGGTTATTGCATTTTGATATTTGAAGAACACCTTTCAGAAATAAGACTAGCAACCCTAAACTAGGGATAAGAAAATGCAAGCAAAAGCATCCAGAAACAAACCAAATGTGCAAAGGCCATACCTGAAATAGAGAGGGAAAGGTTCTCTCTTCTCATTCAGAGAAAACCAGAAGTCACCTGAGAATCTGAGAGATTCAGTGTGTGTATAGCTAAGTGTCCAGCAGAGAAGTCAGAAGGCTCATCCCTTTGGATTTAATGGACTGCAGACTGAGTCTCTTTCATTTAAGCAGCTTTAAATACTGCACATTCTGATACCAAGAGAGATGGCAATGAAATTACTGCAGATAAAGAAATTAAATCGCCCCTTGAGGAAAGGCTACTGGGAGGAAGATCTTATTCCTTCACATGTGTGACAGTAATTATTGCTTGTGTTCATACACCACCTTTCAGCTAAGGACCTCAGTGTACTTTATAAACACCTGGACAGTATAAAAAAGTATAAATGTATGCCACAGGAGCTAGTTGCTCTTGTTAACTACATGTCAGCAAATAATAATTCAACTCTTTATTGGTACGGCCTCACCTTGAATATTGTGCGCAGTTTTGGCCACCAAATTATAAGATATAAAGCTGTTATAGAGTGTCCAAAGGAGGCCATGAGGATGGTGAAGGGCTGGAGGAGAAGCCGTGTGAGGAGCCACTGAGGGCACCTGGTGTGTTCAGGCGGGACAGGAGGAGACTGAGGGGAGACCTCAGTGCAGTCACAACTCCCTGGTGAGGGGAGAGGAGGGGCAGGCACTGATCTCTGCTCTGTGCTGACAGTGACAGGAGCCCAGGGAATGGCCTCAAGTTGTGCCAGGGGAGGTTGAGGTTGGATGTCAGGAAAAGGTTCTTCCCCCAGAGCGTGTCTGGGCACTGAACAGGCTCCCCAGGGCAGTGGTCACAGCAACAGGGCTGGCTGAGTTCAAGGAGTATGTGGACAGTGCTCTCAGGCACATGATGGGACTCTTGGGGATGGTGCTGTGCAGGGCCAGGAGTTGGACTCGATGATCCTTGTGGGTCCCTTTCAACTTAGCTTATTCTATAATTCTGTGACTGGAGAAACTTTCTCTCATTTCTGTAGGTTCAAGTAGAGTCAAGTGTCTGGGCACACAAACAGCAGAGAGGCCGTCAGAGCTGACAGCTCTAATGCTGCTGGCACCTTCCATGGATGGAACCTTCACTGAGGAAACCGTCTCTGTAAGGTTACTATTTCTCTACCAGTCTCAGATTTTTCATAACCAATCCTTAACAATGTTAATTTTGTACCATCTCCAATCTCCTGCGCTGCCACTTGGGCAGGTGCCACCGTTTCACTCCAACGCTCACTGCCCAGAGCACTCAGCACAAGGTGGGTCAGGGGCACTGAGCCTGGTCCTGTCTGGAGCCTGGTCCCCAGGAGCCCCCCCCTGACTGGGTGGGCACCTGGCTGCAGTTATGACTCAGGCTCTGTGTCACCACACCACAGGCACCAGATGGACACCAGCTCACCAGGAGCCCGAGCTGCACAGAGCTCACTGCTCTGCCAAGCCCATCCTGAACTCGGCCAATATTTGCTCACGCACTGGCAAGGCAAGGACAACGGTGGGTATATTTTAGCTTAAGGGATGAAGGACCCTTTGGACAATCTTTATTTTAGTTACATGATGTCCATCAGGCTGTAATGAGTACGGTAGTACTGGCAGTTTGATTTCCTTGGATAGCTGTTCAACTCAAAGAGCATTTTTATACAGACATTGAACTTGGAAAATGAGGGAAAAAATATGCAACCTTCTTTAATTTCCCACTTTTTTTTTAAAGCCCATTTTCACAATATAGTTTCCATGAAACCCTGCAGAAAAATGGAAAGGGATAAAAAAAAATCAATGGTAGACTCTTCTTTTCTTCAGTGTTTTCTGATAAAAGGAAGATGAGAAGGATCTCTAGTGAGATAACAAATCTCTTGGCCAAAGAAAGAGGGAGCGGAAAATAAAAACTAAGTTCATGTCACATATAATGATGACCAATTACTCCCTCTTGGAGGAATCTGCCAATAATAAACAAACAGAAAAAATCAATTGCTGATTATTCATTCGCATTACGACAACTACTGTGGTACAACGGCAAATACAAGTACTCCATTCTCTAACAACAGAACTCTGAACCCAGAGGGAGGGGGGAGAAAACCACATAACCAACATGCCAGAGAACAAAAACATAGATCACCTGGGTTTTTTTCATCAGCTAAAACCTCCTCAGGCTCCTCTCCTAGCTCCATGCTTTAGGAACGTGATGAGTATCCATTACTGAAAAGACAACTGGTCACTCTGAGGTGGAAGATTGCAGCAGGACTACTGTCTGAGGATTCTCCACTCATCGTATTGTAAACAAAACAAGCACATTTTTCCAAACTGAAAAATGAGACGTTGCAGGCCTTAATCCCACAAACATTTAAGTCTGTATTTTGCTCTGTGTGAGGAAATTCAATGCCAAATCTCCTCCCACGTACAAGATCTCTCAACATATGAATATAGTGCATAGTCACTACACACTGCAATTTATTCCTTTGATGATGATAATCAGGACAAACACTTAAAACACACAGGACACGCTTACACCTCTCTGGATGTGAAGCCATTCTTCCCCAAAACAGCAATAAAAACACAAGCAAAAGAAGCTTCTCAGCTTTTTAAGCACTGCTCCCGTGCGACTCTTCTCTCCAAGCTACAATCCTGACAGTTCAACAGCTTTTGTTCATGACGGAATATGTGGCCTTTGTGAACACACTGTAAACTTTTAATTCTTCTTTTTGCTTTATTTCTACAGAGCAACAGCAAAGAGAAATATTTGCAGGCTTAGGACAACAGTGTGTCCTCATCAAATACTCAGCTGTAGAAGAGGATAATGGTGAACAGATACCTGAGCAGTGAGCCCTTCACATTCAGGGCTCTCAGTCTACTTCAGGGGCACCAGGGGATGTTTGCATGTTTATAAACCTGGGGCTTTCTATAGTATCTCCTTTAGGTGTATTTATGAGTAAATGAATGAGACATCTATCTGCCTCAGTACATTTAAATTTGATTGTAAGACAGAGACAAAGCAACTCCCCCAAAATCTGACAAGCTTTTATCCACTTATCACAGCCATTAATCTGAAGGCCATTTAGGAAGTCCAATACACCCGAAGGTTAATACTTCAAGAGGTCTTACTTTTTTCCCCCTAATTAACTTAATTCCTTAGCTAATGTCTTCTAATTTACTGGAAAGAAGTCAGGCAACCCCAAGAGTCACCAGAGGAAACGTCATCATTAGAAAAGGATGTGAAGGACAGCAACACCATGCAGGTGCTGCTATCTTTGGTGGGTGCTGGCAAATCCACACACCTGAACACAGCTCACAGGAGCAGACACTCTGCTAATTTCAGTTACTTTAAATAAAGCAATGGCTTGGAAGAGGACAAGATGTTGTGCCAGAAAGGGTAGGATAATATGTTACTGCCAGACATCTCAAAATCCATCAATCAGGTAAAGATAAGACTAACGTAATTACTGACTTCTCTTTTTTCTGTTCTTGTGGAGAAGCTGGAAAGGGGAAAACAGAGACCCCTCCTTAAGAAAATGTTACAGTCACTATAATGCAGTGAAAGAAAAACAAAAAATATTAAAACTATAGCTAATAAATTCACATTACTTTCACATATTCCATTTTCTGATGGAAGAAAAAATCTAAATCTGCTGAGTTCACAGGAACAATTCAACTATGTAATGTTTTATAAAGACATGGAAAGTCTATTTGAACTCTAGATGAACCATACAGCATTTTTATTTTTACCTTTTATTCTGCCCTTCACTCCAGGCAGAATCAATCTCAGGTTTTTATTCTGGGGACACAACACATCAAGCTCTGTCTGCCTCTTTACAGCTTTAAGATAACTTCCACATACTGTAATTAATCATAAAAGCAGCAGATGAGAACTAAGAGTTCTCACTTCTAGCTCATTTATGCACTAAGTACAGGTAAGGCCTCTTCCAATTGTCTTAGGGTTTGAGTTCATGGATCATGATAATCACAATGCTTTGCTCCTACATAATAAGTTCAAGCACTTCTGCATCTGAAATATATTTGTTTAATATAATTAATAACTTGGTGCAGGAGGAAGCAGAGTTAGACACTTCTTGTCAAGAGAACGTGGCCCAGAACTCTGAAACGCCACTTAAGAATGCCAGCTGGAAATCTCTGGAAGGCAAAATAACAGTGAATGGGGTTTTATTTGCTTAGATTTTTTTTGCCACTTTATCCTTCTAATTTCCTCCTTTGAGAAAAAATGAGGTTTATTCCAGTCCAGGTATTTCTTCAGATCTCTTCACTCACCCATATAATCATTTTTCTCACTATCAAGAGGTTGCTCTTGGTCACAGAGGACACGAACAGATTTCATCTGCACTGTTCTCAACCTGAACATCCTTGTATGGGCCATTCACTCAAGATGCCTGTGGGTCCCTTTCAGCTCCGAATATTGTGTGGTTTATTTAGATGCATTTCCTGACACGGCACTACACTGACTTCTACAGCAGCAGAGACAATATAGCTGTAAACTTCAGGGAATGAGACAGCCATGTAAGCTGCTGGAAACACCCTGATTTCAAAACCTTCCAGCAAGAGGTTGCAGATACGGTTTCACACTTCATTTCCTCTGACATGTCCCCAGAAACACCGCTGTGCCTATCCAGTGACAGTCCTCCAAACCACACACCCCAGCCACCTCCGAGGCTTTATTACACTAGCTACTGTTCCCATGAAAAAGAAACATTCTTTTTTTCCCCCTGGAAACAAGTGCTCAGTGTATGTATGAACAGAGGTCTTTTGCTCAAAAGAGTGGAATGAATGATCAGCAAAATGTGCTTTAACGTCGGGAAAAGAGAGAGCTGGAAGTTGTGCTCTTGAGATTTAGAAGCTAAGTGATTGCATTCTTTAGACAGCAGGACCATTTTTTTTTTTTTTCTCTTTTTTATGTAGAAAGAGTCTAATACTAAAAATATCAGCTTATCAGTTTCTGGTTATATTATAATAGTATCCTGATTTACGCTTTCTTTCATGCCCTATCACTAAGCCTTACAAGTTTAAGAAAAAAAAACAAGATATTTTCCTGTGCTTTCTGAATTTAAATCATAATTTTTCTGATTTATATTTCAGTGATTGAAACATACTTTTTTAACTGCCCTTTAATGAGTGAAATAAACCCCTATTCTCCTCTTACAGACCCCACCCATCTCTAGATGAAGTGATCAATGATTGATTTATTGATTCCACAATGTTTATTTACTTACATAGAACATATATAAAAATGTATGTATATATATAATGTGTGTTTATATACATACACACACAATGCATGCGTATATATGTACAGATATATATAATTCGTGGGTGTGTATATATGTGTGTGTATCCAAGGACTCTTTCCCAGCCCCACAAGGACAAATTTGACCAAAATCATGAAAATCTTTTTAAATCTCTGTAGCACAAGAGGCAGGAGAGGGTAATAGGATTCCATTGCTATAGCAATAAATAGTAAGCAATAAAAACATTTCCCTTGAGCAGCCATGGTACAGTTTAAGTGCCAAAGCTAAAGGAGGAATATTAGAATGAATACAGACTAGTTAATTGAGGATAAACATACCAGGAAAAAAAGAAGAGACTTCTTGAACTTTGCAGTATGCTGATGACAATTTGAAGAGACAGTGACTAAAAAAACCTACTTAGAAAAGAAGAAAATGAATCATGTGAAATTTGCAGTGGATTTAGTGAAGTGCATAGTCCCATGGGCTAAAGAGATGTGAAGAGAGATAGCAAGGTTGACTGTGAAAATGAAAGAACTGGACACTGAAGAGTGCCATGGGAATATTGAGGCAAATTCTTCCATCAACTACCAAAGAACAGAAAAGAAAGAACCAACACAAAGTGAAGTGTATCCTCAAGCCTGCTACTTCATTTACATTTTTGACCTGGTTCTGAAGAAAGAAAACAAACAAATGAACAAACAAAATCCAAAACCACCCACAAAAGAAAAAAGGAGCTGAGAATAATCAAAAGAAACTGTTCAAAAACTTCTTTATTTTTTCTGATTTTATAATTCACTCCTGCAAATTATTTTTGGTGATGTTTATCTGACACTGCGCCTTTGATGCTTTATATCTTAATTTCTATTCTTTCTTTTTTTATCCAATCTATCCCTTATTCCCATTGCAATAAATAGTCACTTTGATTTACAATTCCCTTCAGCCATCCGAGCAGGATTATATATTTATATATATATATATATACACACACAGAAAAAATTAATAAAAACAAAATGAAAGTTCTTATTTCATAAGATACTTTATTTAAGACAAGGGTTTGAACTTCCTTTTTTTTTTTTTCAATTTCTAATTGCATTTGCAATTTTAGCATGACACTGTCAGTGGAAAGATTAAAATAAGCTGCAAATTCAGCCTTTAAAGATACAAGCAGCTGTTTGTTTCACTTTCTACATAAATACTGTGACTGGAGAGTCAAAAGAACAGGTTATACTAAGGAGACTCAGAACTCAAGGTTGACTATCATTCTGTTTTCAGACAGATACTACTACTTTCTCCTTGTTAAAGGCTTTCCAAAGGTCTGCATACACACTCAAACGTCTGATGTCTCAGACTCATCAGATGTCTGGTGTCTATTTTTGTTACAGCCTGCACTTCGACTAATTTGAATGTCTCATATTAGTGCTGTAATTACAGATTTCATATAATCTGATTACTGTTACAAACATAAGGGTCAAGCTCCTCTTAAAGTTGCCTGGTTTCTTTTAGGCTCTACTGAAAGTAGCTGATGTTAAAATAAAAGTTATTGTATCCTGCAGGTTTATTAAATGGATCTGATACCATTTTTATGCATTATGCTACATGGAAAGCAGTAATTTTATAATTTTGTTTTCAATGGGCACATATAACTAATGGCAACTTAATAAAGTTAATTTTCTTCACAGCCACAGTTATGAAATTTTCATGTCATATTGTTGGTGCAGTTCTCTGGATTCAATTGCCCCCGTCTACTCACCTCTACCCCAGAGCACCCTCGCTCACATTTCAGTTATTGCCTCCCATGAAATCATTCGTGGTCTACCACCTTCTCCCCAAAAAAAAGCTCCACCTTTTAAGGTGTCTCTGAAGCAGAGCACGGTCCCCTTCGGGGTTCAGCGGAACAGCAGGCAGAGCTGTCCCGAGCACTGCAAGTCACCAGGATGGCCACAGAGCTGTGAGGAGCTGCAGAGCCCCTGGAGCCCTCCCTAACCCACAGGGTCTCACTCCTGCAGGCCATTGTACCCCCGAGTGTCCTTGCTACAGGTGACTCCACAGCACTCGTCACCAGTGCTGCCACAATCCCATCCTGTGTCCCTGGAGGTCTCTGCAGCTCCTGTCAGCTGCACATGAGCTCGGCTTTTCCCCACAGCTCCCAGGGCTGCTGCAGCAGGGGATGGCAGGGAGGAGAAGCAGGGAAGAGGGCTGTGAGAGCAGGGAAGGAGAGGAAGCAGGGGGGTTTATTCTGCAAAGGCATCCCCTGCACTGCAGAACCACCGCCTGGCTGTAACTTGGAACACAAACAATCAGCTCCTGAGGGCCCAATGTTCCACTTCAGCAGCACCAAACTCACACAAGGGGTTAATAACTCATAATAATCAGGCCAGGATTATTCCCTGCAAGAACAAATACATTCAGAAGATGTGGGTTTTTTTCAGTTTTAGCAGCACTTTTTTATATAAACTGCTGCAGAATCAGGAAGGTAAGACTCCAAAGCACACCTCCAAACCCCCCATCACTGTGGGCAGCACAGTACCCTGCCTTTCACACGGACTCTCAGGCTCAGCATGAGCAAGTTCTTAGCTCAATGTCCCCCTCTGCTTCCTCTCCACTTGCCTGACAGAGGCTAAGATGGGAAAAGACAGCTTGGTCTGACGTTTCCAGATGGAGAAAGAAGCAGGCAAAGCCAGTCCCTTTGGATAGAGGTGGGATGGCCAGCTCACAGAGAGGAAATGCCAGCTCTCCGTACAGGAGCAGATGATTTTTTTTCACAGCTCCCTGCTGTCTTGATCCTGAATAATCTGTAGCTAACTGTGTTCATCAGCCTGTGCTCGTCAGGCTGACATGCCCTTCCCAGCAGGTGGCCATCCCAGAAAGCACCATCCAACTATTTTGCAAAGGCAATAATATCAGGAAGGCAACGGCAAGGAACCTTTTGGTACTAGCAGACTTTGATCATGATAATGCTTATTAAATCTGATACACTGGATGAATGCACACAGTTTTATTATTCATCTAAGGAATCGTATTATCATGCATATAAACAGGCACGTTCTGATATTACCCTTAACCAAGTGCTTGGGGCTCTGGTGAAGGAAATAAAAAAGATGTAGGGAAGAACTTTGAAAATGCTGTCAAGTGAACAGTCCCATGATTTAAGTGATAAAAACACTCAATTTCATCACATACAGATAGAGTACAGTTAGAGAGAGTTGAGTATTCTGACCACCAGTAACAACATGCCTGGAAATGCAAAATTTTAACTTGTGATTAAAATGTGATTTATATTGCTGACAGTGATTAGTCTTAATCAGTTTTAATAACTGTAACATTGCAAAGCTAAATTCTGTATGTTTATTACATGTGATTATTAATTAAAAAAAAATTCCTGAAAGGCATGAGCCAGAAAACAAGAGGGAACACTTCCAGATTCCATTTTTACTCTTAAAAATTACTAAATGATGCAAAGTATTATCTGCAACTGTGATTTCAGATAAGTAATTCCCAATTACTACTGGGAGCAAAGTAAGTATTTTCAATATTCTAGCATTTAGTTTTATCTTGAAAAAAAAAAATCATAATATCCAATGCACATTGGAATAAATAACTTGCCAATGCTCTTCATGGGTTTTTTTTTCATTATCAAGTTATCATTAATTTACTTCTTTGTGGCAGCCTAACTTGCATGTCATCTACCCAGTGATGGGTCCTGTCAGCACTTCATGAGAGAAGATTCGTTCTCAGAGGAATTACACATCCAAACAAAAAGGAAAAGGGAGGAAAGGAAAAATTAGAGTAAAATTATTTAGTCTTTAGAATTACATTAGAAGTAAACCAGAGGAGATCTTAGAGGCTTCCTACAGCTAAGCTATTAATCTCTGGCTTCTGGCAAGTCTCACAGGATCATATTCATTGACATACTTAGAGGTCTGATGTTGTAAAGAAGTGACATTTGTGACAATTTCATAACTTTCCAGTCTATTCCCCAATAAAACTGTTAAGCTGCTGAATGCTTTTAACACTATTCTCAAACAAAACCCTAAAATTTAATTCTGGATGTCTCTGCCTCCATTCCCCATCTAAATCATTTAGAGCATTATTTTACATGGTTATTGCAAGGACAAAATGCTTTAAAGTGAGTAAATTATCCAGATTCCACATTAACAGCAGCAATATTCACTTAATTTAAATAGATCATTAAGAAACACATCCAAAGGCTCAGAAATCCCTTGCATTTTATCTTCATTAACATCCAAGCATCTGTGGACCTGGCAGTGTTTGGTTAATGGTTGGACTTGATGATCTTAGAGGTCTTTCCCAACCTTAATGATTCCAATTCAAAGCCAGACACATTAGAGGAAAGGCACTGACACATTAACAGCTTTGTCTTCTCTGCCTTGTCCATCAACTGTATCTCTGCATAGCCCATTTAAAAGCTGAACATGGCTTCTCCTTTTGTACTACAATGCATTTTACAAAAATATTTCAGCAGCTAGTCCTGGGCCACGGCAATGTGCTATGCTGTACTCAGAGATACTTTAAAATCAAGTGAAAGTAGTATTTTTCTCTTACCTCAATTTCCCTGTTTCAGATCTGCCCTGGAACATTAGCAAGTGTTGCCATAAGCTACAGTAAAGCAGTGTGTGGACTGAAGAAAGCTGACTCCATCCCAGCCAGACTCCTACACAGGTCATCCACTGCATTTTGCTTTTGACATCTGTTGCTGTTCCACTCCCTGTCCTGCCATAGAATAGCCCCAGACTTTAACCAAAGAAATGGATTTTCAACTCCACAGTACTAAGAGACAATCAAAACAGCACCATCAACTAAATTTTAAAATGAAATAGTAGCTAGGTTTCAGTTATTAAGACAAAATTAAGGAATATAAAAATCTTTAACAGCCACAGACTGATAGATTAAAACCATTTGCACCCCATGACAAAATCCATTTCCTTACATTGTTTACTGCCGGCATGAAAGAACTTAGTCTTTAGAGTGACTTATTAGAAATATTACCAGTGATTGCATTCAAAAATCAATTCCTGCTGAAAATATCAAAAAAACCCACTAATTAAAAAGCTATATTGGCAAAATAAAGCTGGCCTAATAGGATCCTGGAAGAATCAATCACTATAATCATCTGCTGCCATAAACTCTATGGGAAGATTACAAATGTGATGCTTCAAAGGAGGGGAAAATTCTCTTAAAATATAATTTGAACTTTACTTCTGAAATACCATGACCATCATGATCCATCACCCACAGTCACTGCCCAGACCTACAATAAATCAAAGCTATGACTCAATGGTTACAATCAATCTTTTGAGAGCAAACTGTGCTGCCATGTCCAGTGCATGCATTTCAGATTATTCATGATGAAGGGTGTGTTAGCAAATGGCAAACAAAAAGTTGAGACACAACGCACAGGACTAGCAAAGCCTCACACTACAACTAATTAAAGCAAACAGAAAAAGACAGAAAACCAGCACACAGATGCAGCTGAAGCAAAGCTGCATGACCTAAGGTGTATGGGAGAGTGTGATCATTTAGAAATCAGGAATGAAAAGCTACTCAAAGGAGATGTATATACCACTCTATCAGAGGAAACAAACTACCTTGGAAGAATTCTAGCTGTGAAAGAGTTATTCAGATAGAAAAAATGACCAATTACCAGAATGTAATTGGTGGCTGCTTTGCAGGAGCCTCAGAAAGCAGAGGTTCTGGGAATGGATTTTATACAGGAACCAAGTTCTTTGCCCATTTATCAGCTTGAGAAAGGTCCATTTCAGGCCACTCATACTTACAAACAAGAATTCAACTTAAAAAAAGTCAGACCCAGTTAGGCCTATAATACAGTTTAAGTCTAATGTAAGCCTATAGCAAAAGAAAATCTCACTATGTATGTCCAAAAAAATCCAGAAGTAAAATCACATTAGATAACCTGCCAAGTTATTCTAGAGACTTTTTAACCAGCACTCTTATGTGTACAACTATGTATCTTGCTACTTAGAAAGAATTTTGACAGTCTTAGTTGCTGTGTTGAAGAACCACGACAGACAAGGTGCTTTAGACAAACACCTGAGGCAAAGAACTTGACCAGGATAGATG
Source organism: Sinosuthora webbiana (assembly GCA_013397395.1). Classification (NCBI taxonomy): domain Eukaryota; kingdom Metazoa; phylum Chordata; class Aves; order Passeriformes; family Sylviidae; genus Sinosuthora; species Sinosuthora webbiana. Next base: position 34,843 of record VXBN01007787.1, read on the forward strand.
ATTTTATACTTGCACTTTCAAAAAGTAAATCTAAATTCAATAATTGGAATAAATCATCTTCAGGGTGTGCTCAAAGAGATCAAGAAATCTATTTGAAGTCTTCCACTTCCATGCAATAAATAGTGAGAGGCAAATCAGGAAGCACCATTTCAAAGTAGTCTAACCTCCATTCACCACGGAGGCTGAACTTTTAATAGAGAAATTGCTATCATTTCCTGAGAGGAATTAGAATGGCTTTTCTCCAATAAGTTGTAGATGTCTATTAAAGTTATGGTGGGAAACAGAAGACGGACATTTAACTTCAATGTCAAGAGTTTTCACTTTAATTAAAGCTATTTCCAGTTTAAAGGAAATAAATACCCAAGAAAGCATTTGAAATTAATCCCTCCCTTCAGAAATAGCACTAAAATTCAGTTAGGAGTGAAATACCATTATTTCACTTCAAATCTTATAATCTAGAATAAAAAAAAAAAAAAAATCATTGTGTCTTTATTTGGCAGTAGCTCACTGGAGTAAGGTATCAAAGTCCTTAACAGAGTTCTAAAATTCCAATTTCAGCTCTGCTGCTTTCCCTCATAAACTACAGATCAGTGATAATTATGGTGCCAACCTCGTTGTTCTACACTTTCTTTCTTCAAATTCCAAGTATAAATATCAGTGAGGAGTACCACTATATTTTAAAGTATGAAGAAACTGCAAACCCTCTGTCTGCATAAAGGTCATCTTACCTCTTCCTTTTCTAATTCAAAATGAGACATTTGAGAACAGACAAAATACACAGTTCAAACATAATAAGAGGGCTAAATGCCATTTCCACTCTCTCTCCAAATACTGCACACAATAACCATTAATATTAATAGGAGTTTAGGGAATCCAACCAAACAACAACCTGAGCAAGAAAATCTCATCATCTTTGGAAGGGCTGCCTTGGAAAATTCTGCTTGTCATTTTGACTAGAATAAGAGTGTAAGAGAATTTGCTATCCAAAGTGATACATGCTCATAAATTTAAGCAAATTGGCATGTTCTAATAAGACATTTTTCTGTAGACAAGCCTTAACATTTCTGATCTGCTCAAATGCTAACCTGTCTTCCAGTATCCTTCCCATGTGGTATTTCTTTCATCCCCTTCTCTCTGGCTGAACTGCAGAAGCAGCTTCTCCATTCTCTTCCCTAGGGACTTTAATGTCTGCACACTGGGTCAGCCAAAAAGTTGCTGCTCCTTTCTTTGTAATATTTTCATGGTCCTCTGTCAACACTGTGATTTATTCTCCTATTTTTGATGTTGAATATGTACTCTTTTGGGCTTTTCTAACAGCCACTGCACTTTTCCAGTCCACACAAAATGCTGGTTATTTTCTGCTAGACAGTATCACCCCTGTGAGAAAAACTTTCAGCAGCACAAGTGATAGTCTGTTAGTTCGAGCTTGGAGCAGTGTCCTTCCTCATGCTGTTCCCTCTCCATTTTCCATTCTATTCTTTTGCAGTTTTACCCTGAATGTGCTGCACCAACACCACCAGTTTCACCTGCCAGTGTGCAAGCTCCTGATATCTATATATCTGTACCTTTTGCTGCACTTTCAGGAACTTCTAAAATTAGAAATCTCTAAAACCAGAATTTTAACCCCTCAGACTACAACACTTGCCTGACATGAGCCTTGCTTACAGAAAAGCTGGAAATCTCTGAGAAACATCATCATTAATTACAGATGCAGATTCACACAAAACAAGAAAATTAATACCCTCCCACGTGTTTCATTTATACACGTCTATACACGCACAGGCATTCTCTCACCACGGTTTTGTGTTACTTCAAAAAGCTACTGTCAGCCCTAACGCAGAATGAGTGAGATTTCAGCTGTTATCAGTGGGTACCACTTCATGGCCCACCTGTACACTGAATAGAAAGGCACTTGAACCCTGTGGGACATGGCCCAGTGCACACCCTTTAGCTTTTGCCATTCTTGCAGTGCAAAGCTCACAACAGTTTTGCACAACGGTGTTTAGACCCGTCCTCAGCAAGGACAGTAAAGGACAGCAAGGACTCAGTAAAGATGCACCTAGGAGAGCACCCGATTCTGCAACTCAGAGAAGTTTGTAGAAAGGTAGCACAAAGCTTATTTGACTAATCAGAAGTTGCATTAAATGCACCAAATGAAGGGATTTTCTGAGATCCTGGCTTTTCAAGAGTTATACGCACCCACGTTGAAAAATAACATAGCAATATGAACAATCAAGTCCTCATTTTGAAAACTACACTGTACAGAATCAAAAAGAGATCTCTCCACTAAGGAGAAAAACTCTCAAGGCCTTTAATCTCCCCTCAATCAGATACCATGATTCTTTCATTGTTTTTTTTGGTTTTGGATTTTTTTTGTTGTTGTTGTTTTTTGTTGGTTTTTTTTGTTTGTTTTTTTGTTTTTTTGGGTTTTTTTTTAATTTAGATGGAACAGGAAAAAGAAAGGGTAAACTGGACCACTTGAAAGACCTATTATCTGCTTATTACCTTACTGACTTTGGCTCAGTGTGCAATTCCTAGTGGATTGCTCCTGAAAAGAGCCCTGCATTGACAAACTCCTGGAAGGAAATATTACCCCCAGCAGCAGCAGCATCAGTGAGACAGAACTAACAGCGAGCTGCTCTGTTGGGTTTCTCTGTAGGCATCCACAGCCCATCACAACCTCGACCTCTGCGAGTGAGTACCAAACTCCCTTCCTTCAGGATCAGATCTGAATCTCTCAGCAATCCCAGCCCAGGAAGGTTGCTGCTGAGACACCCTGCTCCATGTTCCAGTTACACATTTCATCATTTAAGAACAAATCTGTGAACTAATATAGAGAGCTCACCATTGATTGGAGCCTTTTTAATAAGGCCCTTTAACAACTGCTTTTTAAACTATTTCTCCCTAGAAGTTTTATTGATTTGGAAAAGCCTTGCACACTCCAGGAATTCTGCAACTAACTAATGATTTGAACTGAAACATTTATGCCCTCCTTGTCACCATGGTACCCAGCACATCCCAATCATCTATTTGATGATTCTTTCCTGTTTGCTTATTTCAAGCATGCTGGTCCAGCATTCATGAAGCAAATTCCTTTTGCTGGCTTAAACATATAATCCTGAAGACTTCAACACTAGCTCACAAACACTTAGCTCTACGGTTTCCACTGATTTGTACATTTAAAAATGAAGGCAGAAGTTTGAAAATGTGAGGCTAATATCACCTGTCTGACCACATCAGCTCTTATTGCTGGCTGTGAAACAGCCTCTGAGCATGTAACCACTTTTCAGTAGTGCTAGAAAAACACCCTCTATAGTACATTATCCTGAAGAGAAATACGACCACACCAAATGATTCAGTAAACAAGTAACACAGATAAAATTAGATTAACCCCTCAGTGCAACATGTTGCATAGGCTTCCTAAACTAATTGTTTTACAGCCTCCACCCCTTCCCCCACCCATCACTCCGCCAACTGAGGCTTCACATCCTTCAACCTCTGCCACCTCACAGGTGCAGACTAGTGCTCCCTCAGCATATGGCAGATACACAGAGACTAAATCAATCTTCTTTTTCTCCCTGTCTCTTCCCCCAAAATGAGGTCAGACTTACCAGAAAAACACCCGTTTGTCTCTACAGTTCTGAACTATGCAGCACAGGACAAATCATTTCAAGAGCAGGGAAGCAGGGCTGTGCTGCTGTCCCAGCACACCTGTGCCCATAACTGCTCACACCCACTCCCTCTCCATGCACTCCACCTTCCCATGTGGGACTGCCATGCTCCCAACATGCAGCACGGACAACAGAAGCTCAGGAGGATTCCTTCATCTTTCATATTTTTATGCCCTGTCATGGTAATCACGGAAGGCAGGAACTCAGGAGAAAGGGAGAAAGGCAATACGTGAAACTTCTGCCAGATTAATTTCTTTTCAGGCTGGTGGAGAGTTTAAAAAAAATTTAAAAGCATGATTCATTTCCTATTATTCACTGTGAGATCCATTCAATTACTGCTCTAACAGCACACTGGAGCAAGGAGAGCTCAGACACAGGGAAAGGTCAGTTTGACCTCTGCTTCTAAAGTCTGCCTAACACTCGCTTCCAGATCATTCTCTTCCAAATGCAATGGCAGAGAATGCACACACTACTGCAGAATGCAACTTTGCAGCTGAGGACCCACTCACTCCAGGCAAGAGAGGAGCTGTGAAGTTTTAAAAATGAAATTACAGAGGATATTTGCATAATATTGGCTGTTGGAAATAGACTTGATTTGAGGAGCTTGTCTCCAGATATGAAACAACCTTTCCAGTTTCCTAGCTTGCTTAAATGCAGTTGACTGTGGTCTTCAGTATCCAAACTAATTATTCCTATGGTTAAGCACTAGCTTCAATAGCACCTGGATCTTGTAGCACAAAGAACTCACAGAAGAAAATCCAGCAAAATGTGCTGGGAAAGCTGAAAACAAGCCCCCAATGGTACTTTCCAGTTCCCTCAGTCCCAGAAGGAACACACCTTGTGGTGGATCTTCCTAGGCTGGGAAGGTGCCAGGGAAAAGAAGTGTCCTGCAGCAAGTCTTCCACACAGAACAGTTTAGGTCAGAGACTTAGGGGTCAACTTCTGAACAAACTGGGACAGATAAAAATGTCGATGGAGAACCATGAGGATGACCTCTCAGAGGGAGTCAGAGAATAGACGCACCAAAGCACCAAAATACAAACTTGGAATTGTGCAGTTGTCTCATACGTGCTCATAATCTTCCTGTCCTGGGGCAGGGGGGTTGGCTGCAAAAATAAGGGTAAAGTTTTTCCTTTTCAGTGGTGAACCAACGTAGAAATCTGAGGATAAAGACTGAACAATGGATATAAACACCATTTCACCCTTGTGGATTTCAGTTTCTGGAGCCTTCTCCAGCCCCCACCAGCATAGTCCCTTCTGTCTTTACTGAATCCCATCCTTCCAGAGCTTCCTGGCCTCCCACCTTGCCTCCTGGTCCTGCTCCATCTGTATTTTCACTCTCATTCAGATGCCAAAGCACCTCTGTTCCCACAGCCCACTGAGACTTTCAAGCCAAAACACAGAACTAAAATTGGTACCATTATCTCTGTGTAAGACTAACCTGCTTCTCAAGGAAAGAAACTGCTTGTGTTAGCATGACAGATCATACTCTATGATACTCTGACAGCACTCAGATTTGGGGCAGGGCAGATGCAGGAACAAACAGAAGGAGAAGACAAGCACACGCCATTTGACAACTACAAATGATAGACAGTTTTGTAGGCTCTGCCCTGACCTGTTTTCATGGACATGTGCCAATCAATTCTCATTTGGAGTTAGCAGGCAGCCCCCCATAAGAAGAATAATACACTTGAGGCAATCAGAGAAGAAGTTCCTCTGTTTTGACAAGACTGTGTGTCTATGTTGTCTTTTGTAGAACATCTTTCCCAGCTGGATTCAAATTATATTGCCTCTATAAGGCACCCACCTTCCTGAGAACACAAAGTACATTTCGGTGTGCACCTGGATTAAAACAAAAATTGAAAAGTCCTTTTTGCAATACACAAAATGGGAGGCTCTGTTAGCAGGAGCAGCTCTCCAGCTCGGAGGCTGGGCAGGCCACGACTGACCAGATGTCTAACAGAAAAAGGCATTTGACTGTCTACCCTGTCCACTCTGAAAGCTGCAGCGTGAAGCAGCCAAAGCTCTCCTCTCCAAAAGCAAAATCTATCAATTTCATTACACAGCATCCTCCTCCAGTTCAAAAGACCAAAGCCTCACTGAGCTTATCAAAATGCCTCTTCTGCCTGGCAAGCTGGGGATAAAAGCCAACACATATATTAGAGACTACTGACAGTTCAAGGGAAACATAAATAGCAAACAATTTCACCTAAAAGGATATTTAAGGGTTCTAGCATTCCCCAAGCATTTAACCACAGTTTGGACTTTAAATTATTAATATTCCAAAGGACATTTGCAAAACAATTGTATCTGATTTAAGAGGCAAGCTGCGATCTGCTGCTGCTGATTCCCTCCCCTGTAGCTGCACTCCTGTATTTTGACACTGTCATTATTTCAGCTCTAACCAATGATGCCACTAAGTGACATCTACGACCTCAGGTGAGGAATTTACAACAGCAGCCACTCATTACAGCAGCACAAAACTTTGGAAAAGGGTGAGAGGAATTTTTTTTATTTCCACATTTCCACTATTTTAATGCTTCAACCCACTTAGTCTGATCTTGATCCTGAGTTTCACATTAACCCAGGTGTCAAAGTGCAATTGTTGCATTGTGCCAGGCTGCAGCACAAGATTAGAGGAAGCTACTGAGTTTCAAGTGACTGTTTCAAAAGTCACGACTTCCGACTTCCACCCATGCTCCTCAAATCTCAGCTAGGAAAAAACCAAAAGGGCAGCATTCAAAGATTAATTCCACTTACTCCCTGAATAAATACAGCATAAAATGCTTCAACACAAGCTGCTACTGTGCTGTTCTCCATGCCTCAGTTTTGATCCACAAGGATCATTTTGTACAAAGTTCATTTATTCAGCTCAGTTAAGGGTCCAACATATATTTAGTTCCAGGGTAATTTCTACTATGAGGTTTTTTACTAAAAGAAAAACTCACATGGATGATTAAGCCTGTGTCACATATCTCAAATATTAGTGTTTACCACTGCCTTGTAAGGGTAAGAAGCTATCCAGTTCCTAATAGAATGTCCAGTGCTGCAAATGAAAATTTAAAAGCATCCATACATCGAAGAGTTTGTATCTTATTTCTAAAATAACAGAAGTACTCAGACCAGATACATGGATATTTGATAAATATGGGATTTTCTAATTCACACCAGTTGTTTGAGAGGCTAACTCTCTCACCAGTGTAGTGAGAGCATAGCCAGCAATCCACCTCAGTAGTAAAAACTGCTATAAAAATCTTTATGAGCTGTTACAAACTGGCCTAATTATCAGAAGACTCCTGCATGCTATTTGGATGAATCAAAGATAGATAAATGCTTGACCCAAGGTTTTCACAGGGCAGTAAACCACTATTTACCAACAAGTTGAGTGTAAATAACCCCAAAGAAAACAGGAAAAGGAATTTTAAAAAATAGAAAAAAACCCACTTCGAAATCATCAACAGGAAAAACTCAAAGGCAACTGTATGTATTTACAGACCCTCAGGTGTTTTTAATATTAAAACCAAACAGAGCTGAAAGTAAATTGAAAGGATCCTAACTTCTCAGACACCAGCAAAATATAATAAGACTTTATTGCATTACTTACACAGCACTGCCTCATGGAGTAGATCCCTACATGTTACTGACTTTTTTAGTTTAATTGCTTCCAAGTCAAACCAGTGGTGAGAATTTCAGTTTGCCTCTGAGGGCTAAACAAGCAGAGAAGCTAAAAAACCAAATAAAATCACCTTCTGTGTTTGGAACTACCTCAGAAAATAAAACAACACCTTCCTTGGTAGACGCATACATTTCACATCAAATTAGATCTCTACACAGTCTGTCTGATTCCATGTTGTAGTATTTAGGAAAGCAGTATATAAATATTTAGCACATTTGAAACACACACACACATCAAATGTTGTGAAATGTGTTTAGAGAGCTTAAACAAACAATACTGGTCATAAATTTTGGTTTGCTTTATTCAAAGCCATTGCGTTCCACTCCACACCCTACCCAATTATACATCATCCAGATTGCTCGTGTTTGCTCACACACATTTCTGCACATGTATATGCAAATGCCTAACTGGAAGTTTGTGCCGTATTCAGTGGGTTTGTGATTCCGTGACAACTGCTCCTAATCACAGTTATTACCATTATTTACTACGCAGCTCACAGGCCAGGTGTGCACGGTGCCTTACAGGCAATCAGACAGATGTCAGAGCCAGACAGCTGCCTGTACCAGCCTTCACACTGCTGAGGAAACAGCAAGCACTGAGACAGCGACAGGACTGACAGTGCAAAGATCTCTTTAGTGAGGATAAAAATATGTACATAAAGCTAAATGCAATTTTAACAAAGTACCCCTGTTCCACAGCACACTTGACCTGTTTAGTTACTACAGCAAAACCTTGCAGTGCTCCAAAGGGAACAAGGGGCAGTGGCTCACTGAGGTAGGACTTTCACTTTGCACACCCCTACCCTGTAACTTAGAATTCCAGTTTTTCAGTCATAAAAGTTCCTGATGATGTAAACTGTGATGGAGCAATGGTAATTGTGGCCAGACTCAAAAACCAGAGGAATATCCACTGCTGTTCTTTGGAACTCTCAAAATTGGACATCTGGTTTAACAGGTGAAATAAGATTTTTTTAAATGTGTTTTATTAATGACCAGGGCCTGGCAGGAAGCAGTGTCTTCATATGATACCTGACTTTGGGAGCACCCATGGGTGGCCTGTGAGAGAAATGTGTATCTTTTCCTCTGATCCATTCAGCCTCAAAGGCAGGGAACAGACACAGATCTTACTTACCCCAACACCAACACCCCTTTCCCTAGAAACTGCCAAATTACCTGAAGACACCACAGAACTTTGGAAAACAGTGGGTGGGGTTTAGCTTATGCCTCTTCCCCAAGTCCAGCAGTCAAGAACAAGAGCTCAGAGTGCAGACTGAGTTGCAGTGCAGAGAATGTACAATCCACTCACATACCTGCAAGCACTGCAGCACCAAGCCTTCCCTGGACACCTGCAGGAAACAAACATCTCCAAAGGCCTTTGCTCTCAGGACCTCCTCACTGCAGAAAATGAACACCTTGCAAAGAGCAAAACAGTTCCTCACCTTGCCAAGTAGGCAAGCATATGCCACTTTTCAATGTAATTTATATTCAAGTCCACATTACCACTAATGTAATGATGACAAGAGAAAGTTCTAACACTCTACCCTTACTATTAAAAGACATACAGAATAAAACCAACCATATATTTCTAAACAAAACCAATAGAGCACATCTCATCTCCTTTTAAATTAACAGATAATAAATAAAAAATAATAAAAAATTGGGTTGTTCTTTTTGTTGGGGTTTTTTTTTCAGTGTGCCTCCAGCAGCGTACTTTCTTCCCTCCACAGGTTCTCCTTCTATTGTGGTTATTAGAAAACCAGTGTTTGGGGTAGGTTATCTCTTCTTTAACACCTTACAATTGTTGTTTACAATAAGAATTCGAAAGAAAAATAAAATTTTATTGGACTGTATTATAAAAATCTTCCAGTAAAGTGCCCTTGCCTGAGGCTAAACATTTACCCTGGCTTTTATTCCTCCCCAGATTTTTACAAGATACCTGCTCAGCCTCCATCAGAATCCATCAAAACACCAGTGAATGCACAACAGCCAATGGTCAAGATTAACTCCTTTGTTTCTAGTAGCTGGACAACACTTTGATTTAAATGGGCTATGGTGTGCAAGTGATCTAAAAAAGGACTTTGTAACAGTATTATTAAGTTGGAGAAGTTTCAAATGCCAATGCCCTCTTTTGCACTCCTTCCTAGTTCAAACTGTTATTTCCAAACATATCCTTTTTGGCATGATGAGCAAGTCAGATCTGGAAGGATGTTCTCTTTGTATTTCTTTCCCTGAGACTGAACAAGGTAGTGAGCCAGGCAGCATCCCTGTGCACTGTGCGTTCTGAAGAGAACACACGTCAGTGCAAGGATGCAGCATTCCTCGGAAGGACAAGAGAGAGAGACGAAAGAAGGAAAGAGAAAAGCTAATATTATGTCTGACACATTTGCCATTTTCTAACTTGAATGGCTATAATAAACCACTTGCTATTTAACATTCTACAGCTGGAAATATTTGACATTTGTCCACTGTTGTTTGAAAGAATCCCTGTATATTCTGCTGTTTCTCCCTACAATCCATGCAATTAAGTTTCTAGTGGAAGTTACTTTGAGAACTGGAAGAATTTGCTTTCACTTATGGCCTTCAACTGCTCTACACACCCCAGTGCAGTGGCCAGACCTACACAAACTCCACGCCCTTCCCTACCTACCAAGGGTGTAGAGCGCCACAAAAAGTTCTGTGGAGAGAGGTCAGCACCTCATTACACTGCCCAAGGTGAATACAGTATTACTATTGCACACAATGTCAAGATTTATTTAGGATTGCCACATTTCCACTTTCATAGCCATCACCAGAAGAGGCATAGAAAAACTCGTGGCTTGTACCTTCTCTGAAGCATTACTACCAACTTTATGAGGAGTAATGACAAAAAATCCTGGAGTTGCTCAGAGTCCAAAATTCAAACCATGTTCTAAAGATACTTGGACATTCATTTAAATGTCATGGAAAAACACAGAGCATGTCAAAGAAGAAAGAAATTATGCAGTCATATCTAATCTAAGAACCAAATAGCATTATTACTTCAAAATTTTACTTGTGGATCTCGTTCAGTATTTTCTGTAGCCTCTAAAATTAATTTCCACACAAAAGAAAAATGAAAACCACCAAACAAAAAAAAAAGCCAACAGTAAAATAAAGGCTAATTAACTATCTCCATCTGTTCCCTACCTTTAAGTGAAGCTTTTGATTGCCAGATCTGTTAGGAGCAATTCAGACATCTGCAAATAGGTGCCTCATGACATTTGAGATAAAACACGAGGTCTGCAAGTGACCCCTGCTGTTTTGTGGTGGCCTAATGGAAGATGGCCACTGTAGACACCCCAGACATCTAAAACCAGCTATTTTTAAGTGCAGAGTTACTCCCTCCATATTTTCACAGGTTATACAAAACCAGTTCAACAGAACCTCAGTTCACAGAGCCATAAATGACAAAACTCCAGTCTACATGTCACAGCTTGATTAAACAGGGGTATTAATCATGCATTCAAAGCACTCTCTAATTTAAGGGTCCATGGAAATCCAAATTAAGATGGAGATGGAAAAAACACACTGTCATTAATAATGCAAATAAGGGATAATTAGTGCTCTCCAATTGCTTTCAGAATAACGTAATATTTTTCTATACTTAGAAAATAAATTATTGGGAATGCATGAATTTACTTACTTTGGTCTCAAAATGAACCAACTTTATGCCAAATTCGTAAGTTACAAAGAGTCATTCCCCAATTTCTGCCTCACTGGGAAAGACCCAATTTGTCAAATGTTCAAACTTTGAGGGTTTCATCAGATCCTGAAGCAGAAAAAAATTCTCCAGTGACAGAGGGATGTGCAGCAAAGTTGCCATTCTATGATTCACTGCTCTTTAACAGCAGAAAAGCTACTGGAAGGTGAAGAGGAGAAGTTGGAGGACAAGTTCAAGTACAGTAACTACCATACAATACATGGTTTCCACCTCTGCGGATGCGTCTCTCCTCTCATTTTTTCCCCTCTATGATGCAGACCTAAAGAACTATTTCTTTCTAAAGAAATAACATGTTCTTGGTACAGTGAGGAAGAGAAAAGGAGCGCATTCTAGACTGATAATCCAGCTAACAGAAAGAAAACAAAATGCCAGATTGTCTTGAAGCTATGCACACCTTCTGAATCCCCAGAGTCTGAACATTCAGGGCCTAATCCATCACTATCTGCAGTCCTTTGGTAATCATTTTATTTCATTGAAAAAGCCTCTTGGAACCAAAGATTAAGGGTTTTCCCTCCAGCACAGTCATTTTTCATTTGTATACTTTGATGACTACTTGCTTAATGAATCAAATCGGACTTAAAAAGAACAACTGTTGTTCTGTTTACTTCTTTCTGGTACCTCTGTAGCACTCACTTCTGAAAGAAAGGTAACTGTAACCTCTTCATCTGCACACATGCACAACACCAGGGCTGAAATGTCTACCCCTGAGCCTGCAGCTTTAATCCTGATGGTCAGAGAGCAAAATAATCATAGACACAAAAAATAAGTACTCCCTCCAGCAAACTTTTTGATAGTCTGAGCAGACACTTGAAAGTAATTCAAATACACCACGAATCTGGCATTATTCATGTTTTACTATTTTCAGCTGGGTCACTTTTATAATCTAATCAGCTAAACTTTGTCTTCTGGACTCGTTTTCGGAATAAGAACGACATAATTCTCAGTATTCATTGCACAGGACAAGCCATGTGTCAGCTCAGGGAATCTGCGGATAACGGAGGATAAATTGCTGCCAGGCTGAGGGCGGAGCCGCCCTGTGTGACAGTGTCAGGACGGCCCAAAGGGCAGCACACTGAAGAGAGGCCCCCTCACAGCTGGGCTGGCTGATCTAAAGGGCCTTGTACAGCAGAAAGGATTCCACAACACTAATATTGCCAATACGCTCCAATTCTGACCTCAACAATTCTGGCACGCCAGGCTCCTAATTCTCCTGGGGTGACTTTCATGCAAATTTGTGATGACTTTTAAGCCAGTTTGGGATAGATGAAAAGATGTTTGATTGACAGTGATGTCAACGTTTTACAGCAGACCTGCAGGGGACACTGGCAGGGCAAATGAAGCTGGAACAGCATGAAGACTGTCTCGTTTGTTCAGATAAGCTCATTTCTGGGACAAAAGATTAGTTCCCTCTAATGCCCCATACTGGTTTCTCTAAACCAGGATTTGGGAGGTATTAGCCACTATGTAAATAGCCCAGCAGATTTTAACTCAACATGTTAGTGGATGTAGCAGACACTGCCCTACCTACACTGAAAAAGGCAAAGTGAGAGTCACTCACATTAACCTGTCTCTTCCAAATCCTAGACAACCTAACTCGGAGTTGTCATGATAAGGGCTGGACAGACAGCTGTCCCCTAGAAAGCTGAGTTTCCATCCAGTCATCCTGCATTTTTCCAGCAACAAGTTCATTACTGCCACTACATTTTAGCATGAAAAAAAATGAATACATAAAGAAAAACCCTCCCTAATTTGCAATTCAAAATGTATATAAATGTATATCAAATCGCACAGTCTAAAGCACTATTAATAATGGCAGCATATTTTCTAGTGGTGTTTAAAATTCACAACCCTGTTCCACCTGTTTGTCTCCAAAGTCAATATAACTGAATTTTCTCTCCATATACTTCACTAGAGAAATTCCTTTCATTCTAATGAAAAAACCTCTGCCCTTAAAAACTGGAAGATGCCTTTCAGCAAATGCACTAATAGTAATATCTGCTCCTTAAAGCATGAGATTCAGATTGGTTTGGTTCTTTCACCACTGATTTTTATCCTTTAAAATGCATTGATTTTTTTTTTTTTTTCTGCTGACCTTCACAGTATAAATGTCACTCTCAGATAAAATAATTGAACCCAGTAATCCATGCAGAGACTGGAGAAAACCTTTGACTGATTTCAACATGATACAATCACAGTCTAATAAGAACCCAACTATATTTCTGTAACAGACATGTTCCTTTCCCTTAGTCTGATTCAGGTGGTATATGAAACACAAAGTTTATACTGGGGAAACATTCTGAGAGTGACACTGGTTGCTGGTTGCCATGGAAATAATAAATTATGAACGTGGTAGACGGTGCCCTCTCTTCGGTGCACAGGTAACTGCACACAGCACACCATTCCCACCAGGATGCAGCAGCAAGGGAAGGCACCAGCATTTAATTTCTCCTGAGACAAACACTAAAAGAAACTGAAGCCCACACTGCCAACAGTCAGACAAGCTAAAAGCTGTTATCATTTTCTGTATGCATCTAAATTTAATACCCGAGCACTTCCATTCCTCTAACCCTCCTCATTAGCACACAACATAGATGAAGCCATGAGATCTCTCTTCTGCCCTGTATTTACCTGGGAACTTTTTATTTTCCTCAACAGCTATCAGATTAGGCCTTTAAGTAATTAGATTCTTGAGCACAAGCCCTTATTTTTGGTGTGCTTTCTGCAAAGGGCTTTACAGAAATACTAAGTTTGTCTCTTCACCATACAGTCACTGAAACATCTACACATCTCAGCCAGGGGGAAGCAACTTCTCAGCCTGCTTGCACCCCTGTCAAGCTTCATTTTTATTGCTTTGGGTCCACCCCCTCGCCGTGCCCTCTGCCAAGGCTGTTCCACTGCAGTGCAAAGTAGGCAGGATACATCGATCCAAAGAGACAAAGCACAAACAGTCACTTTAACCCGTTAGGAGGCAAAGCTCTAGTTCGAAAAAAAGGGACAAGTGATTACAAGCACAAAGCCTGCTCAGTTTCCTCTTTGCCAGGGAGTGACACCAGCCCCAGGCCTGCAGCCACAGGAGTGCCCCTGCTCCTTTGGGCAATGGGAATGGTCCAGTGCCCAAAGTCACAGCACTGGCTGGCACTGCCAGCAGGGCAGCAGAGAGCGTGTGCCTCAGAAAGCATTAGTTTGGGATCCCAAAACATGCCTAAGCTGACATGGGCCCAAATGCCCAGTTCTGTGAAGACAGGGACATTCTGGGCATGTGCTAGAAGGGAACATTTTGTGCCTGGCAAATGGCAAGAACATTTTTCCTGGTGAAAACATCAGGAGTTTTGAGTGTGTATTTCCTGATACAGCAGCTATTCTGCCGTGTTGACTCCATCCAGTCAAGGGATTTCTACTCAGGCTTTAAAAATATTCATAAACCACTGGAAGTTAAGGCTGGAACCTTATTTATCTGCTTCATTGGCTCGGTTATGAGCTTAACTGAAGCTTTATGAATGATGTCAGTCCTTCCTGGAGAAGGCAGAGAGGTTGTACAGGGTGTTCAGTCGGAGCAGCTGTTTTTTCAATCAAGAGATACTTAATTAAGCAGAGAGGAAAAATGAAGAATACATAATGTGCAGAAACAGGTTAGCCAAGGGTTTTAGCCAGACATGAAAATAATAATAAAAAAAAAGGGTGCTTGCAAGAAAAACATCTTTTTGTTTCAAGCTGGTTTCTAAAGGAAACCTGTGAGTGCTGTGAAGCATGTTAGAAACACAACAGTCAAGAAATAAGGAAGGACACTTCTGGGAAAAGCAGTCCATAGTGCATTGTAATCAGCAATGTCTGCTCCGTGAAATTTCAGGACAACAATTAATGTTCACTTCCATAAACATACAGCTCTTCAAAGCAAATGAAGCATGAAGGGAACCCAATTGCACTACGCACAGGAATGATCTGAACATACAACAAAAGTCAGTGATCTTGCTGTGTGATAGTGTCATGCTCTGCCTCCTACCAAATTACGGGACTGTTTAAATCTATTATCACTTTTTAAACATCCTTTTCTACATTTAATTCCATTGATACATGAGGAGAACTCTCTTCTCATTCTTAATGAATTCAGCAGTTTCAGTGTTACTGATGAAATGCCTACAGACTCCCAGAGCCCAGGCAAGCAAGAAATCAAATGATCGCAGTAGGTGCAGCAGGCTCTCATCTGCCTCTGGGCATTTACAAGCCTCTTATCACTGGAAATGCCTGCTTGAGGTTGCACCAGAGTAGAGCTAAATCCTGCATTTTCATCACAAGCTCACCTAATCTGGGCTCGCACATGGCATGCGGTTCCTCCTCTGTCATGGTGGCTTAGGTGTGCTTTTGGGGACATTAGCATGGGCTGTGACATGTGAACTGAAAACACAGGTGGTGATTACAGCTTGTCCCCACAAACTGCTCAGGCTTGTTAACGCTGACAGGGTGCTCAGCTCCACTCACATTTTAGTACCTGAGTCCCCTAAAGCTAAAAAAACAACTCTAGCCACACTGTAACCCACATTGCAACCCTTCCACAAAAAACACCCAACCAAAAAAAAAACCCACACAACTCCTATAACATTAGTCTCTCATGTAGGAAAAGAGGCATAACCAAGCAAAGAGAACTTTCAAAAAGGCTGAGCCTATGAGTAAATTGATGTAGGAAAGTATTTAAAACTATACCACACCATTATTGCCATGACCTTTCCGTATCTTCAACATAATAGGATGTTTTAAAAGTAGACTATCTTCCTTTCTACAGAGCTGACATAAAAAGGCTGGCTGTGGCTTTTCAAAAACTTTTTATATATCATAGACTTAAACCATATTACAATTGTTTCTAGACAAATTCACATCTGGACTGCCTGTATAGCCATCATTCACCACTGCACAGTTGTGAATTTTCTCTACTGTAAAAACTGGAAGAAGAAAATAAACCTCAAGAAAAACAGATACATCACTTGTTTCAAGTTTTTAATATCTGCTTCAAAATCACCAGCAAGGTAGTTATGGTCCTGACTATTTTGACAACAATTAATCCCAAGTTTACCACTTCAAAATTGTCTACACACAATCAGCTCATATTCATCCCTCAGAGCTGACTGGTCCTGAATAATTTCAGGTATTTCTGAGTCTATTCCACATCTCACAGTCTTCTCCATAGATGACTCAGTTTCAGTGCCAATCAATGGCTTCAATAGTTTAGATTATGAACAGAACCGTAAAATTAACATTAACAGCTGACAGTCCATGGAACTGATAAAATCACTTGGATGTAATGGTGAGTAACCATTGCTGAACCTCTCCACAGGAACTGGGCAGGGAGGGGTGGGTGAATCACGTGTAATTCCTGAGCACTAGAGATGAAATACCTGTCAGCTTCCTGACTTTCTTGAAGGTATCTGCAGAGGCACACAGGGGTCCCAGGGCCTTGCTGCCCCTCGCCCCCAGCCAGCACCTCAGCTCCAGCTCATCTGGATGCTGCTGAAAGGAGCCTGGGCTGTAATGTGCACTTCCCTAACCAAGATATGAACACCTGCCCAGTACAAGGTGCATCACTGGCTTTACCTGCAGGTTACTGTCTGCAGGCTGGGCTGCCGTGAGCCATAAACAAAGCATGAGCACCAGTAACCCCAAGGAAAAACAGAGAGGCTTTCACTTTCATCAGGAAAGCAGGAGCTAATAGCAACAGCTAAATAAATGATGGCCTGAGTGAAGCCTATGTGAGTTCTGCCATCTTCCCCACACACCTGTGACTGCATTTCTGATGTGGCCTGCACCACCACCCGTGTTTCAGAGCTTCTCAAAAAAGTGCCTGCAGAGCTGTCCAGTGGGTTTTTACAGAACCAGAGTTCGGGTGCTGACAAGCAGAAATTGACAATATTCATTTTGAGGAATGTTCCTCCAAGCACACACCTAAGAAAAATGTATAGTAGAGACCTACAGAGAAATTGACAATATTCACTTTGAGGAATGTTCCACCAAGCATATACCTAAGAAAAATTTATAGAGACCTACAGAAAGACTGCACAGCTACCTGAGAATTCCCTGGTTCTTCGGCATGGCCCTGCCTCACTGTTTTTAATCCACACATGCAGCAAGCACCTACGATGTCACACCACCCTCTGGTTACTCACCACCAGGGGAACTCCCCAAAGTATTTTTCCTTTTGTGTTTCCTAATATCAATATTATTCTTTTTAGCTTTCTGACTTTGTGCAGTCTGTATTTCTAGTCTCAACCATCCAAGAATAACGACGCCAAAACCCAAAGTACTGGTTACTGGAAAAATGCAGATAGTTGTGGGAGACATGCAAAATTATTTCTACCTTTAGCTTATCTCACAGATAGATTTCCTAGCATTGAAGTTTTTCACTTCACTAAAAATCATATCTCACAGGAGATACTCATGTTAAATAAACAAGCAAATAAGAGTTACAGCAATCACATTCTGTTATTACTCCTAGAGCTGGAATGGGAAGTGAAGGAATGAAATAGCACAATACCCCTGATGAATTCACAGAGCTTGACAATACACTGCTGACAAGACAGGGGACTTTGAAAAGACCAAAACAATTCCCCTGATGATAACAACCTGAATTTTACTGAATCCTCAACACTCCATCCCAAATGGTTGCTTTTAAAATGCATTAAAATTTATTGCAATAATGCCTTGCTGCCCATTCCTGTACTTATAAAGCACAGAGCAGTCATCTAAATCTCCCATGATAACATCTTCAAGACAGGAGCTTATCAGCAGTACAGAGAAGGAAAATCCCGTGGGTTGGGATTACACTTTTGATTATAAATTTCCTGAGAGAAAGATGCCATCAATCTACATTCTTTATGAACTCTACCACATGAAAGTACTTCTTTACTCTAATAATAGCTATCAGGTTTTTTGCAAGCAGCACCTGCAACAACTCTCCCACGTGGAAAAAAGAAAGTTGTTACATATAACCCCACAAAAGAAAATCAGTCAGCATTATTTTTTTGTCATGAAGCTGGTTTATTTTTATCTTTCCATTGTCATCAGCATACCAGCTGTTACACATCCCTTTAAGGAAGATTAGAGATTTAATAGCCCTGTTTTCAAAATATATTGGAGTACTTACTTCCTTACTCTATAATACATATATCCTAACACAGGAAAAAATGGAAGGCCTATTTCTAGACATGTCACAAAACAGTTGATGGAAAAAGTTCATCAGGATCTTCTTAGGCACTTTTGTCAGAAATATGTCAGTTCCACATTTTCCATCCTGGCTCCCGTTCGGCTCTTCTGCAGAGAGCATCGGCAAAGGTCACAGTAAACAACAAGTAACTCAGAGCAGGAGGAAGCTCAGGAGCCCTAGAAGGAGGCCAGCTGCCTGTTTCAGAGGCTGGGCAGGTGCTCCAGCCTGCTTTTTGAGGCAGGACTGGTACTGCACACATTGAGGGCCTGTTCAGCTCCCACCGACTGACGTCATTCTGCATTATAAGAACACACCATGCCACCCCTCATGACAAAGTCAGTAAGGAAAATAGGACTGGCTCCAGAAAGAACCCTCAGCTCTCTGACCTATACATATCACTTCCAGCACAACACGTTACCCCTTGAGCCACTGATGCCATTCCTGTATCAGCCCCTTTGAAACCAACAATTTTCCACATGGCATAGCACAGAAAATTCTGCCCAAACACAGGCGTGTAACACTGCATTTCTTGTTCCTAAGCAATTAGTGGGCTTAGCAAGGAAAGATCTCAAGTTAGTTTAGCACACATTGCCTTCAGAAATGTGATCTGTTTTTACACAATTTCTTTTTTTTACATACATAAAAATGTATGTAAAGCCATTTTAAAAAAATATGCTCCACGTCCTCCAAACTCTAATTCTCCAAATTCATTCTTTTTCATGTAGTGTTATAAAGTCTGTACTTCTCTGTATTACTATTTCTCTCTTCCCTCTGCCCCTCCACCACAGGAACTTCTAAAGCAATTATTCATCCAGGTTATTTGTATGTGTGTATTGTTACCTTAAAGAATTCTCATACTTCCTTTAAGTTAAAGTTTTTGAGCTTTTAGTTTAGCAGCATTTGAGAATTACCTCCTTTACTTCCTCAGAATTACAGCTTCAGTTATTATTTTTATTTTTGCTTGCTATGCAAGCTTTTCTTTACCTAATTCCTTTATGATATATTTACTACTGCCAGAAGAAAATCTGAAGTATTTTGTTGGCCCAGTGCACATGTAAGTAATCTCACATTTCTTGGGATAAAACACCCCATAGGGCTGTGACTACTGTCTTTCAGTTTGGATGGACCTCACAGACCCAAACGCTCTACCTGCTTCATCTTGGCGTGGCCAAGAAAAAGAGAAAAATATGGACAAACAGGAGAACAAGACCATGTCTTTCTTTAAACTAAGAAAATATGAAGATCAGAGAAAACTTTGGGAGGAGACTGGCGATTGTAACACATTGTGTAAGCTCTGGGCTCAGGGCCAATCACCAGTTAAATCTGTGCCCTGGGCCTCAGTTGGCCAGGCCAGAAATAGTGCTGCTATTCTCGGGAAGGTGCAGCTGGCTTCTTTGCTGTGACTCCGGTCACTAGCAGATTGCATAAAGGGACTAACACAATTAGCACAACAGGCTGGGCAAGGATGCTCAGCTCAAGGATCACCTCAGCTTGTGCACTTGAACAGGAAACCTCAGGCTTCAATCTCCTTCCAGTAATCTTCAGGCAGTGACGCTTCCAGCATCACTTCAAAAAAGTTTTGTGCTGAATCAACACACAGTCAAAGTTTTCATTTTTTTCTTTGATACTTTGATTACATGCAATTATATATTAAAAGATTGAAATACAGGACAATGTTTCCTCTTTGCTGTCCTCCAGACAAATTCAGAGAATTACCTCTTTCTATCAGGCTCTGTAGAAAAATGCTTACAAAACAAATCTACACTTTCTATTAACACTGTTTATTAAATTAGGCTTTATGGAAATACGTTGTACTAGATAACCTAGTATTTTACAAAATAATTCTTAACAAAAAGTATCAGAGGGTTTTTAGAGTGTTCACTCAAAGTGTCACCTGACAAGTCAGATGATTCTCAAACATGAAGATAAAACTCTCCCCTTCCCCAGACATCATCATAAACTCAGCGCTTCTATTGTAACTTCTATTGTACTCTAAACGAATGCTTGCTTAGTTTATCTGCTGCCCTGAGTTATGAAATCTGCATGAAATTACTCTAATATAATTAATTAGGCAAGCATCAAGAAAGTCCTCGTACCTGCATGAGCCTGTGTTTAAAGCTATAGGTGAAAATCAGTAATCTAATCCATATCCACTCTTTCTAAAAATTGAAGCAAACACTTTCTGAAAAAGCAGTATACAGACATGGCAGGGAAATGCTTAATATCCAGCCAAACTGTTCTTGACTCATGCTTTACTGGGTGCAGATATAAGCGATAAGATACTTGGAAAAAAAAGTAATAGCCATTTATCCTTTCAAAAGCAGAGTTCCTTCATTCTGTGCAGTTCAGTGCACAGCAACATAACTCACAAGTACAACACTTACCTTGATCTCAGCTAGATCAGTACATCAGCAGCCCAGGAGATCAACACTGCCAGTTATCAGGCATCTACCTGATGATCATATTTCACAGAGGTGCTCACAATTTATCCCACACATTCTCAACTGTGCTCACATTTTCCAGCATGCAGACAGAAATAGCGTCATTTCTCTACCTGTACTGCTCTTAGCAAGCTAGCAAGACTTTCCAAGTTGGAATCAAACAATTTGAAGGCGGTCCTAGAACATAAAATACCATTTGCCAAATACCTGGAGCATTACTGCTACAAAGTGAAATGCTATCACAGGAAAACTCTAACACAGCAGATCTAATGCAGTAATCAGCTGGGATGAAGAGTCTGGGATGTGGCACTGCAGTGTGCATTTTACAGATCTGTCTAGCCCAAGACACCTTGAAAACAGAATGTGTTTAGTGAAAAAGCACCTTGCGGTATCCTGGATTGCAGTTTTGTTCTCAAGCAGCAGTGCAGCAGCATTTTCTCAGAAGATCACACACATACAAGTACCAGATCTCCTGATGACCAACCAGCCTTCCACACACAGTGCTTTGGAAGATCAGCAAGGGTGTACAGCAGGGGAAGAAGCAATACTGAGAGAAAGAAGCAATCTCTGTAAGAAGTCAGCTGCAGATGAGCTGCAGCAAGTGCTACAGTACAGCACTTGTGTACACAACTGTCACTTGTGCTGTGATTCCTTAGCAATTGCTGTACCTGACCTGATGCAGGAAAAGAGAAATCAGGACAAGAAAAAAAACCCCAAAACAAATCAGTAACAGAAAGAAAAATAAAAATGTTAAAAACATATAAAAAAGAACAGGAGAAATATGTCACCAATTTTTTCCCATGCGGTAAGTCTCGTAATTTTGGCATGATAGGTCCTACACAAACTCACTGTTTATATATACAAATTGTATATGTTATACATTTTAATCTTGGGTCTTCTCTAGTG
The DNA here is from genome assembly GCA_013397395.1 of Sinosuthora webbiana. Taxonomy (NCBI): domain Eukaryota; kingdom Metazoa; phylum Chordata; class Aves; order Passeriformes; family Sylviidae; genus Sinosuthora; species Sinosuthora webbiana. The sequence continues at coordinate 56,464 of VXBN01007787.1, forward strand.
CACCTTTATTAAAAGTTTGCTAAATAATCACAAATAGTAATTCAGCCAGCCCACACCCTTTCCTGACATATTGCTTTTGTTCTTATTTTTTCCTCAAAAGTAATTTTCTACACTACAATGAAGGTATGGCATCAGTTAAGAGACACTGCTAATAAATCTTTGTGCACAAGATCACTTCTCAGCATAGTTTGTGCAACCCAGGAAAGGACACCTCCTTAGTTTCATGGAGGAACTTCTGTCACTGTAAAAGGGCCATGAAAGGAACACAAGACAACCACCTGAGCAGAATTATTCATGACAGTGTACAAATTCCAAAGACCAGGATGAAGACAACTGCGTGGACTTTCAGCAATAACGTTGGCAACAAGCTCAAGAACCAAAAATGCTCTTTTGTGACCTTTGCACTATTCACTGCTTTCACGTGCAGTAAAAGAACCACCATTAGTGGCTCCTGTGAAAGATTTCCAAACCCTTTCATTGAATGAAGCCTCTCACACTGTGATGAGTTTTATGACAATGTTTCTGCCAATGTCCCTTTCATTTCATTAAAGCTACAAGATCCTGCCACACAGCAGCCTGTTTCTCCTTGCCGTGCTCCTAGATTCAGAGGAAAAAAGATGAACACACAAACAATTCAATGAAAACACCATTTTTAACAATGCCTTCCAGGAAACTTTAAAAGGAGTGCAGCTGCCCTGCCTTGGCCAAGACGCAAACCCAAACATCAAAGAACAGGAGCAGAGCAGAAAGGAAAGGTCCAAAAAGCAGGAATATCTATCAATTCCTCTTCTTTATCGTAACAAGGAAGATAAAAGATGCATTCAAGTAAAGATGAGAGTTGTGTAGAGGGGTGAACAGAAACAGACAGAAAGAAGGAATTAAATCATGTCACTGTTTGAGTTTGGTTGCCTTTTTCTTTTCAGGGGAGAACCAAGCACAAAGCCTAAAAAGGCAAGAAAACAAAAGCTGGAAAAGGAAGTGAGAATCAGACTAGAGACACCATGAGAGCCATCTCCCTGAGGCAAATGGCAGCTTCTTCATTTGAGACCTTTTGTTTAAGGTGAGTAACTCTCCAGGCAATCTGCTAGAACTCAATCAGTCTGCTACCTAACTGATATTCAAGATAGATCAAATCAGATAATCCTCTCTAGCATTAAAATACATGAATTTATAAAAGGCTCAGATAAGGAAGGAAGCGAGCAGAGGTTACAGAACAGGGAGGGCAAAACTTATAGAATGATGTAATATATTTCAAAAAGGGTAAGAAATAAATTCTCACTGTTTTCAAGATTCGAAACAAATGCGCAACCATACCAAAAATAAAGTGCCTAATTCTTGTTTTCATATATATATATCTTTACTCTCCAATATTATTCTCTTCCCAAGACCTCAAATACCACTAGCTCTATTGTTTTAGCTAAAAGAAACCAAATCTAAAAATGCAGCTTTCCGAGACACCCTGCACCTTTCAGAGAAGATATTAAACAGTAGCTGGAAGGTTTCAAAGTCTTCCAAATATCTCCTATTTACAATTAATCACTTCCTAAAGCTCAAGAATGTTCTTCTATAGAGAGGACAAACAACTCTGAACAAACACAAGTTCTCAGAAAACAGATTTTAAAAATTAGCAGGTATTTTTATGAGTGGATTTTTCCAGTCCAAGTTTGCAATTACACAGCTATTTTGCCTAAGAATCCATTGCACACACGATTACAATTTTCATGACAGAAAATTTATATTTAATATAAAAAGACATAACCCAGTGGCAGAGACTTCAAGCACACGAAATAGCAATAAAGTAGCTATTACTAGCACTGAAAGTTGCCTCAGAACATTTCATGTTTCACAGTTAATGTGAATTTAAATTTATGCTTGAGTATCTATTGCTTGTAAAGTTACACCACAGCTACTGTATGAGTCAATGTTAATTTTTCTACCATTTTTTTAAGCTGAATCTCCTTGTGTGATGTTTTGTCTAACAAGTAAAGCAACAAAATGCTGGGAAAAAAAAGATGCACTGGTAGAAATACACAAACACTGAATGTGCAACTGAGATTTGAAGAACTGCACATTTCAGTTAGATGCCCAATAGCCTCTTACTCAAACATAAGACAGATATGAAAATGTTAGAAAAAATGTAGTTGGCACACAATAACATTCTTATGTTTTAGAGGCACATCTGCATCATTTGAGTTCATTTCAACACACAGAACTCCCAAGACAGCCATGGGTGGTGTTATTCCACATTTTACCACTGCTACTTATATTTGAAGCTCCTCAGCCCAGTATTGGCGTGTTGAAAATTAGGCACTAAGCAACAAAACAACATTTTAATGTTGAAATTTCCTTATTCACAAAAACAACTTGTCTTTGTTAAATAACATGGCCACAGTGTGATAGAAACTCTTTAAATGTATTACTCAGATTTGTTGAAAGGCTTAGCAAAGAATTTAAGGAAAATATTACCTGGAGTCTAGGAAAGTATGTCCAATAAAGCAAAACCTCAATATAAATGCATTTCCTCTCAAAGTCATTATGTTAGCACAGAACAAATGATGGTGAAGCAGGTAGCACCAAACTGAAATACAATAATTTTCTAAAGAATTTACTGTAATGACAAGAGCAGCATACAAGAAAAACATTAGTTCAATAAATAATACGTTTGAAGTGACACGAAACACATTTAGAAGCTGCCTCAGCAGCAGATTCAAAGCCCCTTGAAGAACCTGTGTTCTCACAGCACCGTTCTGTACCAGAGACCTTCTCTCAGTCCCATCCCAAAGGTGAGAATTGCTGAGAAAGCAGCTTGATGTTTTCCAGAACTGTGCCAGAATTGGAATTGGGAAACTGAGCACTAGGAAGATGGGTGACTGTCCCAAGGCAGGCTGTATCCAGCCATCTTATGCCACCTCCCAGGCCTCAACAGCTGCCCCAGATCTGACTGTCCACAGTTCCAAATGCCAGCAAGCCAGAAGCCTGACTGCTGTAAGGGTTAGTGGGAGCAGATTGCCAGAGGAAGCAGGAATGACGGAAAGAACATTGAAGATTTTCTAACCACCTTCTTGTAATCCGTCACAGAACACCTAAATTGTTACCTAACTAATAATGTTCTCCCCACATTATTGAAGAGACTGACTGAGCAAGTGATTGCCCTGAATAAGGTCATACCATTGTAGCAGCACCACGAGTTAAACCCAGGAGCTGAAATGTTTTGGTGAGCAGCTCACCAGATGAGTTCCTATCTGAGCATGCCAAAAAATCCCCACGGTCAGATTCCACTGCAAATATTCACCTTGAGGCAAAAGCCTCACACCTAGGGCACATTGCATTCTGTTTGGGGTAGCTCAGCTCTCTGCTGCATTGACCAAAATGGAAAAAGTCATGAATTTCATTTGCATCATCAAAGTAAACTACCAACAAATCTGATGGGGAATTTGAGGCCAACATATTATCTTTAAAATCCCTCCTTGCAGTGTTCAGACACAGCTACCTGAGCATCTGATTTTTTTGTCTCATCTTTTCTCTGCTAAGATACTCCTTTCAATCTATCAGTACCTATTATTCCTCTCATATTGCCAGAGAAAAATCATTTACTTGAAGACACAGAAAAAAAAGGTTAAGCAAACATGCACAAAGGAATTGTGGGAAATGGAGCAAAGTAGACTCATAAAAAATGAATGCTGATAAAATGATTAAAAACCCAACAAGCGCTACTAGGTAAGATGGTAACTTCACCCTAAGATTTTACTCTCAGTCCTTGAAGGAGCTGTGCTGCTTTCAAACACAGTAAAAAAATACACAGAAAAAAACCCCCAAGGAATATGGCTTTTCTAAGACCCCTCAAAATCCAGCTCAAGGGCCCTGCAATAAACAGAATAACATTTAAAAGTCCACCCAATACACATAGCAGATACTAAAGACATCACATGCAGTCAGCAAAATGTTGAGTGCCCTTCACAAATTGCAAGATCAGGCTGAAAATATGAAAAGCTAACATGATACACTTAGTACATGCAACAGCTTTAAGGGCACAGTGGATGACACTGGAATTTGTGTATGCTGAAAGTCATCTCTAATTTCCAGCTTCACACTTTCTCTGCTGAGCTGAGCAAGGCTTGAGATTGTCATTTCCAGTTTATTGAAAAATGGAACCCACAAGGACACATCCTGGGCTCAATGTATCTGCACATATAAGAACATGTTTATATTTTAAGCACACAGAATTGTTTTATCTTCAATTTAATAATGAGAGGGGTAGGTGGTTATTGAAACACTTCAGAAGTGTTTTCATGTTTATGTGGAAAAAAGCCACACTTTGTTCAAATTGATATAGTTTCTTATTATCATTATGAGTAATATGCTGTCTGCAATCTTATCTAATGAAGTTATAAACATCTGAGAGAAGTATGATGCTTTAGAAAATGAACTTCTACTTTATCTACAGCATCTAATGATGGCAGTTCAGTGCAAAGAAATACTGATTATATTTACCCAACCTCTTTTCTGACAACAATAAAAATACCAGTGAGATTTGGAAGAAAGGTTGATTTTATTTGTCTGCTTTTGGGTTTGCTTTTGTTTAATTTACAAGTGATTCATCTGCAGAGCTATATTCATGAAGGAATTGTGCAATGTGGATCAGAATTCTGTCTTGCTGGAGCAACAGACTTTGTTGTAGTCAATCTCAATATATGTGGCAAATGATCTGCATTTCAAGCTGCTACTGTCACTAAAGCCCAGGTATCTAAATCACCTGCATTCAAGCAAATTAAATACAAAAAAAAAAAAGCTATTATTTCCACACTTAAGCAAAACACCCATATTGAAAACCAGAAATTCTTTCACAAGAGGGAGACAGAAAAAAAATGGCAGGAGCTGCATACTGAAGTATTTATTTGATCTGCTTTCAATTTGGATATTCATTTTCTTTTAAAATAAACAACATGAAAGCAACAGAGATCTCAAACATGAAATGCAAATTAACTGATTACTGAAGATTTTTATTTCCCAAAAGCTGACATAAAGCTCCTACTCAACAGACCTCAGAACACCTGAAAGAAAAATAAACTCCCAGTTTCCAGGCAGAAAAGTCAATGCATGACAAGCCAGAGAAAGGCTAACAACAGGCCAAAAGAGGACCCAAGAATAAAACCCAAACCACTGTTTTATTACATTATTTTTACTTCCAGCAAAATATTTTTAACCTGGTACCTTTTATTAACCCAGTACTCTAAGACATTAATTCTAGTTTCTTTTATAATCAAAGAGAAAAACATGCCTGACATGCAGGATTCTTCTTAAATAGTCGTTAATCACAGTGGAGGAGGAGAGGGAAAAAAGTCCCACAAATATTTTCAGTGCCGTGTTTGCAAATCCAGGCATGAAAGGACATTATATTCACTTGTACACATCACCCTTCAGAGTTTGTCTTTTCTAAGCAGTTACAAAAGAGAGAAAGTGTTGAAAAGGGGGAAGGAGGGACTCTTAGTGGCAGCTCTGCCTGTGGTGGTGGCAGCAGCAGCAGCTTGTGCTCATTCCTGGATGCAGCAATGAACAGAGGATGCAGGTTTGCCAGGATAGGTATTTCTGTTTCCTGGCCTGTAGTGTTACCCACCCTACTCAAATAACCAACACATACGTGGCCTTACAGCTGAGGATGTACAGTTCCTTAAACATCTGTAGAGGGAAGGGCCCTGCTGCTACGGAAAGCTCAGTGACTCGGGGGCTGATCCCTGTCCAGAAGCAATACTCCAGTTTGCTTTTGCAGCTCCACCCTGCAGCCATCCCAACCCCAAAGGAACTGATACAAACTCTTATTTGTATCAGAAGAGGAAGGAATGAATGGGGGTGGGTTTCACCCGTTCTCTGTTTCTATGTATAAAAAGTACTCTGCTTCCTATTTTCAAAGAATCCTCATGTTAAAATAAGAGATAAGCTGGTTCTAACGTACAAAAAAACTTCAAGAACTAACTAGTTCCTAACTTCAATAAACACTGGTTGCAATGTTAACACATTTCGGAAACATGCAAAATCCTTCAAATTATATTATATTGTAATCTTATGTTAGTAATCCCTGAGGCTAAAAAAAAAAATTACAGGCACTAAAAGAGAAAACTAAAACTCCTCAGCATTTCTCAGTGATTTTGCATGTCTGTAATACATCATTGTAATTGTATGACAGTTATGCCAATGACACTCCAGCCTGCTTTTCTATTTGTGGCAATACATCTTCCAAGACAGAACATAAACTACCATCTTTTGGCTCTAAAGTTGCGACTGTCAAATAATTTTTTAAACCAGACACTGACACCCCTGGATATGCCTTCCTGCTCAAGTTATTTGCCGTTGTTTTCTGATTGTTTGGGCCACCATACCCTCAATTTGGGACAATGGTTAGATTAACCACTGTCTTTAAAAAAAACATAGAAATAATTAGTCCATAAACGGTCTTTTTATGCAGTCAAAGAGTCTGTCCTCGATTAACCCCATCATGTAAGCTTTCAGAAAAAGTGAAATATGGGTAATTAACCCTTGCAAAAAGCAGAAAGAGGAAACTGGAATAAATAACTGCTTTAGGCACCACGGCCCTAGGTCAAACAATATCAAAGAAAGATAATTATTTGCTCTTTTCCATCACCTTAATCTCAGGGACAATAGATATTTACCATCCATGTCCCTAAAAAAAAAAAAAAGGCATAATGTTTTAACCACTGAAACAGCATACTAAATTCAAAGTTCATTTCCAAGGTAAACACCCCAAACACCAAAGAAATGAACAGGTCATATTCTGGTACGACTGAAGCACTACCTCATTTTATGATAAAAACAAAGCTTTTGGAGTTTTTCTAAGCATTTAGATATAAAGAATTTTAAAGGTTAATCCCACTCCCATGAAAGCTGATCTCAGTATATGTTTGCAAACTTCTCTATCATGCGCCTTTAGGACTTCCCAAGGCACGCACCAAAAAGGAACCAAAGACTTATTCACTGCACAGTCTTTTATTGACAAGACCTTTCTCTCTTTGCACAACACCTCTGCTGTGCTGCTTAATTTGTCTTCCAATGGCACTCTTTCAATTTGGTTTTTATATTTAAACAATAGCAAAAGAAAACATGTTTTGTCATTTATTTTTAAATTTTACAGGGCTGCAGCCTTTCTTTCAGAATGCTTTACAGGGTTTGGAAGACAGCAGTTCTAGTCTCTCCTGAAGACCAAGAATTACTACACTAAAATTTTTTAAATCTAGATTAAGTATATCTTAATAAGCTTTGAAAATATGTACATATTGCTTTATCTCTGTCAGTCAATGGAAGATACTTGCTTTGTCTACAGGCTAAAAACTAGCAGAGCTAAAGTTCAAAAATATAAAAAAAAAATTAAGCCTTTTGATACTATTGTAAATAGTGAGAAATTTGACCGAACCCCTTGTGACAAAAAACTCCTGAAGAGACCAAGACGCTGAGTTCATCAGTATGACATCATTTAAGCACATTTATGGCAGAACGTGAGCAGATCAGGTTATCACCAGCAAACAGGCTATTCACTGCCTGTCTCTCTTTTGTTTCTAAAGGAAAGTAACAACAAAAGCTGAGATGAAGTCGCTTTATTCAGAAGAAAAACAGTGAAACAGCATCATGGGGTCATAAGAGACAAAGAAGGAAAGGAGGACTGTGAGATACCAACCCTTTTGTGGTTGTTCTGGGTTTGTGGCTTGTTTTTGTTTTAAATTAAGTCAGTAGGAGTTTTGCTTCCTGACAGTGGCAGAATAAAATCAGTTTGTTAGCTTGCTGTATATCCTCTCACCGGGAGAGAACCGACCTGACTCATTGCTGGAGCTCTGCTTAGAAGAGAAGATTAATAAGTTGTGGGAGAAAACAAACCACAATGCAGGCACCTGTCATGACTGTCCAGAAAAATCTCTTCTTGCTTTTGGCATGGAATTCTTTCTATGCCCAATCAGTGGAAGTCTGCTTTCCCCACAAGTCCAGCACTGCTCCTTCTCATAAACTATCACCTGTAGGAGGAGGGTCAGAGATAGCAAACCCCACTACAGTACCATCACTCTATTCCCAACTAGAATTAAAAGCACCAGAATATTGTAAAGCTTCTGAGTACCTGCTCTAGCACTCCAGGGAGGCAAAACAGTATAAAAACCTGTTTCTACAAAAAGTCAGAGAACAAAAACATGTCTATCAATTTGCAGAACAGTACAAAGGAAGACACTGAAAAAATTCCCCACCACCTTTGGAATTAATTGAGCCAGCTGCTCTACACATTCTGTCCTGCTTCACTCAGCCTGCCCCTTTCTCTCAGAACACTTGGACCAAAACACTGTGCCTGTCTCCTTGTGAGCAGAAGGATGACAGCAATGTGCAGTCAGCTATGTGAGTCTACCTGTGCAAATTATCCCCATTTTACACCAATCTAATTGGGATTTGATCTTCTACCTGCACAGCTTCTTCTAAGTTTTTCTGTCAGAGACATCTCCTAAAACCCCCTTGACATCTAAAGCATCTCCCTACAAATAAAGAAAAGAACAAACCAAATCCAAATGACACCAACAAATAAAGAAAGGAAGAACAGATTGGGAAAGAGAGAAGTCGCTCATAGAAGATTACAATCTCCATCATACAAAACAAACCAAACTAAACAAACAGAAGAGAAAAGAAAACAAGCAACAGTTGAAAGAACGTCTTCAATAAACAAAGATGGCTTAGCAATTGACTGTTCAGAACGATCTCTCCTTATTTCCACCTCATTACCCAGGAGAGGGAGCAGAGAAGTTCGACACATATTAATGGTCCTCAGTACATCTGAACTCTCTTGCATCCAATTACAAAGCATCCTGCCTGAAGCTATTACACTGGCTCTTTGTCACAGACACCTAAAAGCCCACCCACTCTATATGAATTCAGACGTGCTACTGTAGGATGATTATCCATTCAGTGGGAAGTCAATGTTAATCTTCCCAAGGACACTTCAAGGACTATCTGTGATAACCACCAGCCCCTTAAGACATAGACAAATAAAACAGAAATCTGTCTTTGCAGCTTCTTCTTAAACTAGTTAACAGTCCCAGAGAGTTTTGCCAAAGACAACGAAATATCCAGGCTTTTGGGTGTGGGGGAGTATGTGTGTCTATTCTAGTTGTATTAAGGAGTCTCCACAGCTTTTACTGTATGTATCAAAGTTAACATTCCAGATTTTTCATTCAATGCACTGAAAGTTAATTTGTCTAGTTTCTCCACAGTTTGACTTTCTTATTGGGTTTTCATTAGACTGCCAATGGCTCCAGAGGTTATCAATAATTAAAATCAGAATTGCTTTCGTTGTGCATCCTATATTTTTAAAGGAAAATAAGGATAGTCTTCCATAGAGAGAATGACAGAGATTATCAAAGGATTGAACAGGAAGGGGTTTTTTGTTGGGTTGTTTTTTTTTTTTTTAAGAAAGCACTCAACAGCTTGAGATTGCAGGTCAGCAACATCCACACCAAAGTCACATTTCCATATTCGCCTGTGAAGCAACTCAGGCTGGCTGAATAGAGAAAGGTGCTCCCACTGCATGAACAGAGTGGGCAAGTAAAATAACGTGTTTCATGGATATTTAGCTACCACATAGATTCACACAGCACATGAACCAAAACAGGCAGTGAGGGCAAGCTACATCTAAACATGTTTTGAAAAACAAAAAGGGGAGAATTATGTGAGAAAAGAACACAGAGGGAAATATGACATCCTAAGGTCCACTACTCCTCCAGCAGACTGTAAGAATCTCTTCAGAGAGCTTCTAAGAGCTGCTGATTAGCATTCTGTCAGAGTTATCCCAACTGTAAAACCTGACACCTAACCTTTGAAGTCCAAAATACAGATCTAAATGTCTCCAGATTAAAGTGTGCAATAAATGTAGCCGATAATCTTTTTTCTTAATGTGACAGTTAATATGAAAACACAGAAGAACATAGCTGATGTAGAAATTCAGGCTTTGCAACCTTCACAACTGAAGGTATACTAGGCTTGTGGCATTACAAGATTTTGCTTAAGAGGCCATGGCCAAACATACATTTTATTCACAGTTCCTCTGAAAAGTAAAACCAGAAAACATCACAGGACTACTTCTTGCAAGTCTTCACCAGCCAGACATCTGTTACATCAAAAGGGACTTCATTCCTGCCTTGTGCAAGCAACCAAAAACAAAACAAAGAACCACACAGACTGATCCAGACTTTCAACCTTCTTCAAGCCATTGTGACAAAGACTGGTCCAGGATAATCATCTTGTGTTTTTTTTCTTCTGATAAGAAGTGCTCCTGTACTCTTCTGCTTTCAAAAAGAACAATTTATGCTTCTGCATATTCGGACATGAGGGAGCACCCAGATGGAAACTGAATGGACAACCAAGATGAAACAAAGAACCAAAGCCCAGACATATCTCAAACTTAGGCTGCTGAGCAAGGCATATTGTTGTTCTAGTGTTCTTCTGGTTTCTTACAGAGGGCAAAAGGAAAGGCAGTACCTCTTCCTCCAGCTCAACAGAGAGAGAAAATCTTAATCAATTTAAAAAAAGGTGCCAATGTTTGTTCCTGAGCATTAATTTCCACAGTGCTGGAGCACCATCCTTGGATCACAAACAGTTTTCCTTTTAACATTTGATTCTTTGATTCCCTTCCCCTTCCTTGTCTGTGAAAGTATTTTTAGTGACTATTAATGCACACAATCCACAGAATCAGGAGCAGAGGTTCCAAGTCTGAACTGTCACTGCACTGGAGCACATTTAACCCCTGCAGACACAGCAAGTGCAGGACATTTCTCCCTTACCCACTCCAGTCACAGGATCTGTGCATTCTTGACTGTTTAGATAATGCCTGAAGCTCCCTGCAACATAAGCCATTCTCCTCAAACAGCCAAGTTTATGAACCGAAATTTACAAAATGAACAATGAGAGCCCTGAAAAGAAAAAACAGTTGATTCTATCCTGACACTTCTTCTTCTGTTGGGAGTCAATTTAATCTATGAAAGCAGAATTTAATTAGTTGTATCACTTGTCTAAGGTGATGGTTCCTCAGAACTGCCTTAGTCAACCTCAAACCAACTTTTAAGAATTATATGTATGTATCAATGTATATATTGGTATTTTTTTCTATCATTTTTTGAAGTGACTTAGGTAAAGAGCTGCTTTTCTCACATGCAGGGGGATTAAGTCTCACTAACACACCACCTTAAATTCTAGTTCTGAACTGGGTGGGGGGACAGGTTGAGAATTGAAATAAATGGCTTCTTTTACTCAACTTAATGATACCAACTGGAACAAAATTCAGCTATCAAGCACTAAGAAAAACTTGCACATTAACTTCAGGAATAATATTTCCCACTGAAACCTTTGAGGCTCCACTCAATGGAGAGATGAAGTTCATTCACTGAGGAGATGACCACGGTACTGCTTATCTGTCCCTCCTCAAACTTCTCCATTAGAGACCATTTGATGTAGCAGCTTTGAGATGAAGTTATATTCTGGGGAGTATCTCCTAACATGAGAAACTTCTGTGCCTTGAACTTTGTTTTCACAAATAAATAAGTATTCAAGCCATGCATGGGACCAACTTACCTCTTTTACATTTCAAGCATTTTCTGGGTGTTGGTTGACTCCTAAAGTGAGTCAGTGAGAACACTGTTGGGAAGTTTCCTTCTCACACAAGTAAAGCAAGTGACAGAGGCAATCTGGGGAGCTGAAAAGTGGTGAGAACAAACCTGGCAGGTCTAATTTACCCCTACAGGAATGCTGTGTAACAGCAGCTGGACCTGTAGTGATCATATTCAGTTTGCTTGCACTACAGTTAAAGGTGTGGCTGTAGCTCTCAGTCAGATGTGAACCAGCTTTCAAGGGAAAAACTCAAATACCAACTATGCTGTGACCCAGACAGACCAGCTGGAGAAAACCACGCTAAAGAAACAGGGCACTGAGACCTCATAAGGCTTGTGTTGTTCTTGGTATCTGAGCTAATCACATAAAAAATTGGATGTGCCTTCAAAAGCTGTGGTAGCAAAAATGCTACTCTCCAAAGAGCATTTCTAGAAACACAGAGCCTTTTACCAGCCATTCAAAAAAATGCATTACAACTAACTTACCAAATCAAACAGTTCATCTAGTGGGTCTTAAAATACATATAATAATTGAATCATCTGAGCATTAATTGATTTTAATGCTGCCTCATTTCTGTGAATGGAGGCAGAGAGGGATTTGTCAGGAGTAGCTCCTCACAGCAGGTTCTCCTCCTGCTGCCTGCCAGGCTGACAGCTCCTTGGCTCCTGGCTTCTTAACCCACAACTGTACCTGTTATTGTGTAAAACTTTTCTCTATTTCTGGTGATTGCATGGGTGGATGACAACCTTTTCCTTCTGAGTCATTTATTCCTCCTTGGGCCTTTAAACTGCTCCTTTACAGTATAATCAGTCTCAGCAAATGACTAGCTAGTAATTACAATGTTAAATGGCACTTTTTCCGATTAAATAATTTTTGAGTGTAGGCTGTCCAAAAAATAACTTTGCATCAAACCCCAAGTGTACTCCATTTCCTTCTGTACTCTGAGTGAAAAAGAGGGACAAACTTATTTTTCTATTTTCTTTCGCTATATCTTTACCCTCATTAGAGGAGCTTTCCCCCTTTCTACCCCTCACTCTGGGCTCTGGTCTGGAAGGTCGAGGTGTTTCAGTGGCATCAAGTTCCCTCAGACTGTAAGTAAGAAATTACTTCTTTCCTAGAAGAAAATCAGTGAAAATATTCTTCAGAAAAAGTTATTGTAATTGGTTTCCTAACAATAAGTTCTTCTGCATGTGGAGTATTTACAAGAGCTCACAGTGACAGGACAAGGGGGAATGGCTTCACACAGAGCAGGTTTAGATAAGATATTAGGAAATAATTCTTCTTCCATCCATCTGTGAGGATGTGAGACTCTGGAACAAACAGCCCAGAGAAGTTATGGGTGCCCCCATTCCAGGCAGTGCTCAAGGCCAGGCTGGATGGGGTTCTGAGTGGAAAGTGTTCCTGCCCACGGTAGGAACCAGATGTTCTTTGAGGTGCCTTCCAACCCAAACAATTCTGCAACTCCACGTCTTCTCTCAAAACCTACTGACGTGTAGGCATGAAATCAAAGGATGCTATTGCTGTCATATCACTCAAAAAAAAAAAAAAAATTCAGCACTGTACCTCAGTATTCAGGTCCAGAGTCTTATTTGAAAATAAATATATTTATACACATAGAGAGTGGGATCTTAGGATTTCCTGAGGCTTCCCTCAGATCGTGTGACTCACAAAGCACCTCACTGCCTCAGTGCAGAAATCACAACACATACAGAGGCTCCACAGAATTATTAAAAGTATTTGTACTGCATTATTCCTAGAAATCTCAACACTCAATTGACTCATTTTTTACAGTACCAGCAGACTAGTTTTCACCATGCATGCCAATACTCAGAAGCAGGTAAGTAATGTAGGCAAATTATAGAAGACAACACAAGAGGTGGCAGAGCCAAAAACCAATCAATTTACAAGGATTCTTCTAAAATAATATTCTACAGATTAAGTTCTCTCTTTCGCATTATCTATTTTCATTTTTTACCAAAGGCTTCCCTCTGCTAACTAGTAATTAGCAGAGAACTTGATTCCAAACAGTTTTAAGGAATTAAATTCCCTAAAGGACACAGCCTATTGATATGGCAATAATAATTTCACCTCATAGTGCAGGCAACATCCACAGGCAGCCCTTTTCTACACATATTTACCCCTACTACTTCGTGCTTACCATGTTTGGGGGTTTTGTTAGTTTTTAACATTGAGGTGATCACATTAAAGGGATTGGGCAGTTTTGCAGTTTAATATACAATATTTTTATATATTTATTTTATAAATATAATATTATTTTAATATATAACTTGATCACATTAAAGGGATTGGGCAGTTTTGCAGTTTGACATATGACTTGATCACCTTGACAGCGTTACAAGGAGAAAGTTTCCAACAGTTTTCAAATCCAGCAGGTGAAAACCGTGCAAATCTGATCTGAGCTGCCGCGGCACATCAGTTACAGACACGGAACACAGAGGTTTCCAAAGGAAATGCAGAGCACTCCGGCCCTCTGGAAGTGACCCCCTAGAGAGAGAACACATTAGGCGATCGTTCATTCTCTGGCAATACGTTTTGTCTCTTTACACTGTAATTTGAGAACTGCCAAGGAATCCACCGCTGAACGATCCCACTGATAACAGGTTAACAGCAAAGACAGGAGTTAAACGGCCTCAATAAAGTGCTCTGCACTACAGGCAGAAGCACAGGAGTCAACAGACTATTTGGATTTATATTGAGGATTGGATTCTACTTTGGATTCTGTACTGAGAATAAACAAATATCTCCCAGCTCTTCAGAATACCTTTAAATCTGCTTTTATCTACAGTAATTATTGTTTTCCACAGAGCAAACAAACTTAACTACTACAAAAAAAAATCAGGTACCACCCAAGTTTTTCCTAATAAAGATTTGTAGTTTCTGAAAAACATAAAAGTATGAGAAAGAGTTTAATAAACACATCAAATCATGTAACTTATAAATACATTCACATGTATATGCAGGTTCACATAAAAAATCAAAAAACTCCTCAAACACACTTCCAGAAAATATCTCTGTGGCCAGCTAACTTCAAGAGAATTTAAAATAACTGAAAATCAAAGGAAATGGTTCTATAAAGGTATGGAAAAACTGGGAATATTTTTGAACAAAAGCAATTTTTAAGTGCCTCTTAAAAACAGGAACACAAAAGGCATAAAACAAACAATCCTCAGCAGTCAATGCTTTCTGTTAACCTTCAGTCAATACTAATTAGTGATTCCAACAATTTAAACTGGATTGTGTGAACTGGAAGCAAAAACTTGAACTCATACAAAGAAAACACGTTTTCTTCTGGGGTTTTGGGTTTTTTGGGTTTTTGTTTTGTTTTGGTTTTGGGTTTTTTTTTGTTTGGTTGGTTTTGGTTTTGTTTGTTTTTTAAAGTAGCAAATATTCCAAATTGGGCAGAAATACATTGACAAGCCCTTAGAAAGGGAAGCATGCCAAGGTTTAACGTCATCTTTTATCAACATCTTCACATTATACTCCTGTATAACAATCTGAAGAGTGTTTTTCTCATTAAAAATAGAGTAAAATAATGAGCTGCTGATGTAGAAGTCTAGCTGAACCAAGTCCTCAAAGAGTGTTATTTTTCTAAGGTCAGAGATTATTACCATTTTATTAGCAAAGATAATAAGGGCTTGATATATGGAAAGGGCTTCTCTATAAATACAAAGGTTAAAAGGAAACAAGGAAAGAAAATTATGTCAAAATGTTGGTAAAGTGTGCACAAAGTGACTGTAAAGATCAGTGTGCTCACTGGAGCTGTGCAGTGCTGAAACACAAAGTTGCCTGCCTGTCAACAAGCAGAAAACTACATAGAAACAGTTACAGAGATAAAAGTAAACATTTTCCATTTATGTTTCAATTTAACATTTCAAAAATACAGAAAAGCTCTAGAGATAAAGCAAGATGTCTGCCTTCAAAACACCACTAATCATTACTGCTGTTCTGGGAAGGTCAACATCCAAAAAGAAAAAAAACAGCATCTGCATATTAAATTTATTTGGCCTGTTTTCCCAAATGTTTTCAGAAAGAGAGCATGCATGAGAAATAATGTTTACCTCTAAAGATGAAAACTGCATCTATTGAAACACTTTATTGCATGCACCAACTCAAAATGTCCCAAAACAAATCAAAAATTAAGTAAAATACAAGCATTTTTAAATTTTGAACTCATGATCAAGGTGTTGAATTCTTTTCTTCATGGAACAAATAGGCCCAACTGCCCCAAGGGTTTATCAGCAGCAGGTCGATACTGTCACAATAAAACCAGCACTTCTGAAGTTTCATCTCCTTGGCAATGTCTGAAGACACAACTGTCCCTGCATTTCTCATGGATGAGAATTACCATGAAAAACTATTTCTCACTTTTGTGAAAGAAAACTTTTAACAATTTTCAAGACATTTTGCAGCACAGAAAGATCTCAGTCATTCTGAAATAGATTGCAGCTGTTTTCTCGCCAGCCCTAACTTGCAGGAAATATTACTGGATGTAGAGACCTGTCCTGTACAAGTCCCCAACCCCAGCCACGGTTACCACTGTGAAACTGGAGAGCAGAACACACCCATTTGTGCTGGCCATTAGCACTGAATCCATGTAACTCATCATCTGGGACAGAGGAGAACGATGGGAAAGAGACTTTTTTAACAGATATCTAAAGCCATTTTTCCATAACCTGGTCCCTGCCATTTGGGTCTCCCAGCACTCCTGGAGTCTTCCAACACTCCCCAAAGCCAACCCCCTTCCCCAGCCCTGCAGTGTGAAGCAGGGTGCTGCCAGCTGTGACATCCCACCTTTCCTTCCCAGGCACCAAAGCATCCCCCACTGTCCAGGGATAACGCTGTTCAGAAAATCCTAATAAACAAACCATCCTTCATAGTGCTATGAAACAATTCCAACCCCAATACACTCTTGAAAAATCAACAGACACAAAAATAACAACCCTATTTTCCTGCTGTCCCTTTTCCCCTCTTTCACTGAGAGACATCTTCAGTAAAAAAAAAAAATATATCTTTAACCCTGAGAAGAAAAAAGGAAGATGAATTAAACCCTTGCTATCCATACATATCCCACTCTCAAAATACAACAAGCACTTTCATGCAGGAATCCTCTAGGTGTAAACATATTAAACTTTCAATCATCAGTGTACAAGGACATTAGAGAAAAAGAGCATTACCAAAGGCAGAATTACCTTCCAGTCATAATGTCTGCCATATAAGCATATGAGTACAATGAAACAGAGACCAACACAATGGGAATTCAAAATTAATATGGCATGATAGGACTGAGATTATGCCATTATTACCATTTTAATACACACTGGAAAGCAGAAACAAGCTCTCAATTACCAAAATGTCTCAGGGAGTGGGAACTAGCATAGGAAGCCTCACTGCTGCATTACAGTCTTCAGGCCTATATGCCTTTTGTCACTTGCCTTTATAGCAATATCAAACACTATGTATGACAGAAATAAAATTGTGGAGGGCTTTATTATCAATCATTTTAAACTTCCAACAGTAAACAAGAGTGTTCAAGCAGGAAGACCAGCGCAGCAAAGCAAGTGTCTCTCCACGGTCTCCCGAGGACTCACTCTTCTAACATGTGGACATTCAGGTTGAAGTCCTTCAAAATGTGATTAATTTCACACTAAAATATTCTACACTCTCACAATTTCAAACATCTTGACATCATATCTAATTTTTATCTTTTAATTTAACTTAGGAGATATGTTAATCCTTAAAAAGCAGTTCAATTTGTCCTTGAGACAAGTCCTTCAGGTAATTTTACTTCAGTATCATGTAAGATAGAACATATTTTACCTTGGCTATATCAGGATTTACAGCCAACCACTCCAATATTTATCAGCTTGTCTGACTTTAATTATAATACGCATGGAGCTAATGGAGCTAACTTCCATCACCGCATCTATCAGACTCAGTTCTCAGAAGCTCTCAGCAAAGCCTAAGCATGAATACTAACTCAGGTAACGTGGATTTCCTTGCACATCCCAGTTTTTATCCTCCATTAGTAACAGAGTGTCGACTGAACAAGGGGATGGCAGGGACAAGACACTTCATACAATCAGCGTACGGTGAAGACCTCAGGAAGCCCCTGACAACAGACTGCCTGGCACACTCTGTGGTGTGATGGAAATCTTACACTTTCCATCTGATATACCAGAGAAAGAAAAGAAAAAGCAAGAAGAGAAGAAAATACTAAGAGGTAGTCAGCTCACAGCACTCAAAGACACGAACTCCTCTGGGTCTGCCACATACTTGGTGTTCACAAATCAACATCACATTACCTACATAACCTGACCTTGCCAAAATCACTCACTCTTCAGGACAAACCAAACACAACAAATTAAATCTGAACAGCAAAATGGTAAACAAAGCCAACAGGGTTACCTGGAAACAAAGTTGCAGCTTCAAAACCTTTATAGCTCTAACAACTACAGGCAGGACTCATTACCAGTGGGTTCTGTGTTGGTTTTTTAACACGAGCACTTGCAAAGATGATACACCTCACATTTGTGCTGTGTGCACACAAAGGAAGTAGCACAAGGAATTGTGCTACTTAATTGAAACTTCAGTTTCAATGAAGGGATGTTCCTACAAAGACTGAGTGCTATGCATTAGTTCCCATGCTCCAGCTTCATAAAACTGACTTGCTCAGGAGCCTGAAAAGCTAGATGTTGATTTGCAAAAAGGCCAAACAACAAAAAACAAACAAACCAAAATGATCCCAAGAAATATGTATTTTTTCCCAAAAACCACCGTTTTTCATGTGTCTAAATGGTACCAAACCAAACTCCTATTTCTGCAATTTTTTTTTGTATTTATGCTTCCTCTTTAAATAAAGTTCAGCTTCTAATTACATCCAGATAAACGACATTCATCAAGACAAGCACAAACTGTCTTCGCTCTTCATTTACGCACAGACGTATCCATTAGTACATATTTATGCACACATATGTACAGCAGTAAGTGACAACACTTGGTGCCAGCATGAGGTCTTAAATATAAACACAAAAAATTCCCCATTGAAATAGTCTCAGCAATTATGTTCATGTGTGTTTCATGTGTTTTTCTTTTAAATTCAGCAGCAGCTCCTACAGGAAATAACAGTAACACCCAAACAAGTTCTTCCTTTACAGTTCAGTTAGGATAGAGTTGGACACAGAAATGGGCAAAGCAATACCAACTCATTAAACATTTTAATCACAATGCAAAAAATTCCTGCCATTACTAGAACTGAATTTTGCTTCCTTTGCCATAATATATCCTCTCCTGGATGAGGACATGAACACTGACCCACAAGTGCTCATGCTTTAGCATGGTGACCTAGTGCTTCTCCTAAATGTTCTCAGGAGCCTACAAGCAGTGTCAAATCTTACAATGACTAAAACTCACATTCTAAGTCTAGCTATAAAATAATCTTTTACATGTCCTTTACATTGCCAGTCAGTCTCAGCAGCAGGTGGGCAGCTGTAAGGATAGACACCAAATCAACAGAGCTCTCCCAAAAAGCTGCCTCTGCTTTATTAGCTGCTGTGCCACAGTACAGGCAGCTGCTGTAAGTGTGAAGACTGCGGGGGAAGGAAGACAACCAGCTCCTGATTAATGTTGCCCAAAATGACTCCACAGCTCTTCCTATCATGAGGGAAAGGACAGAGCCATAACCCAGTCCTCACAACCTGCATCCCAGTGAAGCCTCAGAAGCAGTGTGTGATTACAAGGGAGAAAGGCAAATCATTTCCAAGGCTCTGACTTGCAGCCTCAGCAAGTGAAGTGAGATACAAGCCTCAGTGCGTAGTGTGGCAGTAGTTATGGCTTTTTACCAATTACCTCTAATAGGGATGGCTCCTCTTCCCCATTGCTCTGTGAAGCAAGGAGAGAGACAAAGCCTGTACCTTAAATAGAAACACTAACTGCAAAGTGCATGGCTGTCAGATGAACCACAAATGAACACAGAAGCCACTTCAGACTTAATAAATACTGATCTAACTTCTTCACCCTCAATACAAGGAGAACAAAACTGCCTGCAAGTACAGTGAGGCACTTCCTGAAGCCTGTAGTTTGGGGGAAAAAAAATCCCCATTGGTTCAATAATCTCTTGCCTAATTAAGCCCTTTGGGTCAAGGTGTCAAAGGCAGGAGGAAGTGACTTCTCCAACAGGAATGCTAACAAATACAACCCCTATTATAAATCAATAATCGGAGTTTCTTTTCGAAAATGATTAAAAAAGTGGGGGACACCACCTTTTCTTTGGAAGGATGCACATGAAAGGTGGGAACAACTAGATTTTAGGTTGGCTTCTATTATTGACATTTTTATAAGAAACATTAGGGGTGGGACTTCAGCTTAACCCTAGCCACAGCCATTAACCTCCTTTGTGATAAATGTTTGCCCCTTTTAAAAAAGCAAACAAATCTAAACCACACACACAACCTGCGACCTGAACATTTTGACCAGAAAAGCTTTTTGTGGAAAAGCCACAGGGATGCAAACACTGCTGCTGCTGCAAACCATGTGGTAACCAGAAGGTTAGGGCTACGAGTGTAAACCTGACTGATGAAGGACAAGTGCAAATTACTCTGATTGACAAGAACAAGATGTATTAAAGTCTGATCAACACATGGGATCAGGCCTATGACTGATGAGGACATGTAGATGCAATTGTACTTGGAAGGAGAATTTTTAATTCCTTCTCCCTGTGAGGGCCTGCACCCTCCAGACAGGTTAAACTGATACATGAAGATTCCCTTAAATTTCAGTAAAATTAAGTCTTGTCACATTTTTTAAAAAGGTCTTGGTAAAAATGTATTCAAAAGGCAAAACAATCTGTAGACCAAGCTCTGAGATTGCTTTAAAAGCCAATGAAAATTGGTCATCTCCCTGACACCAAAACTCCAACTACTTCTCCTTGGCAATTGAGGTTCAAAGCATAGAGATGAAGCGTCCTGCCAGTTTCTGTGGTCTTTAAGTTGAATGACTATTTGGGATTAGTTTTATTTTAACCATATGATATTTCATATCAGTAAGTCAAGTTCTGTAAGAGACACCCTACCAGGAGACAGGCTGTGGGCAGAGTCTGGTGTCTGACAACATGGCTACATCCTACACAAGATTTTCTAAGGAAAAACTCACTTGTGGATGCATTAACATGTTTCAAATAAATAAACTAGGAATTAACATCACACATTACCACTTCTATACAATTACCACAGTAATTAACAGCAATAAACATTAAATGTTTAAAATACTTCTTTCAGATCATTATCAGAGTCTTTCGTTTTTCCTTTAAATAAATAAATAAAGCTATTTTCCCCTAACACCACATCTCTAACACATAAAGAATTAGCTAAATAGAAAGCATCCATCCTCCCACCCAAGACATATGGGAAAACAAAGCTATTTGCATATATCCCCCCAGGTCTCCTTTTGCTTGCCAATTTCCAGTATTTAAACCTTTATTAAGGGGAAAAAAGCATTTAGCTGCTTATTTTGGTTAGCGTGTTCTGCTAAAGAGAATACTCAAATCAATATTTTTAATTTTTTTAAGTTTGATCGGTAACACAAATAAGAACATTCAGGAGCATGTTGATCTAAACATCTTCAAAATCACTCTTACTCCATGCAAAAACCATAGGTATTCTTACCTCCTCACTTTCTAATCACTCCATGAAAACAAAAAGTCTCTACAGATTTCTGCTGAAGCAATACTTGAAAAGCTGCAGTGACCACAACTAGGAGGAAATTCAACTAGGCTTTTTGTTTTCTGAACAATCATTCAGAATCCCCAAACGATTGTCTAACACTAACTTTCATCATTATTAAAAAACCAAATAACCAATTAGCTATTGTTTTGCTAGACAGCAAGGGCAATCCTTCTTCATATATTAATATTAAAAACCTGATATGAAAACACAATCCTCTCCTGCAAAGGATCAGAGCTCCTCAAATACTCCCCCCTGCCTGAGGTGATTATTACTTTTGTAAGGATGTCCCTTTCCCTCAGGTGGCACTGCCAGCCCCTCTGCAGCAGAAGGGTCACAAATTTGATTTTATTATAAAGTGATTAATAATTTTCATGAAGTCCCAAGCAAAGCAAAAGTCCACCTTCAGAGGAATTTAAAAATGTGAACAAGAGAAAGTTAGATCTTACATACATGATTGAATTAAAATATCTTAAACAGATCCTAAACCAGCACAATAACTACTGTAGACTCAGGGTTTTTGGAACTCTTGCAGAGATGGTTTACTGTATTCCAATCCATGGTCCAATATAAGAATAAAAATGAATCTTCCTGACATCAGCTGAGGGAGATGAAACACAGAAGGCTAATTAGCACACAAAAGGCATTAAACACTGGAACATTAGGAACAAACCCTTTCCTGAGCAGCAGCACTCACTAGTCCTGTGACGGATGTTTGGATTACCTCTTGTTTAAGAATGTCTGATTAAAGCTTTTAGGACCCTTGGATATTCTGTAAGACCCTTTCCTTCTGGAAAGCCCTGGTGTCAAACCTACAAGCACCTGCTGCTGCTGCTGGGTTGATTCTTTGCTGTCTAAGAGTCTGCAATCAAGCGCACAGTGCAACCTTTTGCACAGCAGGAGTGTGGAGCTCTCTTGCCTTGATCACCTATATTTCCCTAAACACACAGAATTTAAAAAAAAATCTGGGTTTCAAGGAGACTTTTTCACTCATTTTTCAAGCTAGTGGCACACCAGCTCTTGCACAATTTGAGAAAAAGAAAGTAATAATTTTTTCATCTTTATTATTTAAACTGGCTCAGTCCAGATTCTTTAACTTAAACAAGAAAATAGATCTCAGTCTTAAAAACAAAGTTTCTTCTCTCCTTCCCCTCAGAAGTAAAGCTTTTAAATAATTTTTACACGGGTGATTTTTTTTTTTAAATAAAGTGCAGTGGAGTTGCTGAGTGACTGAAATTAAGCCCTTCTATCATCTTTACAACAGCTAAACCCACAAAGAGAAACAGAAAAATCCCACTACTAACTTTGTCATTTTCTATCATGTCACTCAACTCTACTAAGTGGTTGGTTGGTTTTTTCCAAGCACAGCACATTATAAGCCATCACACACCTTTCTGATGCATCTATCTGAAGAGACCCTAAACGTATTACTGTTCTCCAGCATAACCAAAAAAACATTCAAGATTTCTCTTACTTTTGTTAATTTTCTGTCTAAACCAGATCCAGAGGGAACTGGCTAAATAATAGGAATCTGAACAGGAAAAGGATGGTGTGAGATTCCCCCCAAAAGCATGTCCACCTCCTAGTGTCATCACTGCCAAGGTCACATCCCCCTGAAGCCAGTATGTGGTTACTGGGGGTGCTGAATTTGCCAGACTCACTTGTCTCTGGGCTTGCAGGCTCTTCTTCTGCCATAATGTGGAATTTTCTTTCTTTCTTTCCAAGGATTTAATTAGGATTTGAGAGAAAGAAAAACTTAAGTACACCTGTCATGAGTACTCAGTCAAACCCACTAATTGGCCAATAATCCAGCATTTTAAATGTTCCTCTTTCCTTGCCTCCCACCCTTCCCATTGCAAGGCTGCCCTTGTTATTCCTATTTTAGTACCATAATATATTGTTTCACTTAATTACAGCTTGTCCAGACTTATATGGCTGCACAAATTGGGAGAGAATAAAAGATATACACTACCACAAAGACTCCCACAGATACTTCTTTATACAGCAAAGCCACCATATGTCACCAAATGCTCCTTGCTAAATAGGGAGACTGCACTTTGGGTGGTCCAAACTACTTTTAAATAATTTGATGCACTTAGATATGCTTCCATACCTAAGGAAATCATTACAAAGCTTCCTTAATGCAGAGGAACAGGGAAAATCTTCTCTGAAAATAAAAGCACACTGCTGTTCCTTCGGCCAAGATTTCTATGGCACCACAAGGGCCTGGTGGGGCGTCCAGTTAGGTGTTGGTGCTCAGGCTGTGCTGACTCATGAATACAATGCCAGAATTTGACCTTTAATTATTCTTCCACAGCAGGAGGGATTACTATCCCTACGACAAAAATAAATGACAGTTCCTTCCTGTAAAGATTCTGTCATTTGAAGGAGAAAGGTGATTACAGAGAAATGTTGGTTCTAGTTAATGGATTATTCCTTTCTTAACAAAGTTCCCCTGATGTTATTATAGGGCTTTTGGAAGATGAGATATGTCTTAATTCCTGTTAATGACAATGTCAAATATTAATACGAGTGGGCCAAAGCAAAATGACTTTGAGAATTACTGAGGAACTGCATTAGGACAAGTGAGATCACTGGGTTATGGACCGTTATGCAAGGAAGGCATTTCATATTTCAGGCACTGGATATTGCTTGGTCTTTTGGTACAAACATAACAACATTCTTCTATTGCACGGTTTCTTTATTTTCCTGACTCCCCATGCATGCTTTGCTAGAAGATACCTTGCTGTTGATAGAAGCAAACACTGGCCAGAAGCAGAGCAGACAAAATCACTCTGACTTTGGAAATGAAATTCAAGCCAGCCGTAACACACACCAGCACTGAATCACTATCCTGAATTCCCTTCCTCATCTGCTATGCAACAGCTGAAGCTTTATCCACCCAAGTTTGACTTTTGCTGATGGATGAGGCAGGGTGCTGGAAGGTGCCAGAGAAGGCCATGGAGCAGGTGATCTTGAGAGACATTATACAGAGCTGGTGAAGAGTCTGGAGCACAAGTGCTATGAGGAGCACCTGAGGGAGCTGCGAGTGTCTAGCCTGGAGAAAAGGCGGCTCAGGGAGACCTCCTCTCTCCCTACAAATCCCTGAAAGGAGGTTGTAGCCAGGTGGGGGTCCATCTCTTCTACCAGGTAACAAGTGATGGGACAAGAGAAAATGCTCTCCAGTTGCATGAGGGGAGGTTTAGGTTGCATATCAGGAAAAAGCTCCTCACTGAAAGGGTTGTCAAGCCCCAGAACAGGCTGCCCAGGAAGGCAGGGGAGTGCTGGAGTCACCATCCCTGAAGGCATTTAGAAGACCTGTAGGCATGGCACTTAGGGACATGGTGAATATTTGGACTTTATGACCTTAAAGGTGTTTTCCAATGTAAATGTTTTAATGAAGTGGGGACTGCCAATAGTTCCTGACCCCACAGGACATTCCAAATTGATGAACTCAACTACTGTCTCCAAATAGTGTGACAGTAGTGTTGCCATTTAGTGCTCTCCCATCACAGGAAATAATCAATGAAACTATTGCAAGGGATCGTCCCAGCTCAATTTTTGTCTCTTTCTTGGAGCCCCCTATAACTCTCCCATATGGCTTTGTAAGAAACAGCCTATTTGAGTCTTCGTTACTAAACCAAAAAGATCCAGTATTAAAAAAGGATCTCTGCAGGACTCAATGTTCCCCAGTAGTGAGACTAATCCTATTTACTCAATTTGTACACAAAAAAGAATGCATTATTTCCACTTAAACAAATGCTATAATAAGATGACGAATATTAAATTACTCTCCAATAGAAATCAAATATTCGGAATACATTGCCAATGGGCTCTGACTCTGAAAAATCCAAACTTTGAAGCATTTTTCCTCTGCTTTTTATTTAATTTTTACAGTCTAATGATGCATTTTTTCCTAAAATGATTGAAATAACTCTTAAAATAACTCCCAGAGCACCAAATGCAAACATTAAATACATAAGGAGGTAAATGCAGAAGGCATAAAAGGCCCACACAGCATAATTCAATGAAGAGCAAAACTCTGCTCCCTTTGCATGTCTCTGTCTGGGAGGTGAAATTTGTGCAGCTGTGGACAGCTAGCTAGGCATTAAAATAATTTGGACAGGATGCTATCCAAAAGAAGAAGAAGAAAGCCAGCAAACCTACAAGAAGGTTTAGCCATAAGAAAAATAAAGAAATAAAACACATGATCTAAATACAAGAAATGTGAGAAGGAATGGGATTTCTGTCTCAATGAGGAAAACAGAAAGAAGTGGTGGGAAGCCATGTCAGCTCTTAACTGGGTAAAACAAACCAGAAACAGTCTCCAAACAGGAAAGAACCCAAAGGAGTCCTGCCCATAGTGGCATCAGAAAGATTACTGGGGGGACTGTGCAAAGGCACAAAAGGAGCAGAGGAAATACATTCCCTTGATTCTGTATATGGACTCATGGACACATTTACACACAAGTGTATACACATGCATGTATATAAATACACACTCCATTACTATTTTTCTGGAAATTCATACATAAACATCTATCTATATCTATTGCTGTGTCTAAATCTATCCATACATATGTGTGTGTGTTTGCATATATATGTATACACACAGATGAACCCTCTCCCCTCCTGCTTTCATGAAAGCCAGTAGGGGTTGAGAACTTATTTAAAGCTCATTGCAAATTGAGATACCTGAATATATTTTCTCAGAATGACGTCACTGGCTGAAGCCCTGCATACATATTCCATGACAAAGTTCTACCTTTCTGTTCGATTTCCAGCTATACTTTTATCAAACAATTTCTAAGTGGATGTGTAAACATTCAGGTCCTAGTACACCTGAAATGAAGAGACTCCCTTCTGGAATGGGCTCCTTGGATTCCCTGCTCAAGTACACCAAAATCATCCTTCTGTTTCTCCTTGTCTTTTCCACACACCAAAACAAACTCTTTAGCTTCATGCCATGGGTCTAAACGCAAGAGATTCAATCCACCATCTGTCAGGGAAATAAAGTCAAGAATTTAGGCCTTCTACAGATGACATCTACACTTTTCAAAATTAATTACTTTGCACCCTCTGATCCCAGGCTGCTGAAGTCTGCCCTTTCTCTGGAGAGTGTGTGGTGTATTATTCTGTTTCAGGATATAAATGGGGGGAAAACAGAGTCACCAACAGCCCCTAGTTTCTACAAAGTTGAGCCTGAAGACTGGTCACTAAAATGAAACAATGAGTTGAGAAAGAAACAGTAAAGAATGAACAATGAGAGCTTTCAGGACTAGATTAATAATCACTTTTGACCAGATGACTCAGCTGAAAAACTGGTGGAAAACTACTTCTACTAACACTTTTCATTTCCCTTTCTCATGAGTATCCACCCAGATAGAGACTTCTGAAGTCTTTTAAGATACCAAGTGATTTTAGAAATAGATATTTTGAATACAGAATGCAAACCTTCTGTTCTGAAAGTGTTAGTCCAGGGGATTCTGAATTTTTCAAAAGAACTTGCATCATCTCTTTGCAAAACATTTTTCAACCTATTTGAAAGCTCAGAAATATTTCCTGAACTTGCCTTGAATTTATGAGCAAGACAAGATGCCTGAAACTGCCCAAACTCTTGGTCCAGAGATCTCTGACTGGTTTTTGCTACCACTGAACTTTACAGGTAAGCTGTGATAGTACACATTGAGAATAAAGGCTGTACCATAACTTCAAGATCATTTGTATATCACATCAGGCATTGTCCTGGAAGCATTTAATAACTTTTATGGGAAAAAAACCTCTGCTCATGCTACCTTGCTAGGAATTATGGGGGGTTAGAGAGGGGGAAATCTTACTGCTGCTATTAGCACACACACTCACATATCTTAAAAATCAAGGTACTAAAAGTAATGTACAAGTAATAATTTGAAGTGAAATTGACTTTCTTTAATTACATTTAGCGTTATGTATTGTGATGCATTACTAAATAAAAAGAAATACCATCACAAATGACAAAAATCCATGCTTAATTTAAGCAGACCAATTACTTTAAGTGCTGCTACAGTCAGAAAAGTGATTCAAGGATAAGTATGGGAACACACAATACCATTTCTTCAGTAGCTTCCAGATCAAATTCAATGTAAAAGTCAAAAGGTCAATTTTTTTTTCTACCCCGTGGTATCACAAAGTCCCTGTTGGACTTGGAGAACTTGGCTGAATTCTTTCTTTTCTGGCATTCTCTGCAGCTGCAATGACGATCATACATTACAAGACTCGAACTTTTTACAGGAAAGTCTTCATTATTTCCAGGTAGATCTTACATTAGTCTGGAAACTAGACATCCAGTATGCAGTTGTGACTGAATAACCAGGTAACGCAGAAATTGTGTAGATTAAATATTCAGACAATTCTGCTCCTTGTTGGGTGAAAAGGTACTCAGCCCCAGCCTATCCTCCCCCTTTATCACCTCATACAGCAGCATCAATGCCGAGATATCTGAGGATTCCCTCCCTAAGTGATTGCTGTTGCAGACTGATGAGCATAAAGAAGTCACATTTCTCTGCAGCTGGCTGCTTAAAATCTATATATCTTTCTACTAAAACAGCTTCTCCACAGCAGTTCCAGCTGGGATGCACCAACCAACTGGAAAAAGCCAGGTTTCTTTAATAACACATGCAAACTCCATCAGCACAGCCCATGCAGGAAAGACACTTTGGGGTAGTGTCAGATTTGCTGAGTGGGCACCAACCAATACATGTGCACTTGGCTCAACACCTCAGGGGTCGGATTGCCTGTATTTACATTAAGCAAGGCATGCTCACTGGAAAGATGGCAGCCCCAGTGATGCAAAAGTGCTCGTCTGACAGCTGAAATCATGACACAGAAAGCAGAAGATAACTTCTGTTGTAAACAGACAAGGATAAAAGAAAACTTAAAGCAGGTAAGGTGAAAGCAGCTCATATGCAAATGCTCTGCATTGCTTCCTTTTTGTTGTGACAGTCAATGTTTTCCCATCACAAGTGATCTGCAGTGTTCCACGTGGACTGTGCAAATACATGCACTTCTCAATTTTCATTATAATATTCCTCTGCAAATTAAATGCAAGGATAGCAGCCTGCACAAAGGGATCTTGACAAAAGACAGACCATTCCAGGACCAATATCTTGCTGTAAAATTATTAATAGCTCAATTCCTGTAATTTACAATTATGGCTGAGGCCCTTGACAGGCAGGACTCAGAAATGAAACTGCCACATAATTGCTGTGGGAAACAACTTCCCACAAAACCAGTCATATCAAAAATTAAGTTCCTTCCACACAGCAAGACTGATCAAGTAGCATTCAAAGTTAATGCAGCATCAGTGAAAAAGAATAGACGTCTAATCTTGGGAAAAAAAAAAAAAGAAAAATAGAAATCAATAAATTGTGGCCTTGGGGTTTTTCTCCTGTAGGAACCAAGCTTCATATATAGGTTTGGAAGGTCAAATGTTCTTCAAAGGTTTCTTCTGTAAAACTTTTATACAACCCTTTTCTTCAGTGGACAACACTCACTTACTGACACCAAAACTGAAGAATAAAATATTACATCTACTTTTCACAGGTCTAATACCATTCGTTGACAAAGCGGACTCATAAAACACCCCTATTTTATCTCAGATTTTGTAATATGGATATGCAGACAAGTATGAAGGAAAGCAGAGACCTAATCTAACTACAGAGATAAAAAAGTTTTCAGTAGTAAGGTTAATCTAGTGAAAACATAGCTATTACTCACATTTCTCTTCAGAAATATGACTTAATATTCCTCATTGTTTTCATTTTCACATCCAGCCTCCAAAACTCTTCTCAAATCCATCCTCTAACCACACATTTGTTTATTTACTCACCCTAGAAGCACAGTTTCAACTGTTTATTTCCCAACCTCATCTTCTGGTGGGTGGCACCCACTGCTTTTAACTGAGAGTCATTTTACAGCTTGGTAAAATTCTTTATGAAACTTACCCCACTACCAATTTTTCTGTCGGAAAATTTGATTACTGATGCTTCTACACCCAGAAGGTCAGCCAAATGAAACATTAAACTTCCCAGCAGCAGGCCTGTGCACATTGTTGCAATATATGTAGAGGCACAGAAGATGCTCTTGTAGAGGAAAACAGCTCAAAACACATCAGCACAGCTGAAGCTTCTTAGGATGACACAACAGATCGAAATTCTGTTGCAAGTTGTTTTACAGCTGGGAAGACCTGGTTTTACACAGAGCACCATCTGAGCGCCATTGGAAAACTTAGGGGCAGCTTGGTTTTTTTCCACCAAAAAACGCATGTCAGCCTCAGCAACAGCAATCTCCCAGTGTGGTCAGTGGGGAGCAGGTTTCTGTGCATCTTCAGAAATCACACACAATCCGCAAATGAGAGAAGTGGAAAAGCAAGGGCTAAATCATGAAGATGCAGCATCTGTATTAACTCCTATCTCTTCTTACATAAGTACAGGGGAACTGAATGGATAGTTATCAACAACTTTTCCCCATTGGTACAGCTCAGTAGGAATCTCTCCATTTCTTGTCATAGACCTTAAGGCATTTTACTGTAAAGGACCATGTCCTTTCACTGAAGTTGTGCATACATTTTTATCTGTCATTTCAGTGTAAAACAAGGCATATTTTATTGTAACCACAAGAATATTACGGGCTTGTTAGGCTGTTCACAAGCTGCTCTGTGTTTCTAACAGCCAAGTCCATTACTTTTTCCACAGAAATTATAGTTCAAAATGTGTGTCAGAGAATGGACAAGTAATCACTTTAACAAATAATTTTCAGCTTCAATGTCACACAGCCTTGCTATAAACGTGGGACTTCTTTAAATTGTGCAATGCTATTTAGTCCTCAGAAAATCTGACAGCTTCCACAAGGAGAACACCAAGGGCTTTTAGAGATCAGCAAATGAACAAATTAAAACACTACTCAAAGGAACAGTTCAACTTCCAGAGACCAGGGAGCGAAGGACCACTAATTACAGAAAACCACAAAAGCCCAGCACTGGGGACTCTCTGTAGTCACAAATACGTCACCTCCCTCATCACAGCCAGCAGGGAACTCCTGCCCATTGGCAGGGAGGTGCTGCTGGAGAAGCAGGAGCGGGGCTCTGTGGAAGCTCAGTGCTGAGGAAAGGGCCATGCCCTGGGAGCCAGGCATCTGTTTTGGAGCTCAGCATGCAGCATCCTGGGAAGTGGGTTATTCATCCTCTATTCACTGCTCCACACCCAGATCTGGCAAGGGTCACTTGGCTTCTTAATGGAAACCCCTCCCACCAATTGCTTATGAAAAAATTATTCCAGTGGAATTAGCATAAAATGGAGCACATGGGCAGCTGCAACGCACACCAGACTCCCCACTGGACGGGGCAAAATGCCTGTGGCAATCTTCCATAACCTTAATGTGTTACTGATAGAGCCTGTGCCAAATGGAAAAGATAAATTTGATCATAACTGAATTTAGAGATATGTGAATTAAGGGTTTCAGGATTTGCTACTGAAATATTAAAGCCTCTAGGGGAAAAAAAAAAAAAAAAAAAAAAAGGCGGGAAAAAAGGCAAAGAAACAGATGCATCACTGGAAAAAGGGATACCATAGTTCAGTCAGCATGTTGGCTAGTAGGGAAAACAGGCAAAAGCAGTCTGGACATCAAGCATCTGGGGTGTTTCTTAGACATCCTAATAAGATGATTTTGTTCCCTTTCATTCTTGAAATAACTGTTAGAATAATTTTGACTCTTTAAAACCAATCCCCTGCTAAAGAGCAACCTCCCCATCACTACCACAAGGCCACCAAAAGAACACCTACCCTGTACCTTGTGACTTCTGCTTTCAAAGCATTCACTGATGAAGCATTACAAAGGACAGTAACTACAGGACAGTTTATTTGCTGGGTTACTAAATTTTTGAGTCTACAGATTAGCCCTACAAGCATCATGGAACTCCTCTCATGCTTAAAACAATTCTATGTCATTAAAAGGATGTTACAGTCTCAGACGATTTCCTACTAAAAACCATCCTCATCATCTTTGATGTTCCTGTTAAAGAAACAGCAAGTAACTATCTAGCAACTGAAAAGAGAAATCTGCACCCAAGACGTTCAGCACTCTTCTAAACTCAGGACGGTTGTTTTTTCCTTTGTTCAGTCGTTGGATTTTGGGGATTTTTAAACCAGGACTAACCAAACTTCAAAACCAAAGATATTATTCTCTGACTTACCACTGAAAATCTGACAATATATAGGGAGAATGCAAATAAAGATCTATTTTGCAACAGCAGAAGACACATAAAATCTAAACTATATGCATAGACATACAAAAGATTATTTTTCCTACTGTGACTTAACCTTAAGTTTCCTTTTTTTATATTCTGTTCATGGTAAATCAGCACGTCAAAAGATTATGCATCACATTTTAAAGCGAAAGCGTTAGCAAACCATACCATAGAAAATTTATTTTGCCCATTACAGATCCTATATCCTAAGACGGGAGTGCTGAACAAACAGCAAGTTAAACAAATGGAACAGTGTTCATATCAGTTGAGCAGGGGTGGGGGGATATTAAAAAAGTATATACGGTTCCCTTCCCCTCTGAGAGCCTGGTACAATGAGAGATTTGGGGTTTTATCATTCTTTACACCTATCAAAGTACCTGCGCAGAGACTCCTTTTCCTCAACTTTCAGCTCAAAGTAAGAATTCTCCTGAAGGAAATGCTTGAGATTTACTGAAAATGCTAACTCTACTTTTCACTTTAATGCCAGGAATATCACTGTGAAATTTAGTTCAGATACAGAATAGCATGAGGAAGCATGTGAGAAAAGTAATAGTTATTGTGAAAATTAATTTTTAAAGAGAACGGTACTCCGCTTTGATAGAAGGCGCTTTCTGGAACAGGTAGAGACCATGCTGAACTTCCTTGCACACCTATGCAACCCCTGCTGATCAGTGTCAACACTTGATTAATATTTTACTGAAAAAGCATGAGATGACTCAAACTTTGTCTGTCTGGTTAGGTGTTGCTAAGCAACTTTGCTCCTTGTCTGAGAACCAGTCTTCACAGCAACCTTTCCTTCAAGACAAAGGCCCGCACCCACTTGAAACACTTTCTTCCTTTGCCAGTGAAAAACCCAGCACGTCATATTCCACCCTTCCCTTTACGCTCCCCTGCCCACCTCGCGGTTGAGAAGAAACAACCGTAAGGGGTCTGAAGCGCAGTCCTGCCCTTACCGTAGTCGCTGTCGTAGAAGACGATGAACTTCTGCCAGCGCAGCTCGGTGACCAGCTTGAGCATGACGTCGTTGAGGCGCACGGGCGGGCGCGCGGCCAGCGTGTACTCCTCGTCCTCCAGGCTGGGGTTGAGCTGGCAGGCGGTGCGCGGGGAGCCGCCCGTGCTGCGCTGCACGAACAGGTGCGGGATGTGCATGGCGTCCGTCAGCGACTGCAGCGCGTTGGCCGACGCGCAGCCCGTCGACGTCACCAGCGCCAAGATCCCCAGCGTCATCAGGTCGCAGGCTGCAGAAGACAAGATGGAAAGCAGGGTTTGAACGAGCTCGGCAATTGCTTTGGCCAACCTAGGTGCTAAGAAGGGAACAAGGAAGGTTTTGCCCTTGCCGTCAACACGGGGCTGAAATTATTTATATTACGCTATCACCTGAAGCCTTTCCGAGTTAGGTCCTACCTTTCCTACCTTCACGGTGGGAGACAGTATCTGCAATCTGTCCTGATATGCCAAAGTTGAGGACAGATAACGTAACTACTGTCAGTCCTTGAGACAGCAGCTGATGTGGATGGAGATTATGGCCCTTGCTTTCGGTGCACGCAGGAACCGAATTTCCATTTTTTAAAACTCATTTCACTGCTTTAACCCCTTAATTCTTGTTGGGTACATTGGATGAAGATTTCGGACAATAAAGAGCAATTTTCATTCCAAGGATTTGCCTCATACAACAGAGTTTTGAAGGGTTTTTTAAATTGATAAAAAACATTCACTGCGTGTCCCAGAGCAATGAAGAAACAACAAAGGGATTCTTTCAAACCAAGACAACTCCTGAATGACTAAACAATTATTAGCAACACCGTAGCTGTCCTTAAAAAGATCTGGAAAAGCATGTATCATTTAAAAACACAGTGTATACATTTGACCCCATCTGGTTTTGGGAACGAAGCATTCGTCTCACGCAGAGTTTGAAACACAGACCGTGGAGAGGCCTGGGCAGTCTGCTCTGCTGCTCAGGGCACGCCACATGGCATGTTCTTCCCAGGACTTCTCCTGCTATTCAGCTACAGTTAGAAAATACTTTCAGCCAGGGCCCTCAGAAGCTATTCAGCAGTGGTGAGAAGACTCTGTAATTCCGTAAGGCAGCCAGTAATGCTGCTTTTTACTAACTCTAGTGAATAAGTGGTAGCAAAGTTGGCCCTGGGAGCTCAGCACAGGAGACCCTCACAGTTTAGGCTGGCACCAGCCCTGAGAGTCACTAGGAACTGCCTACTCCACCTTTGAAGAGGGCTGGGGGCAAGCTCAGGGGTTCAGCAGCTGTTTCAGACCCCAACACGACCCACCCAAGCACAGCCTGCCCACAGGAAACCCCTGCTCTGCTCCCCCAGCACAGCAAAGCCCGACAGGAGGGTACTGGAGAGCAGCCCTGTGCAGTCTGCACCAGCTCGTTAACAGTGCATGCATGAAGAGCTCTGGGGGGCAATTCAGAGCCCCCTGGGATACAGAGAGCCGAGCAGGAAATTCAGCTGGAGAGGGGAGGCTGCCCTGGCTGGTGCCACCCCCTGGGCTGTGGGACTGCCAGCGCCATGTCAGGGCTGGTGGCAGCAGGTGACCTGCAGCCACACTGCCATTGACCTGCTGCCTCATCTCCACTGGAAAGACAGAGAAGAGAACACAACCTATTAAAAGCATTTATTTATCCTCCTCCAAACACTTTTAAGTGTATCTCTACTTTCAGAGACCAGAAAGTCAAAGGAAGTAGGTTATGAATAATTAATAGTAATTGACACTTAAGTACCAATTAATATTAATTACATAAAGCCTCTATAATTAAATACATAACTTTCTCGCACAACCAATGAGAACTGCTCCAACAAAAATCTTCTTAGAGCAGACAGAAAATAGATATATTTCACTTTGATATGGGATAACAGAAAGAAAATGTTTGATCTTCTCTCTGCTCAGAATGTTCAACATGTATCCCGATGCAACAAAGATGAAGAGCTTTTAAAATTATTTCCTTGATGGTCTTTACAAATAAACATATGTCAGCTGCATTATCTAAATTTACTCTGTGTTGATTATAGTTATATGAAATTGTTCTTTGCTTTTCCTGAGAGCTGACCTGATTTAACAGCAGGGAGGCATTATATTTGCCAAATGGGAGACCCAGGTTCGGGAACAGATTTGATTTCCCAGGCTTCTTGCCAGAGAAAACTGAACATGTCATACAGGTAATTTATTTAGTCACAGTAGGGGAGGGAACAGAGAAGTGAGAACAGAGGGAGAGAACAGCAAAGCTGAGCCATAAACCCCTGCAGAGATCACCAACCAGCAAGCTTTGCTGTCACCAAGGGTGAGAGCAGCAAGCCACACGGGGCTGTAGCAGGAACAATTTACTTGCAAACCAGACAGAAGGAGACAAAAAACAAAGCCCTTTCTGATGGGAGGCTGCATTCGGAGAGTCACTTATTTGTGCAATTCAGAGCTGATCACCAGTTGTGTAACAAGAAAAAGCTTCATTCACTGGCTGACGCTGATCAAAAGCTGCTGCTTATTAGCAGCAGAAAGACCAGAGAGGTGACAGATCACGGCAAATGGGCCCCCTTATCTCCCAGCACAGCCCACCAAACACAGCTGAAATATCTCAGCAAAGGCCATTCCAGCTGAGGCATTTTCCCAGCGTTTTGCAGTTTGTGTCCACGGGTTAGACTGAAGAATTAGTCAATATGCTTCCACATTCTGATATTTTTGTCCATTGATTATGTTCTGCCTGAAAGCATTTGCTACTTACTAAGTGTGGGCTCCTCATGCCTCTCTGTTTTGTGATAGCAGGCAATAAAAACTGGAATGACTAAAGAAAAAAAAAGTTTCGTGTTTTCTGAATTGCTTTCTTTAGTCAAATTATAGAACATGAAACAGAACATGTCATTTCTAATAGAAGACTTTCATTATACAAGAATACAACGGATTCCAAGAAGTTCAACCTCTCCACAATTATTGCACTGAAGGGTGAGAGTAAGCTTTGAGAACATAAAGGAGGAAAGTATTACTTTTTACATGAGTAACACAATGGGGAACAACAACATAACAGACTCCATTAAGAAACTCATTAGCTCTTAAGGCATCTCAAAATTCCTCAGCAAGGGAATGTTCAAGGTTTATACTATATCTTGGGAGAAAACTCTGGTAGACCACAGATTTTTTTAGGATTCTTCCCACATTCCTACAATTTCTTGCACAGAAAACTAACATTAGAAAAGAGATGCAGTTTTCTGTTTATATTCACAATAGCCATGGATTTGCAGTGAATCTGTGACTGAGTAAATGGCTAATTCTGCCTATCAGTTGCAGTTTCATAAGCATTCAAAAGAACCTGTGATTTTTGCATAAAACTTCATAACCTTTATCTAGACTTCCTTATGAGCTGAATACAGTTGATTCTAAATGTTTTGGTCCACATCAAACTACCAACATAAGGGAAAGGGGAATCAAAACACCTTGAGAACTTCAGCAATCTTCAACTACTAGAGTTTTGGTAGTATACATTTAATAGTCTTATAACTAAAAGGCTTCAATATTTATTTATGTTGCAGATGTCTTGACTTAGATAGGTTTTAATAAATAAGGCTTTTAAAGTATTTGTTCTGCAGATGAAAAGACAGAAATGTTCTGGTAAGCCTGCCCCAGATTTGACTGCTATTTAAACAGAAACAAGTATTAGTTTACCGTGCTGAGAATTACTTTTTCACCATCAAACTTCATTTTAAGAAGATACCAACATTGTACAAACCATACAGTAAGAAATGTGCAGTCTAATATGATGAAAACATGAACATCATAATACAAAAAGAATAAATCTTCATTAATCTATTTGAGCCAATTAAATCATGTCATGGTGCTTGTTCAGTGTTGGCCTCCATCAACAGACCATCTCTCAAGCTTATTCTTGGATTTCATTGAAGTTTCACCAATTATTGATTAATCCTGTTTGCAATTGTTTTGGTGAAGTATCTCTCCTAATCTGTTCTTTTGAAGTCAGTTTACAGAGACGCCCTTTTACACACCTGCTTAACATTTTACATCTTGAAGTGTTACTCCCATCAGTGTTTCACAAGACACTGCTTTCTTCTCCATCTATTGCCTCAAAACTCATTCTGTGACCCATATCTCTAACTCCAGACACATTCCATTAAGACCACACTTAAGTCTGACAAAGGAGCTATTAATTTTCAGACTTTGCCTTATCTACACAACCTTTCCCATCAGGGGGACTCCCCATGGCACATGAGACAATGCAAGACTTCTAGTTGGCTGCAATCATCCTTCAGGTCTTGCTGCCACTGCTTCCTGTACTTCCTAATTCTGAAGACAGGTGCAGATGGCAAAATCCTGATTTGGCACCATCTTCATGGGGATATTTGCATTAAGAGCTTTATCTCAGATCTCTGTAATTAAATCCCTCTCTCCCCAAACCACTGGGGATTAAAATACTCCAAGAGGAACTGTTATCTTGCTCCTGGCAATGTGACAACATGACCATCTCTCTCAGTCTCCCTTTTAGTGATTCCCTATTATAAGAAAAGGGTAGAAACTTGTTCTTTTGTTTCCTCCATTATCCACAGAGCAGCTGCCAGTGTACTTTCAGCTCTAACAATATATCCACCTACTGGTATTCACACTGCCTCTTCAAACTTCAGTGTCTTTCTGTCTCTCACTTCTGGGCATCACCATCCTGCCCACTCTGGACACCCTCTCATATTTAATAAATGCTCTTGAAGTTTTTAGTTGAATTTTTTTCCTTCTCTTTCAGTTGGACTAACCCTTAGGGAACTCAACTGCACTGCAAATGGAGAACCATCCAAATCACAAATAACTTTGGTATATTAAGCTGGGGTTGTTTGGCCTGGAGAAAAGGACACTCAGGGGTGACCTTACCACTCTCTACAACTCCCTGAAAGGTGGCTGTAGCCAGGTGTGGTCTCTTTCTCCAGGCAGCAACTGACAGAACAAGAGAACACAGTCTCAAGCCACATCAAGGAAAATATAGGTTGGATATTAGGAAAAAGTTATTTACAGAAAGGGTGATAAAGTATTGGAATTGTCTGCACAGGGAGTTGGTGGAGTCACCATCCCAGGGTAAGACTGGATGTGGTTCGACCACGTGGTGCCGTGGTTTGGTTGAGGTTTTAGGGGTGGGTTGGACTCGATGATCTTGAAGGTCTCTTCCAACCCAGTGATTCCGTGAACTTGCATTTTAAAAAAAATTACTGTCTGAAAATTGAGAGGCTGTTGCCTTTCTGCTTGGATAGATTTTCAAAGGAAGGAAGATATCTTCAGACATGCTGTATTACTCTGCAATGAAGTGATTAACTAAGTTGGCACTTAAGTGTCTGTGATTAGGTTTGAAAGTCACCTCCCTGCTGAGACGAGGGACTTCATGCTTGCCTCAGTACTACTGCCTCAGTCAATCTGAGAGAAAACTGATTTTTCACATTATTTATATTAGAAAACCATTAGAAAAAAAAATTGTTAAAACCAGGTCTGGAGAACACAAAAGATTCTGGGGAAAAAACCCTGTTTTGGGGCACCTAAATCCTAATACTCCATGAGATTATCAAGGCCTGTAATATCTGCTGAAAGTTCACCATCAGCAGAAGCAGAATGTCACGTGCTATATACAAATGAACTACTGTATTATTTATGGGGATAAAATTTAATTCAGAATTTGGTTCATTAGCCAATTTATAGATAAACAGAGACACATATAAAATTTTGGGGTGAAACACTAGAACAACCAAGAGCTAGGAGTCAAAAATGTATCAGTCTGGAAAACTCTGTCTTGAATCAAGATACAAGGTCTGTGAGAAACACGCCCACAGAGGTATTCTCAAATTAAATGGAAGAAGTCCTTCTGGGAGGTTTGCTGGAGCACTGAAATGAGATAGAAAAGACAATGATGCAAGGAGAAAGACTGCATCCATCAAGCAGTATTTCAAACTCACGAAGATGATGATTCCAGGTAAAGCCAAAATAACACAAACCACAAAAGTATTTTCACACATACCTAAGCAAAACCTGAATGTTTCTGCTGTAGTACAAGAGAAACTTTCATGAAGTCAGTGCCCACAGGCCCACAGCTAATTCAGTCACCCAGAAAAATGGCAAAAGACTATTAGCTATCAACATCTTACTCCTCTTTAGGCCTCAATAGGTCTTTAAAATGTAATGCTTTTGTGCAAAACCAGCTGATCAGGCAGAAAAATTATAGAATAATCTCTTCTATATCACTGAGAGTGCTTCTATTAAAAATATTGATTTATCCAAAGATTCACTCCTATTCTTAGTGTATTAAGAACAACACTAAAATTAGTTATCTAAGCACTCACTGAACCTCGTGCCTCACTAAATGGGGTTTCCTGAAGAGTAATTTATTTCTTGCTTCACATTTTATGATGTGTCTTACTCTTCAGCTTCTTTTCCTAACTGAGAAAGGCAATTTATAATGAATTTGCATCATTTGCACTTAATGACATGCTATGCAGTTGCTCTTCCTTTGGCTACTCAGCAATAAATACTTTTTTTTGGTATTGTTTCTGTAGGCTTTTCCTTACCTTTATGTTCTATACTTACACTGTGTTTCTACAAATAACAAAGAATTTATTTTTATTATGAAATTTACACAAAGCTATAGTTACTTGTCATATAATGACTGATAATACAGAGAAAAGATAACAAAAGTAGACAGCAAAAACCTTTTATTGCTGTATCACCTGATATGTAGTGAAGATGGATATTTCTACTACATTATCAAAACAAAATGCATCTCAGAACAAGAAAGAAAATTTACAATTTGTACTCTGCAGCTTGAGCCAGAGAAAAAATCAAACCAACCAACCAAAACCCCAAAAGTACCTCAACTTAAATGTGTCCATTTTTTGGATAAAACCTTTGAGAACAATAAATATTCCCTCCCTCCTCTTCTTTATCTGAGGAAGGGCACGAGAGAGGTGTACCAGCACACTCACACATTAGTATGTGTACATAAGCATTCACATAAGCACTATTTCAGAATACCTCTGACAAAGCAGCATCTGAAAAACATCTCCAAAGCAAGGAAAGCATGAAGATTTTGAAATGTTTACAAGAAAAACCTTGGAACAATTGCTTCTAAAGGTCACCCCCAATTTTTGGGCAGACATTTTATTGTTTTTCCATTATCCAAGGAGGAGGAATGAGGGAATAAGGTGGTGGGGTCAGCAGCTGGCTCCATCACTCAGGGCACTAACAGGGGCCTCATCACTGCTCAACAACACCAACTGCTCAAGAGAAGCGCTTTTTTAGATCTTCATCTTCCTTTCAACTCCATGTTTTACAACATGGAGTAACACAACTTGTGGGCCAATTCTCAGCATATATAAACTCTCAGAGCCCCCCTGGCGTTACCAGAAGTGTCCTTTACATCTAAATAATTGCCACTGTGCTTTGTTTGCTCCATTACCCCCTTGGTTCAGCATTTTCAGTACGCTCTCATTGTTGGCTGGCACACACACGGACAACTTTTGGTACGAAGGCTGAAAAATGCTTTCATTTTATAGGGGTTATGATGAACACCAAAATAAATCCTTTCCCTAGCATTCACATTAACTGCAACAATTGGAGATTTAAAGCAGTATCTCTGGAAAGACAAACCAAAGAGCCATCTCTGTGCTGGACCACATGCTTTGTGTCAGTACTAACTCACTAATTGCTGTCCTTGAAAAATTAACCAGGAGCACCAAGAGGGGCAGTCTAGACCACTCTCCTGTTGGCGTTTATGCAAAGAAATTATTCCAGAATGGTAAGTAATACACAACAGAGAACAAAAACAATGATCAAAACAAGAGCTGTGGCTTTCATTTAATTGATGGGAGTGTATCAACTCCCTTCACTCTTTGATGGTCAAAATAAAACACCAAGCACAAGTTAACACTGCTCTACTGACAATGCCGTTTAGTTTCTGCACAACTGAGTGATGCCATCAAGTGGTCAACAAATGCACCAGTTGTTCTCCAAGTAAGGTTTTTGGGTTAATCTTCATTGAACACGCTGCATTTTGTGTGGAAAAGCTACTGCCATGAAATCAGCAAAAAGCACACTCTGCTGATAAAAGTGCATCAACTGAGAGCACTAGTGACAGATAAGAGATGGCCTTGTTTTTCCAAAAGACAGCTCTGACACTGCTCTCTAGCTCCTCCTAAGAAGGCAAGAGTCTCTGAGAGCACAAACAGCCTTCGGGGCACTTTAGAGTTGATTTTCCCTATTGGTTTTGCAGTTGGGTCGATCTAGAAGGCCACACCAGGAAAGACTGCATAATGTAGGTATTAGAAGTAATTAGTTTAAAAAAACAAAAACAATTTAGCATTGTGAGTGGTTAAGGACGTGCAACATCCCAGAATTTAAACCCTTCCCAGTTTTCTCAATGAATAATAAAAAGACCCTTAAAGCAGCTAAATCAAAATTGGATGGTACAGAAATTCTGCAGAATAACTCTACTTCTGTTTTCTCAACAAAACGTAACTCCAGTAGTGAAGACTTTCTCTTGGAATTGTAGTTCAGCATGATTAAAAAGTGAATAATCATTTCTGGTAATTTTGAATAGTGCAGGGTTCCACAGAACCACACATTAATCACAATGGCATCAAGACTATTTTAAGGCACTAGGTGAAACTGAATCAGCTTTGACTTTTTTTTTTCTTTTTCCCCTTCTACACTAGTTCTGAGGTAGAATTAACTGCAAACCGTCTCAATTATTCACGGGACATAACTGCTTTTCTGAACACCGCATATTTGATCTGTTCTTTGCAAGTTCTTCAATAATTATGTTTTCTTTTGCCCTTCAACATGGAATGAGCTGCACTTTCTCACCCTCTGCTTTTTTCACCTGCCTTTCATGACAAATCAATGACATAGAAGTATTTTTTACACCCTCGTTAGCATTCTGCAGGGATGCCTGACTTTGTCGCCTCCTTTGGGACTATTTTACTTGTACACGCTGAGTGTTATTTTAATGTCAGCGTGGCTCAGGCTCAGTTTGAGCACGAACAAAAAGAAAACACTCTTCTGCCACCTACAAAAAGCAGTCAAACACGGTGATTCCAGATAAGCTGATAAAACCTCCCATTCTTTGGTACTGAGGAACACATTTGTATCTGGAGCAGCACTGACAAGCAAGGAACACATTAGCCCTGTTTGCCCATCTAAAGATATCTATGCACAAATAGGGCCAAGAGAAACTTCCATTTGGGGGGAGCCTTAAACTCTTCCCCTTTGCATCACACCTTAAGCTGAAAGCAGGAGGGATGAGCACTAGCCTAAGCCTCCTCAACACTGCTTCTGCACTACCTACAAAAGATTCCTGTTGTTTCTCCAGCACATTAGGATCACGTGCCACTCACTGCACACTCCCACTCATGTAGACATTTTAAGCAAACCAAAACACTGACGCATGAACTCCTTTCCAATCTGCCATTGTGCTCACTGAAGCACCTACCTGAGGACAACAAAGTCAAATAACCCCAAACATGGCTCCAAAGGGGCACTTTACATCCTCAGACTTGAAGGAAAACTCTGGAGCACACATCATGCTATTGGGGCTGCTGCAGAACCAGAAGCAAAAATATGAGGTTCAAGGTAAGTTCACAAAGGCTCCCATTGTCTCCTGCACATACAGCAAGTTCCACGCTCCAACAAGCAGCTCCAGAAATGCACAGCCTTAAAAATTATCCTTATGGTCCCATCTATGATTTCCCCCCTCCCACAGTTGTTACTTCTACCAGCAAAGGGGACAGCGATGTTACATAAGGCAGAGGAGACACCAGAAATCATCACAGAGCCAGGGAAGCACAGCCGTGGTGAAGGAGCCCACTTATCTAAAGCATTCATTTATTTATGCCAACTGCTGAAAGTCTTGTAGTGTTTATGAATCTAGTTGTGACTCAGTATGTATTTATAGCATATATTTATCGACAAGCTTTAGGGGTTGATCTATTGAAAGATCTCTGCAATGTATCACATACTTACAACTGCATTCAAAGATTATGCAAATATCCCAAGCCTAGCAACAGTCTAAAGCTGCTATGTCATTTTCTAAAATCAGCTTTAAAAGGAACACTTTCTCCTTTCCTCACCCATGAAAGGCATAACAAATGCCAAAATTATTTTTGCTCATTACTAAGGAAAGGTTCCTGTCCTCACTCAGCACTAGTATTCGTGATATAAAAACCACTTTGCTTGCAGATCTCAAATCCCCCATGGCCATCCAGTGCTATAAACTGGGTAGCCTTAAAACACTGCAAATCTGCATTCTCCAGTTTTCCTTTTAGCAGATGCCACTGAATAACTCCAGACAACACACACAACTTTTTAAACACCTACTAAAGCTACTTTAAATTACTGGAGTATTACTCTGAATTTCTCCTCCCTTCAGCTCTGCGTGAAACAAATCAAGGGAAAACACCAAAATTCACAAATTGTCAGGAGTTCTCATCTGAACACGTGAAATTAGCCAGTTGTTCAAATGTGTTTAACACCTGGTAGCTCCCACTGTGAACCTGAGGACAGATTTTCAAAAAGCCTCAACATTTACACACTTCCTTACCAGGGGCTGCTGCAAGACCAGGCCTCTTGTTTTGATGTTTAAATGAGACCTGACCTCTTCAAAGTTTTTCCCATTTTCAACTAGACTTTTTTTTTTTAACTATGTCAGCCTCTGTCTCTGGGGATAACCAGCTATTACACTGGGGATAACGAGGCTTACCTCAACAGAAATGCAGAATATTTCTTTAATATTGCATCATTAAAAATTGTTTAAAAACCGGCCTAATTACAACTTGCACCTAAGGTATCTCTCCACATCAAAGTCACTCTCAGTTAGTTTCTATGGTAGACACTCATTCAGACTCATCTAGAGGAAGCCACACAGAAAACAGCTGCTTTTAAACCACCTCACATTCCACAGGAAGACATGGCTTCACTTAAAGGCTCTACTTTCAGCTGTTGTACAATTCCATCAGCTGCCCCTGATTTCAGTAACTAGTAACTGCATTATACAGACACAAAATATATATAGTCAGAGTGGATAGATAACACAAGAACTCAAGATTCATTCCTGTGGCATGATCCATACAGAAATATCATATTGCGCTTCTTATTAGGTGCTACTTAGACTTCATTAGTAAGAATGCTAAACTGGCAGTTATATTTTATGTTTGCATTCATATCATCTCATTCTATAACACCTTCAGGTAGCTTACTTTAGTCACAGACTAAAGCCAAAACACTTTTGTCCCTGTCCTCTTAGCACTGCCTTTGAATGTATTCTCCACAAGACCAAGAGAGCTACCACTGCACTGTGGTCAGAGAAACAGAGCGTTACTAAAGCATTATCATGTGGGGACAAGTAATACTGCACCTTCCTGAATCTGTTTCTACAGGGCTTTGTAACACCAATAGCCAGGGCTTGTGCAGAGAGTTAAACAGAGATGGAAGGAAAAATGCTTAACCTAACAAGGTAAACCTCGTAACGAAGAAGCTAGTGCCTAATTTCAAGCTGGGCACACGGGGAGATTGGTTTACAGAAAGAAAAAGATGCACCTCAAATATAAAAGCAGAAAGAGTAGGTCAGAGAAGGTTCCTGCTTTCAAATACCAAAATTTTTTACCAGTTAAAAAAAAGACATGACTTCTTAGAAAAGTGAATTTCTAATGAGAAGTACCAGTACAAATGAGGAATTTTTGTTTGTTTATTCATATGTCATCAGCTTCTCACTAAAGGCATTCATTAGTGGATCATACAGATTTTCTGAGAATATATAATATGGTTGTATGCTCAAATCATAAGCCAAGTTAAAAAAAAAAAAAAAAATTCAGATGTTAGAAAGTCACAACATCTAGAGCCTTCTTGCAATCCTCACACTGTTCCAAGCATTAGGGAATTTTATTGTGAGAAACACTCAAATTCTAGACTGATAAAAGTCAAGTTACAGCAGGATGCCACAGACAGCAGTGTCACCTTGAGAGCCTGGACATCCTGACAAGAACCATGGTGTTTGTTCCCTGCAGGGCTGAGGTGGGCTTTCTTCAGTCATCACTGTATGACTTATACTCTGATTTCTTCTCATTTTACTGCACAACATCTTTATAAAATCACTGCCTCGTCCAGAACATACGCTGTACACACCAGCTAAATCGTCGCATTCTTCACAGCATCTATTCTTTTCTCATAATCACTGAATTGTTTTTTCTTAAAGCAACCAGACTATACAGTACAGGGCTGCAGGGAATCACTCCCCAGGTCTGGTAGT
Source organism: Sinosuthora webbiana (assembly GCA_013397395.1). Lineage (NCBI taxonomy): Eukaryota > Metazoa > Chordata > Aves > Passeriformes > Sylviidae > Sinosuthora > Sinosuthora webbiana. Next base: position 101,408 of record VXBN01007787.1, read on the forward strand.
ACATGACCCTCTCGTCTGACTGATAATAACCCATACAATTGACACTGTGGGCTTTTAAAGTTTCCCAAATCTCTCCAAAAGTGAGGCACTGCCATCTGAGGTTAAATCCCTAGACACGTCATGAAGGTACAGCCTCTGAGAGCTCTCACACTGTAGCCTGGTTCTGCAGACTCAATGGTTACTGTTAGCTCTCCAATCCTCCCAATTTACTCAAAACAACTGTTTCCCAAAGATCCAATTTCATAAGCGTTAGGCCAGAAGACATTTCTTTCATTCAAGGATCTCTGACTGTCTAAATACATACCACTGATGTAAAAAACACCTTACCCCTCCCCACATCACCTAAGGTGAGTTCTACACAGCTCTTGAGCATTCTCTATAGCATTAATTACGCATGCAGTACTATGAACCACTAGTATTTTAGACCTGATTAATCTCAGTAACTAACTACTATGAAATCAAATTAATTTATTTCCTCACTGGCTGAAACTATTTTGTGCAACCAGGAAAACTACCTCCTGGTAGTTTTCACATGTCAGCTGATTTCTCAGGGGGGCTTTTGTCACAGAGGCTCTTCATTTTCACACAGTAAGAATATTTTGACGTAGTCCAAATCTACAGTTTTGCAACTGTCTGGCAGACAATGACCTTGTACATTTACTAGTCTCAGAAACTCCATGGAGACCACTCTTATATATATATATTTAGACTGACAACCATTTCTCAGTTCTACAAGAGAAAAGTGATGGGTTTTTTTTCTACAATAACAGGTTTCCTTAGCTGTAGAGCCCAAGGCACAATATGTTCTCCTTGGCCACAGTACCGATGGAAGGTGTTAATGAAGCCCAAGACTGAAGCAGGGTTAAAGTTTGGGGGAAGTCTGGCTCCTTCTTGTACACTTGACACAATTACATGTAGGTGTAGTGCAGGCATGTATCAGATGCTCCTTCCTCACAGCCCGCTCCTAGTGCAGGGTGGCTGCACACCCTGGAGACCAAGGCCAGCACCCACCATAGGGACAAATTGCTGGCTCTGTTCCCTGAGCTACAGCAAAGCACAGCAAGGTGTTAAAGGCAGCTGCAGGATCAGACCCTGCTGAGCAGGACAGTCATTGCCCTGTACATTTAGGCCTCCATCACGCAGAACCTGGGCAGTTAGAGAAAAACATTTCTTCTCACTTCCACTTCAAGTCCCTTTCCAGTCTAAAGGACATTTCTGTGCAATGTAACAAAAGGCAACATCTCACTTAAGACTTGCCAATTTTCTTGGTTCTCTGTGCATGCAGGAGATTGCAGTGTACACTTGCTTATGTTAGGAAAAGGGGGTTCTAAAAGGCAGAAGTGCCTGTATAATTTTTTCCCCAGTTTAATGATACATTTGATTCACTGCACTGACCACAGCTAATCAGGTAACTCACTGGACTTCAGCTGAACATCAAAACTGAATGAAAAGGGTTTTGTGAGCAATAACCAAATACATCAGCTAAACTGTCAGAATGATGCAAAATAGAAAGGCAGGTAATGTTCAATTTGTAGACTAATTTTAGAACACATAGAAATGCATAATGAAAAGAAAGGCAATGTTTTCTACCAGTACTCTCAAGACATTTATCTCTGTTTTGCATTAACTGGAAGACAACTTTCTCATTTTGTGAATACACCCTTTCTATTATTCAGCACAAGATGTTCAGAATCCAACCAGCTGAACTGACCAAGGCCCAGGAGCCGACACAGACTCCTAATCAGGGGCCTGGGTGCACATAGAGTCCAATGAGACAAGCAGCTAAAACATCTCTTTGTACCCCACACAATGTGCTGATGCACTAGGAAGCAAATCTGATCCAAAAAGGGCAGGTATTTTAAAGTGACAAGTTTCTTGCCCACTGACCCTTGCTGAAGTCATTTAAATATGAAGCTCTACAAAGCAAAAGATCAACCACAGTAACTTTCATATGAAGAACATACAAAACTTTTTTTAAGCAAAGGTTAAACAATTAAACTTCGACATTTCAATTCAGGCAATGCCATTTTTTTAAAAATTTACAATCTAAATGCTTGGGGAAAAAAAAAGGAAACAATACTTTTTTTAATACAAAAATTGAAAACCAGCTGAAGTTCAACACACAAGACACTCCTCTCACCACCACCATCTCCCATTCCTGCCTCCCCACTTCCCTCATGACCTGACTCAAGTTGAGCCCTCAGGTTCTGACCCACACTTACCATCACCCTGAGCAGGAGACTCCAGGTCTCAGCTGCAGTTAAATAACCAGTGCCCTCACCTGACACTTCCTAAGCCCATGTGCAATTCCACCTCATGAGGCAGTCACATTGCCCAAGGGTCTGAAAGCCAAAAAAATTTGGCAAGTGATTGATCTCTATAAGCTCCACTTGGGGTGAGCATCAGCTGGCAACTTCTTGCTCCAGTTCTTTGCTATGAAAAGTCTGAGCTCTCAAGGGCGAGTCATACAAAGCCTCCAGCACAAAGCTCTCCTGTACACCTTGGGTACCTGCCAGCTGAGATGGAGACTGAATCTGTCGAACACAATCCCCAATTTCCATCACTCAGAAGCCCTAACCAAGAGTGATAGGCTTTCTCCTTCACCAAGAATGCCAGTGTTTAGAGTGCAGTCAGTGCCACAATAAGCACAACGCTTTATGCCACTTATGCAAATCAGGAGAGACTCAATTTTTATCATAGGGTCAATTGGATTTAGCTGGGAAACTCCATTTCTGTTCTCTGCACATTTGACAGAAGGCAAGGAGTCACATGGATAATTTATACAGATAGATTAATGATAGCAAGGTCTAATTCCATTTGTGTAGTCATTTGCTTATTTCTTTTATTTGTGTTCTTTCCTGAAGTACTTGCATGAAGCATGCAATTGCATTCTGTTGGAGTGGTTAACACAGCACGAAGAGAAACACACACTTGTCATGTCATTTCAGGCCCTGCACAGCAGAATCACATGTTAAATTATTCTGGGCTACTAAAATCAAAACAGGGCAGATACTATAAAAAGTAAATTACCAGAAATCTGAATGCCTATAAACTTATTTTTAATGTAAATAACTACCCATGTATCCCTTGTGCAGTCCAGGATCAGCTCTCTTCGATTACAAAGTGTGATACAATATGGGTTTACTGCCATCTGTCACAGCTCCAATGAAAGGATAAGGGTGAAGGTTTTTTGAGACAAAATTTTGGGGCCATTTTGTGAAAACTTGTTCTCCCCCAATTGTTCCTCTGCCAGAGTTCAATGTTGTACTTGTGTAAGCAACACCTTCACTAAAGGTAAATACAACATTGAATCTACCATATTAGCTAGCTTGGCTTGTCTAGGGCTTTTCCATATCTGTCACTGACACCACACCAATCTCTCTAAAGCTTTTAAAGTCTTTTGCAGACATACACAAAATCAAATTCCTATAAGAGAACATTCTTCAGAATATTGTTATATTTGTTGGCTTTTGTGCTGAAGCATGAGGATTTAAATTCTTTATAATTTTCTTAATCCTATCAAGTATACTTGTGCATTTTCTAATTATCTAATATAGTATAGAGTCTAATCCTTACCAAAAAAATGAGAAATAGAGAAATCCTACTAAGATTCTAAGCACTCAATACGTTCACTCTGAGTTCACAAAGTTCTTGTTCGTTTTAAGCCTTGACACTGCCTCCTACAGAGTTGAAATAAAGTCCCTCTTGCTCTCTTCTTCCATCACCATTTCCCCTCCTCCAATTATGACTTTTTTTTTTTTTAATAGCTCCAAGTCTCTGCTCTTTTCCACATCTTTAATCAGCTTTCACTTCCCTGTGAATACTTAAGCATATGTCACATGTATCTTCAAAACACACGGTCACCAGAAAGGAAAAAGGAAAGCCATGGCATTCCTACCACATTCCCATTGATCTCTGTCCAGTGACACTTTGGCCCTTTCTTCCATAAACCCCAACGAAGCTGTGGAATTCCTTGTTTTCCCATGAGCACACCTTGGCCAGTCTCAGCAGGGGATTTCAGCTGCCATGACAGTGCCCACGGACCTACTCCTGTTGGAGTCACTGGGTTACTGCCTTCCCTGGCCTGCATGGGTGTCACCCACACACAGCTGTCCTTCCCAAACCCAGACTAGGGATGAGAACGTTAAACGCTATTTCTAGTATACAACTTGTACATTTTTCCTGTGCTAACCGTTTGTGTTCAACTACCTTCATAGAGCTCTTGAATTACAACAGCTTCTCACCTCCACTCTCTCCAGAACTGCTCAGATATTCTGCTGGCTTTTGCGAGCACTTGCCAGAGCATGATTTCTCCATATGGGAACCCATTGACCTATAATAGTTTTGTCTGAACATTCTGAAAAAAAAAAGTATACCTTAGAGCAAGTGTTTCCATCTTTGGTGAAGATCACATCGTCTTATAACCCCATGTTCAATTGGGTATTGCTTTGGGAAATCGTGTTGCAGCTTCAGCAAAAGCCACAAGCTGTCTCATAGGATCTGAAAGGTATCATAACTGTCCTATTTTAATGAAATTGTACTTGCAGTGTTGCAGCAAAACATCTCATACATCTCATTCCAGCCCCTTGAAGAGATAATAAATCCAAAAGAACAGCGAGCTGATTATAAAGCTACCCCTATTTTTTGTAAGACTTAGTAGTACCAAATCTTGCTGTCTCTGGAAAGACATGAAAAGCAAAACCAACATAACCTACAAATGGACTTTACATTTTGTCTACACTGTGCAGTTCACAGCTGCACAAGCTACTGGTACATGAGCTAGGTCATTCTGAAGTCACACAGAAGGTTTTTCTGTGTTACAGTGCACTGAGCAGTGCAGACAAGCTCCTAAGTGGCACATCTCACAAATGCAAAGTAGGGCAGAAGGTCTGACGTTCCCGGTACGTCCCACGTGTTTCTGACGCACTCAGTGCGGTTGTTACACTACAATGTTTCCTCCATCAAAAAATCTTGCAAAACATGACTGAATTCAAGATTCAACAGGGATGCAAGAACCCACCCCAGAAGCCTACACCATTTCCTGAGGAAATGATACCACAAAAAAGGAATGATTCAGTGTGGAATTGGCTATGAGGTTACCCTTGCTCTAGAATTCACAGGCTAAACACATGAGCTAAAAACTCCTCTAAAATATTTCAAAATCCTGTACAGAACTTTTCAACAAGATTTTCACCCCATTATATGGCTGAGAAGAAAGGCGATGTTATTCACTCCAGTACAAATTTCCTTTATGCAAATCACCCAGGATTTACTACTTAGAAGTGGAAATGAAGGTTCCTTCTCATGTCTGAGGTGCAAGAAATTACCATGTGCTGCATATTGTCAGCAGCAGAATCCTTATGACTCATTTCTTTGTCCTCGTAAGACATATAAATGGAAACAAAATTTCAGGATGTACGGATAACCCTTTTAAGAAGGTGAATGATTTATTACACCACCATGAATATTTACAGTGCTGTTACTGGTTTTAGAGGAAGCTTTATCTTATATCTCACTTGGATCGTGATTGTACTGAATTTTTAATTTGGAATATTTGTTGTAGTTCAGTTAAATATGTGCAGACATATACACGTCACAGACCTTGGTATTCTACCCCAATACACTACTGGAGAACACTAACTGTTAAACTGCACTTTTAAGAATAAACTTCAAGGAGATGAAAAACAAAAACAAACAAACAGGTTTTTTTCTTAACCAAAGAGCAGAAAGCAGGATCATGGTCTGAGTTTTCATTTACAGCCTCCACAAGTATCAATTAAAATCACTGGGTTCACATACACCACTGGATAAAATAACAAGCAAATAATGGATAGAGAGCCTTGCTAGAGCATCAAGTGCTCCTTTGAAGAGGAGCCTCAGAGTTTGCAGTGCTGATTCTGCTCTGTTTGATCTACCACATACTAGCTTGCACAAAAGTATTCGCTTACCCCTGACAAAACACTCTTCTGTTTGCATTACCTTCGCTGGACTGTCATAATGCCCTCTCCACTTTGGAACCTCTGAGAACACAGAGCACAAATTCACACTCAATTTATCTTACAGCAGTGGAGACAGGTCTTCTATTCACAGCTGGAATAAGAGACACCAGACTGGAATAAAAAGAGGAGTTTGTATTAAAATATTTATATATGTATGTTTACACGTACATGTACATTTTCAAGCCAACTGACTTGCATAATGCTCTTCTGTGACCCCCTAATAATTGACTTATTCTTCGTGGGCTGTGCACTCAGCCACAATCCAGCTATGAACATCCAAGAGAAACAATGGCACTGTCAACAATTACAAACAAACAAACTAAACTAATTCCAACAAACGCTGCTAATCCCTCTTTGACATAGAGGAAATACCATGGCTAAATGGCTCCACTTTTATTTTTTTAAAATTAGAAAAATAAAAACAGTATCTGCCTCTTAGGTCTTACAAAGAGACCCGCACTACCAAAGAGCCACAATCACATTTGTGAATACAGAAATGACTAAGCTAAAAGGGACTAAGAAACCACCTATCCCAATACTACCTTCCCTTCTGTGAATTAACATGAAGCAGAGCATGTACTGTGGGACCCTCCTGCCTGTACACTGAGAGCAGTTTCAGCAGCTTAACAGAATTAACCTGAGTTAGAGATGGCTTCCAATCCACTCTTTGGATTGGATGTAGCCTACAAAAGAATTCTTGAACTTTATGTCCTGTATAATTTGCTGTCCTTCATACTATGTGGTTGTAAGCTCTTCAATTTAATTGTGCTTTCTATGAAAAAGGACTTATTTTAAAACACCTATTATTGTTGGACACCCCTGAGATCCCATATTACAGTATGCAGATAATTCTGACTCCCTACTTATTTTTCTCTCCCATGCACATTTTACATTCCACTATTATATCTTTTCATGCAGCTATCCTAATCTATTGTGTTTCTCCTCCTGTACAGGCAGCTCTACACCTTTAACTATCCTTCTTGTCTTTCTTCTAGATTTTATCAGTTTTATTGTGACCTTTAAGAGACAGGAGCATCAGATCTGCACACAGAAACTGAGATACAGAAGCACACTTGAAAAATGCGGTTGATTTGTTCTCCATTCCTTTCCTAAAAATCCCTAAGATTTTTTGTTGTTTCTTACTGTCACCAAGCATTCAAGTAGTGGTTTTTGAGAAATATCCACAATAGACACAAGATCTCTTTCCTGAATGGTAATAACAGTTTCAAATTTACTGCTGTGTACGTGAACACATATATATTCTGTGCGGAAACACACACGTAGCATATCACAGCAGAAAATGTTTCTTGACAGCCCCACAACGCTAAGAAAACAAAATGCCCAGGAAAAAACCCAACAAAATCTGTCATACCAGATCAAAATAATTACTGAACTATATGCATCTTCCCATCCCTATGTCCGCTTCCCTAAGAACTATTATTTATAAAAGCAGACAGCCTGAAAACCAGGAGGACACACATTTGGTACTTGGCCAGTGTCCAAGCTGCAGTCAAGCACAGGTATGTCCTCACCAGCTAACAGGCAGATCACATCACCTGCTCTCCCCACCGCACAACACGTGTTGCAGGGGGCTGTCACACAGCCAGGAACCTGTCACTGCTCTCAGACTGCTCAAACAGAAACAGCTCCTCAGCTCAGAGGAAAATCAGTTGCTCTGTTGGCTGATGAAGCCTGCCCAGCACAGGGGCTGCAGGAATAATGCCCAGCCTGACCCAGGGTACCCCAAGCCCACTGGGAGTGGCCATGTAGCATGAGAGATTTTGCCCTCGAGGTCACTCCAGGGCAGGGTGAGGAGCAGCTGGGCGTGGGGTGTCACACAGACCTTGTGGTCAGCGCCCTGCAGAGCCATGTGTGGGTGTGCCCACATCCACACTCCCACCTGTGGGAGGGAATTCTTTTCTGCCATCTTCACATGTACCTTTAATACATCCACCTGTGCCAGGAAGAAAACTGCAGCACACAGGGCAACAGGGATGAACACTTTAATAACAAGCACTAGACAGATACACCACAGAGAGCAGGCATGAATTCTGCATTTGTTAGGAAAGAAAAACATGTATCCTGTAGAAAGGCAGAACAGTCAAATTCTCTCAATCTCAGCTAACTGCAAATAAATATGACTGTGTTCCTTCAGAAAAGTCTTTCTGCGCTACATGTAAATTCATATTTTTCAGAAAATATTGAGAACATCTTTACCTGCCTCGGTGAAATCAAAGAGCATATTTTGAAGCACCAGAAGGTATTTTCTTTTCTATTTGTGTTTTCTGATTGTCTGGGTGTTTTTTTCATTTGCACCCAACTGAGCACTGCTACATCACCAGCTCCTTTGTTCTGGCCCGCTCATCTGCTGCAATAACTTTTTTGTTTTCCAGTTGGTAATTCCATCTTCTGGCATACGTCATCCTGTTTGGCTACTTTATTCAATTTTATGAAATTGCCACTGCAAATTATTTGCACAAATGGAGAGTTATTTCTTTTTACACTAGCTCTCCCCAGCAATGCTGGAGTAAATGGTGGAAAAGAATGGCACAACCACAAACCAGAAGAACTGAACTCAAGTGTTCAAGGAGAACCACCCAGTGGCAAAAGTAATATTCATTTTATAAGGCAGAGGAAACCAAGATAGCTTGTATTAATTCTACTCATCTTAGAAAAGTATTTCCTTAAACTATTTTATGATTGGTACACGCAGCATAAATCCTCCATAATCCACAGTTAATGTAAAGGAGAAGAAAGAATATTGAGGCACTTCACGTTGTTTCAAATAAGTAAAAAATTTAGCTGCAGCAGCAAATAACAACAGAGTCTGTTCTTAACATCACAGAGATGCACAATCCTAACAGGATCTGCAGAATGGACTATATGTAATCTTGCTGTCTTCAATTTCTGCTCATCAAATGATGCACTCCTATTAAATGGCCTTTATATGCTCCCTAATTCAAAAAATGCCAAGAAGTTAATTTAATCCTCAAAGCAGATACTCTCAGATGTGTATCTGGTGCTGTAAATAGATAATAGAAAAAGCACCTTAAATTCACAAATTTCGGGGTTTTTTTCATAACATTAACTTCCTACACTTGCCTACATCTCTTTGGCACATCTTACACACTTTCCAAGCAGCACAAAACTTCATACTCTAACACAGCTGGAAGCTTGGCAGATAAAAAGTATCCCCAGCCAATGTTTTAACCTTAACTGCATATCACCCTTGTCTGGAGGAGTTAAAATACTTATTGAAATACTTCTTCATTTGTATCAGAAGCCTGAATTGCTCCACATTAAAAAGTTTAGGAAAGCTAAACTCTCCCTCTGAGCACCATGATCTATATATGTGCCAGTTCTTCCCTATTGAAACAGCATCTCCAGAGCACTTGGCTCAACCCACTGGTTGCCCATCAGGGTCAGCCTGATTTGTACCACAAACTGATGATATCCCTGTACTTACTTCACTGCTCATTCAAACAGGGTAAGATGGCAAGCAGAATGAAAACAGCCTTTGTCTTTCAGGGGCTTCGTTTGTCAGAGATACCTTATCAACAACAGGCTGAGGCTTTACTGCTCTATTGCTCACAGGACACACTGCCCAGAGGGTTACAACTGAAGGAACTGCAGGAAAAAGCAGGACAGCAGGACCTGGAGGAGCAGCAGGTAATAGAGACAAGCTGAATTATGGCTCCTCTGCAGGGAGGGACGAAGACTGCATAGGTGATGCCCAAAGGACACAGGGGTCACACAGATTCCAGATGCTGGGCAATAAAACACCCTCACGCACAGCTGTGCGGGGCCTCGCCAAGAAAACACACAGCTACATTTTAACTAACACTGTGTCTTTGGACATATGCAGCAATTTGTCTCATATCAATATTTAGAAAGTTTATTCACTAAATCATCCATTTTTAAATCCTGATGATGTTAATCCTAGTCAGTGGTTTTCCATCTTTGCAAGGCTTCCCAGTGGAGGGATGGGAGACTGGAAATTCCACAGCTGGCAGCACAGCAAGGGTCACCACCTCCTTTCTCCTCCTTCTCTAAAAGGCTGAGCAGTCCTTGAGGGCCCTGCAAGAGCCTAGGGACAGTTGACTTAAAATTAGTCATGCAAGATTTTTTTCCTAATTCACAGAAATGGTATAGAGGTGACAGCAACAATTACAAGATGAATGCACTCTTAAGTGGTCTACAGTGAACAGGAGTGGAATCATGGAATAAATTAGAATTATATTACAAGAAACACTTTAAAAACCAGATTAAATTAGTTTGGCTTGAAAAATCTTTCATTTCAGCATTTGGAAGTTTTTAATATGTGGAATAAGTCTTGCATGAATATTATTAAAATACATTTAATCATTTTTAAGATTACACATAATGAACAATATTTGATAACGCTTCAAATACATACTTCAAATTACTGTTTTAAAATATATATAATAAATGGGGGTGCTGGGTTTTTCCCCCCAAGAAAATCCATTATTCTTCTGCTACTAGGCATACTTTAGATCAAAAAAACTAAAACGGGGATGTTATATATTTTAAGAAATCACTTCTTGATTCTCAGTCATTCCAATAGCAAGACTCCACTGCCTACTGCAGAGCAGAAATCATCTTATGATCAAATCCATAAATGCATACCCTTGCAAATAAAAATTTACAGCAACATTTGCCAAAATTTGTAGCTTTAGGTGTGCAATTAGATCCACCATAAAGAGCAGGTGATGTTCAGGCAGCACCACGTGCCACCCCAGGGTTAGACTGTTATCAGTGCAGGGTTGGCACAAGAACACTCCCACTTCCTGCGCTCTGGCACACTTCAGCCCATGTCTTTTCCAACCAAAAATCCAACTTTTAGCTGTGATAACAGGCTATTGTTCTCAGCCCTTAAAACATAAAACACCTGGCAGAAATTTATTTTTTAAATTACACTTAGGTGGGGGGTATGAATCTGTGGCTGTCGTAGGCAGCTGGTCAGAGGAGACAGCCAGTGAGACACTGATGATCATGGTACGCCCTTCCAGACTTCACAACAGCCATCTTAAACTCAATAATATCTCTATATGCCAAAATAAGCTACATTAAATTTACCACTGTGTCAATATGGCAGCTGTCACCGATCACTTGGAAAAACCTAATAGAGACAATAATAATATAAAAACTGAACTGAAAATGATAATAATACTTCACCCTCTAAACACCTGACATCTTCATGTCACTAGCTAGAAATTACAACGATAAATATAAAGTTTCATATTTTTAAGGCCAGTAAATTTCATTACAGCCATTAAGTCTGAGGTTCTGTACCATATTGCCTTGAAATTTTATCAAATGACCCTCACATCAAAATCTAGAGCTTCTTCAATTCACCACATGCTCAGCCTCAGTGATCCAATATTTTATCACCATAACTGTTTCAGAATGTGTGGTTTGTTCCAGCCTCAGTTTTTACCACCTTCATTTTCTCTATTTTGTAAAGATTTTTTCTACATGAGCATGCAGCAATTTACTACCAGAAATATTGTCTCAAAGTCATTACAGAAAGATTGTCAAACTTTCTTTTTCTGAACTAGGCAAAGCTTTTTTAAGTTCTTAGAGCACGAGACACAGATGTCAGATCAGCCTTGCAGTTCTCAGCACAGTGACTTTCTCATTTCCTCCATAAAGCCCACACAACTGAGAAAAGCTGTATTTTAAGACTGCTTACTCTAAGAGTGGTACTACTGCTATTAATCAATATTCTGCACTCATATCTGCCACAAACCCTTAAAAGCTTGTGTTTAGAAGCCACAGAAGATAATGACTCATATTGTTTACTAAGTCAAAATACACACCTCTGTGTTATGGAAGTATGATACATACCCTGCATTCTTAAAAACATGAGTTTACAGCATTTAATATGACGACAAGACAGAAATGTTCTTTGCAATAACAGTAAATAATTTTTTAAAAAATTATTAAATCAGCCCAAATTAATTGAATTTCATTTAAATTAAATATCAGCCCAAATTACAAATCTTTAGTTAGCCTAGTTGTAGACATTTCCCATGTAATTCCCCTGAAAACTGACTGAGTTACTCCCTAATGATTCCTCCTCTTTACTGAGATATTAAAAATAATTCATATTCAAAGAAACTACAGTTAGTTGATACCATCAGGTGACAAAAAGCCTAAGCAGGGTGTTAGGTTCAGGTAGGTATCTGAATTATTGGAAACATAAGTCACCATTTTCCCACTCTATGCCTGCATTTATGCATATCCAGCCTTCAAATACTGACTCCCTCCATCGTAGAGGAACAGCAGCATCCATCAGTTGGAGGGAAACCATGTGAGAGAGAGAAATGGCAAGCTCAGTTTGCCCACAGTTCAGAAGGGACATGAATAGATTCTAATCCATAGGATGATCAAAGACCTCTAAAACCTCAGAGGTAAGGTTACATGTTCCCCAAATCACTGCTCAGCAGGTCTGCCTACACTAATTAGGATACACCACCAGAAAAGGTCAACTTCATAAAATATCCAGAGAATTAATACACAGTGACCTTGCCATTTCCTTTGATGTGATTACATGCACACCGCCAGAGAAAGACTTCATGGGTTGCATTTTATTCATACCCACTTTTGTCACACAGATCTTGTAAAAAAGAGCTTGCGTTACTGATTAATTATTAACTTGAGTTATTGATAATGGGGGTTTATGTTTTGTTTAATTAACAATTTTCTTGTTTCTGTGTTTTTTTCATTCACATGCTTCATAGCGACAAGCTGGTTAAGGGGATATAAAAAATAAACTTTATAAACAGCATTTCAGTCTTTGAGGTCACACTTTCATGGATAGCATTGCTTTCTTCCAAACAGCAGTCTGCTAGGTGATAAATCCTGCAAGAACTCTTGAGCAGACTCTCTGGAGAGTATGACTACACCTCCCTTAAGCAGTGTATTTTAGTGATGCTGGGTGTGGTTTTTTGTGGGAGTCGATTGCCTTTTTACCTAACAACAAGAAGCCTCAAAGAAAACCTCTTTCAACCCTCAATTAATCTGCATTAACTAGAAAAGGAAACAATCTATTTCCTGAGGTTCACTGTTTTCTGAATTTTGTTATGCATTATTCTTCCCTTCAGCCATGATTCAGATTATGTTTTTCAACCTTCATCTTCCTATTTTTAATCCTCACTTCTAATAACTCTCAATAGTCTTTCGCATTATCTATTTTCCTCTGTATTGGAGATATGCATGGTTCAGTACCTCCACAGAATTTAGTTTATATACTTCATTTTCTGTGCTACTAACAAAGATATTAAACATTAGAACACATATAGCATGATTCCCCAGGCTTTTTCAGAGGCTTTTTCAAAGGCTCCAGCTTCATCCAGTTAAGATTATTCTCCATTTACACTTGCCCTGCCAACTCTTAGATCATATGGCAGTATCTCCATCACAGTAAATTTGAATCGATATTTTCAAGTAAGATTTCATGAAGCAGATTATCATAAAGCATGATTAATGTTTTACCTAAGTCCAAATCCATTACATTTCTTGAATTCCCTTCATTCACCAGATTTGTAACTCTACCAGAAAGGTAATCAAGTTTGATATGCCTTTCATGCCATACTTTTAACTTTCCCATTTTCTAGCCAAAACACATTCATTACACTGTACTTGCAAAATACACAATCACCATACGTGCAAAGCTGAAAAGAAATAGTTTTGTGGGTTCAGAGGTAGAGCAAACTTTACTGCGTGAGCAGAAGCTGAATATGTTTAAATCTCATCTCCCACGTAAGAAAACTGACCTCTCATTATGACTCCACACAAATACAAATCTAGGGCAATTAAGTTGCCTTTGATACAATTTGTGCAATTGTATATAACTCCAAAATCCAAATCAGAGTTCTACGCAATCAGCATCAATACCCACTTGGATCTACATCCTGTTAATTCTAGACAACAAATGCATCCTTAAATCAATAAACACACAGAATGTAGAGGGTTTTCCTTCCAAAGCCAGGCACGATGGCTGCTTCTGAGGTCAAGCTGTGAAAACTGTGGAAGCAAGACAAAATATGGATGGTTGTTCTCATCCCCTGGCTTCCCTCATTCTTGGCTCCGAAAGGCACGTTATAATGGCTAGGGAATCACCCTCATTCAGCTTGCACCTGGAAGCTCCTGCATCCATTCAAACATAGAAATATATAAAATTACTTTTCAGCATGTATTTTGCACTGTAAAAGCAACAGGCTACAGCAACTGGACAGAGGCAAAGGCTGGCTGCTGCCATGCAAGACTTTCATCAATATGAAACTTCCCTTCTCAATCACACCAGCAGGGACAGCCTTTATTTTAAAAAATTAAAGAGTAGCTGCATAAAGAACACAAGCCAAAGATAATTGTTTCCTGCAAGAAACCAGCTTTCCATATAAGCAAACCAAACCGGGCTTCAAGTCCCACTAAGTGAAGTGCACCCCTAGATAGGTAGATTACAAGGTACACATTATTTCTGCCTCTTTGTGCCAATAGAAATAAAAAAGCAAAGTTTTCTATGAGAATAAAGCAGCCTTTGTCCAGAGCATCTGGGTTCTCTGTCCCGTTCTGCCCTAGCTGCTTTCTTTTTCATCTTTATATTCAGATGCCCTTAGCAAGAGAACCATCACAGATCCACCAGTGGGACATCACTCCCTTGTGAGAAGTTCAGGCTCAAAGAAAGGCAAAGCACATTGTGATGTGTCAGCTCCTCCCTGCAGCACAGTCAGATCTGCACAAAAATAAAAACATTCTCACTGGCCTTTAAAACAGATTCCTCCTAACCCACGGACAACAAGCCTCGCCCAGCCACAACACAACCAGACCAAGGTAACAATCTTCTACAGGATTTTCTTTCGTCTTTCCTGCTGTGAATCCTTTAGAAATTTCTCCTGCCACGCTGCTTGGTGGGAGTCACTTGTCTTCTCTGAAAAGCCACTACTACACTGCCACAGAGGTGAGCCACTCCCTGGGGCACCCTGGCCGTGTGGCTGGGCCAGAGCCTTGTGCAAGTGCCACCACTCCATCTGACTGAGGCCTCCTGGGCAGTGAACTCCACTCACTGCAAACATTCCTGCACTCAGATCCTATCCCACTTGAGCAGAGGGACCAGGATCCAAAGCAGAATGTTTGGCTGCCTTCATCCTCACCAGCTACAAGCCAAACTTCACATCACCACCAGCCTTTTTCACTGACAGCTCCAACACGGCACACAAACTCTGCAACGCTCACCAGGGCACAGCACAAGCTTCCTGCCATTCAGAAGGGCCTTTCATTGGCTACCTCAAATTAAATATTCAAAGCTCTTTTCAAACTAGAAACACTCAGATCTGTCTCAAGGATACAATTCCATTTCTCTGCTTTTAAAACACTCATCAACAATACCTTCATGTTTTCAAAGTACAGATGATTAAGGAAGAAAACAACAAAATCTATTTCATATACTTGGCATTAGCATGCAGATTGACTAGAGAGGTAGATCTAGCAGCAAAAGCATCCTTGTAAACATACTGCCAGCCAGGAAAATGAAAACAGTTTAAAATAATGCACTATATTCAGCCAGATTAGTAACATTACAATTAAAGGACTTACTACTAATACAGTTTAAATAACAATGAGAATGCCTATTAAATGTATACTCAAAACAATTATTTTCAAAAACTTCAGCATCAGCAGCTGCACAGGGCAATCCACATCAGCTGGCTATTGCCAAGCCCTTTTGAAAGGCTCACTATTCAACCAAGGACAAGCTGAACGTAGCTGAAGTCAGAACCGTCAGTGGCTACAGAGAGAAAAAGGCTGTATCCAAAATGAACTGTTGTCTAGCTAACTTACATACAAAAGCTGTATTTTAAACAACAAAACAAGGAGAAACAAGGTTCATCCATTGACAAGCTCTCATTTCCTGCAGAGATACAGCACAGATAGCTAAAAAGACAAAAACAACGGGATGCTGATCAGTGCTGTGGTGCCCAGCAGGGCAGAGGCAAAGTACAAACCCCCATCATTTCAGCCTTAATCACAGTTTGGTACAAGTCGGACTGAGCCAGCCTTACACCTCCTCACTGGCACGCGGCCACTTCTGTGAATGGAGCTGTTGATCTCATTACAGCTCCTAGTAAATTATAGTAGACACATCAATAGCTATCAGCACTACTGTGACATTCTGAAAGGAAGTTAAGGGTTGGAAAGCTCTGGCCCCCAAGCAGCCCTCTTTCCCCCAGAAGAGTTCCCATCACATCAAAGTTGGTAAATACTGCTAGATGGGGTAATAGCAACAGACACTGACAGATTCAATTCTGTTTTGATGGCAATCCAAAATCACTATCAGGAAATTAATTCATGCTAAAGAAATAAATCTACTCTCTTTAAGAGGTCACTTTATAATTAATTATACTCCAGCTTTTAAAGCGTTTTGCAGACTGCAGTTCTCTCTAACATAATTATCTCACAGGCTGCATTTTATAGCAAATCTGAATTGAGAACTCTAGTCTGGAATGCCAGGAGTGAGATTACCTTAATATGAAGCTTCAGTAGGTGTTTATAACAAGTATTGGAAAAGCAGGTAATAAAATATTACACAGCCTTGAGACAAAAGTTAATGAGACAGTAAACAGCAAGAAATTAAGAAGCTGGCATGTATTCTGCTCCAGAAGCAGAAATGACACCATCAGTTGTCTCTGAACACTACCTTTCATACTGACTGTAATGTTCCAGACCTTGTTCAGACATCTAAATTATCACACCTGGCTTCCCACGGCAGAGATCCTCAGCGCCCATTCCATGGCACTCTCCAGCCCAGGCAAGCCCAGCAGCACTGTGTTCTTCCACAGGCAACTGAACTCCCTGCATCCAACACAGCCCCTCTGCCGCCAGCACCATCCCAAAAACCCCAGGTGACACACCCACCACTGCTCCTGTCCCACAGCACGGTGACACACCCACCACTGCCCCACAGCACGGTGACACACCCACCACTGCCTCACAGCACGGTGACACACCCACCACTGCCCCTGTCCCACAGCACAGTGAC
>VXBN01007787.1:118743-283431 GCA_013397395.1 Sinosuthora webbiana
CACAGCACAGTGACACACCCACCACTGCCCCACAGCACGGTGACACACCCACCACTGTCACTGCCTCACAGCACGGTGACACACCCACCACTGCCCCACAGCACAGTGACACACCCACCACTGCCCCACAGCACAGTGACACACCCACCACTGCCCCACAGCACAGTGACACACCCACCACTGCCCCAGTCTCCCAGCAGGGTGGAAGGCACTGCCCATCTCCTTGGGGAATAGGAGCCATTTCCCTTTGCAGAGAGGTCCGCTCAGCTCAGGCAGGGGCAGGGATTTACCCCCAGCTGAGCCCTGCTCAGGACTGGGCACACGTCATGGCAGACTGGTACCAGCTCACCTGAGAAGGTGACACACCTTCAAGGAAGCAAAGGTCCTTCCTGAGCACACTGGGCAATTCTCCCATCTAAAGCATTCTCACTCCTCTTCCCCAATGCCCTCTTTTGTCATCACCTCTGCAACCTGGGGTTTTGGTCATCTTTTTTTCACCCACTCTCTCCTTCAGTATTTGCTCACTAACTCATTCCTCTTGGCCAGATTCTCACTTTTTCCTCTCCTCAAAAAGGTTATTTTGCTCCACCTTCCCCTGGAATAACCTGAAATACTCCTTTTTCTCAGAGATGCACAGCTCAAAACAATTAAAATCACTCAGGACTCAAATAAGATTTCAACTCAAATTTTTGAGGAATTCAGGGCAGATTGTCTTTTACTGGAATTCCATTTCTCCTTCACATTATGTTAAAATGTCCTCCTCTGTTTTGCAGGTACAAGTAAATTGGAAATAACAAGACTGAAAATATATTTTTCATTCTAAAAGAAATCCTGACATTTCAGATCATCTTTTCTTAATCAGTACAAAAGACTAAAGGTCTAAGACTGCTAAACCAAGTTCATTGCACAGCATTACACAATGGTAGAGTAAAATAGTAAATCAAAATCTCAAACATGAAATATTAGCTACGTTATTTTCAAAAACACACGTCATAATAAAAATAAGCAAAACAATGTAACATAAATCATAATAATGTTATTATCAGAACCAAGATGTGAATGGGTTGCTAGCCAGATTACAGATTTCATATAAGATTAAAAGAAAGTTTTGTAAAGTTATCTGTATCGATAATGGAAACCTTTTCAGTAATGGTAGTAGCCATGTAAACAAGAACATCTTGGCAGTGCCCAGCCCATACTCAAACATCATTTTTTAAGACAGCAATTAATACTAAGTGCCATTTGTTTAGTATTAGCTGACACTGAACTACTGTCACCCATATGGCACAATAAAGCAACCAACACACATCCTGTACACACAGGCCAATCTCTGGGATGGCAAGCTGTCCTTGGCCAGGTCAGAGCTCTGATTCCAGCAATGTGTCTCACGGCACATCAATGATGCCTCTCCACTGGAGATACAGAGGACGTGTTGGCTCTCTACAGGATCAGACCACCCAGGACTTATTCCTGTGAGCAGTATTTAACCTGTCCTTACCTAGCCATTTAAATAAATATAGCAGCCAGGTTTTAAATGATAAACCACAAGTACAAGACTGCGTTATTTTAAAAAGGCAATTTAGAACAACTTGTATTATTAATAGAAATTCCACTGATTCTGGAGGAAAAAAAAAAAACAGATGCAGTACAGAATCCATGGTTTCAAAATGCAATTTCAGAAAAATACTAACTACAATCTGAATCTAATTTTATTTTCTATATTCAAATTTGGATGAATAGATGCTATGAGTATTGTCTATTAAAAAGCCCATACCACAGTTTTCTATATATCTCATTTGCAATTCTTCTCTCTTATTCAAAATTTCTAGTACTGCAGCTGCAAAGGCTGCTATATCTGCCTGGCTTTCTGACCATTTGCAGTTACACACAAAAAAATGTGTGCTGCTCAATTCTTTCAGTTATATTTCTGCTACATTACAGACATTTGTGCTCAGGCCCCCACTCCCTTTCTCACTGTTGGGGCATTAGGTTATGTAATAGGCTGTGATATAACACAGTAATATGAAACATAACCAGATACAAAAGAAAGAGATCAGTTTCCAGTAGTGCAAAGGGTATTCTCTGGATGATGTTTGTTCTGTCATCATAGGTTCCGTGTCCATAGGTTACAATACGTTTGATAAAAATACACAGAAATGTCTTAAAAGATGTCTCACTAACACAACTATAATCTCTTCTGCTCTGCTTCTTTAATCCCTGAAGATCTTTTTTAATAAGCCTCTCCCACAGAAACTGATTAAAATCCACATCTTTCATATCTTCTGAATACAAAAAATAGCACAAGGAGTAGTTCATATCCAGTGTTAGTAATTATGCTGAAAGTGCACTTTAAAAGAGTGCTTCCTTTGATTTATTTATTTCTGGATATCCATGAATGAGCATAGTAGGCCATTAAATGACAATATCTCAGCATCAACAGGAAATCACAGGTATATAATTTACTGGATGAAAATTCTAGCATGGGAAAGAAATAAGAAATCAACTATATTGGTGTTATTAATTACAAAGGAAACTACTGCGGTACAATCTGAAACTCACTTAAAAGCATGAATATTTGCTGCTTATGGTAGGTAAAGCCGTAACTCCCCCCATTTCAGGCCTTAGGACAAAAAATTAACCATTCCATATTAAATTTAACATGAATCATCCGTATTTAAGAGTAGAATAAACTTCTCCATGATGGGCCATCTTCACTTTCTGTTAAAGCATCCAAAATTTCTGTTTTGGCTCTTTTGCATGAAATTAGGCTTTAACTACATGCTTTGCAGTCCTTGCTTCAGTTCAGCAAACTCCCACAGCGGGACTGGCTGCAGAATGGGAACAGCACAGGCAGCAGCACAGCAGAGGGAGTGGAAAGGGGCTTCTCTGTGCTCTGCTGAGACTGTCTGTAGGAGACTATCTATGAATTAAAATGACAGGGAATGAGCCCTTGCAACACAGAGTGATAACAAAGAAAAACCCTGCCCTTTGCTGTATCTATTATTTCCCAAGGCCGCCTGAAATCACCATCTCCAAACAGAAGCTACACATACACGAAAAGCTTGCCAAAGCCCAGAGTTACAAATCCTCCTGAAGTGCAGAAGCAGTGCCTTGTTGCAGAGGAAGATGAATACCCCAGCCAACACTTAGACCTGAACGTACGTGCTGCCGAAGCATCAGGGAGATGTGGCAGACAGCACTGAAAACATTCACTCCAAATGCATCATTTACTGTACAATTCCTCTGTATTTATAGCTGTGGAAGAGCTACAAGGGAAGAAGTTACCATGAGCAGGCCTGCCCTTTGTTCTGTGAGCAGGGCCAACCCAGCTTCCCCCAGCACTCCAGAGAAATGTCACCTTGAAGGGCATCTTTAGAAGGCCTTATTTCTTGTGCAGCAAAACAAGCCTCATCAAACAGCTACAATTCAACATTAAACTGAAAAAGACTGAAAACTAAATTCTAAGTGCATCCAGAGTAAAACAAGATCATAATGCATGCACGCTAGGGATTGTTCACTCACACTTCCTTGGTTCAACAGCTCAAAAGGATGAATCTCACGATGAATCCACTGCTAATTACCTGAAACCAAACAGGAGCTTAATATGATCCAGGCTGCTCTAACTTCTAGTATTTCATATCTGGTTAGGATTGCATGGACTCCAGTATAAATTGCTCTAATCCAAACACTCTGCAGAACAGGGACTTCTTTCCCTTCTCTGGACCCAAGGTAAGCCCTCCAACATCGCTGGGTAGGCAGAAAAGAGCAGTATTAACACAATCACACACACTCTCTAAAGTTACCTGCAAAAAACCCAAACCTTTGCAAATCAATTAAAGTTTTAGATGTATGTAGGTAATCTTGAGAGAAGGCCATCAAACAACCCTTTCACTCATAGTTACTTTTCCAATCTCTGACCCTCTCATCACCAACTCCCTCCTGCTGCTTTCTCTGGCTTTATACAGGTTATCTAACACCAAAAAAAAGGACTTAAAGACATTGATTTCATGCACATGAAAATGTGTCTTCTTTCCATAGTTTACTGCTCAATTTTTGACAAAAGAATAGGTTTTTTAATAATTCTAACAACCCTAAATCTACACATGAATAACTCATGGGCAGGGCCACCTGACCAGCTGTGCCTGTCTCCAAAGAGCAGCTCTGCAGTACTCTGCTCAAGTGTGGGTAACCATATCCTACAGCACAACCAGCAAAAACGGCAAAGTGACCCTCAGCTTTCTGACCTTGTCTTAAAATTGACAGAAGGGTGAATTCTAACAAGTTTACTCCTGGTAAACCTTTGCAAATAAAAGCACAATAAGATTAAATTTCAGGTGGCCTGAAATTCTATGCATTTGTAAATATAATATTCTTTTCATGCTTAATCAAAACTAACAAATTTTGGGTGAATTCATTTGCAAACAGCTGAATTCAAAATCTTAAGTTTGTGACCTCATTCACAAGGTGAAGTGATAAATATTTATGCCTTGTTAAGAATTGCTGACCTACTGTACACAGTATTTCCTCACCTTATCCTCATGATTCTTCCTATTTAATACTTGACTTCTCTTCTGAGACTACCACTGAAGCTGTGAGGGTCACAAGGCTTTTACAGATGTCCTGTAAAAAGTAACAAGCAGAATGAAATACCTACCACCTTTCTTACAAGCCAACTAACAGCTTTATAGGGTGGTTAAAATTTGCCTGATGTGATCAAATTGAAACCTCTGACCTAGTGCAGGGGAGTTTCTCACTCTCATTAACAGTCCCCAGGCACAGCTCCTTACTAGAAAAACAATTTGGTCAGTGCCCTGTTTCTCCAACAGTTTTGTCACTGAGCAGGGTATTTGCACCAATATGATGTGATGTAGGTAATAACTCAGTGAGGGAGAAACCCAGAAGAAAACAAAGCCAGACTCAGTGGGCCCTACGAAACAGGCTGCAACTTATAAATAAAATTCTCCACTAACGAGTTTCCAAGTCTTTATGAAATCCCAATATTTGGCAAAAAGCATTCCATTTCCCATTGTAAAATCCTCTGGCATCAACTGTCATGCTTTAATTAAACACAGAATGCAAATCACATCCCCAGGAGATAATGCCTCTAGCTGCTTCTCTTTAAATAAGTGTGGAAATCAACTACAGCAGTAAAGAGCACAGAGAGCAGGGCAACTGTGCAGCCCCTGGGGCTGAGCTGCCCAAATGCCACTCCAAGGGGCAACTCCTGAAGAATTCCTGGAAACACTGCTTCCAGACAGGCTCCCAGTTGGCAGGCAGCAAGCTGTCCATCTCTGCTGCTGCCCTCCTGACTGACGGGCTGCGCTGCTGGCAAACACAGCACTGAGCTGGGCTGATCTCTCACACACGTTTTGCTGCCTTCTGCTGCAAGGAAAGAAGTCTCTGCTCCAAGGGCTTGCCCTCACTGCAGCTCCCAATGAGAGGCCCCTACCAGTGCTGGGGAATTAGGAGAGCTCTCTCACACAGGGCAAAGAGCAGACAACACTTGGTGCACCTGCCATTTAAAACTACCCCTTGGAGACAGCACCATGCCAGAATGGCACTACCATCAAAAACCCTTTTGTCCAGTCACTGACTACCTCTCTGTTGGGTAACTAAGAAAAATACAGACACAATATGGAAACTGGAATCCTACTGGCAGAGGAATATTGTGCACTTCCAAGTACCATACCAGGACATTCCATGTATGTTCATTTTCTCTCCCCCTCAAATCTACCAGCTCAGGAAAGTCAGACATATTTTTAAAATAAATGAAACCTGAGGATGGGAGCAGAACTAAATTGTGTTTAGCTTATCACACATGGAACAAACCACAATTCTTCCAAGGCAATTTTAAAAAATAAATGCTAAATAAATACAGCTTCCACAGATACAAGATTTGTTATGTACATCTTAGGGAAGTATCTAACAGCAGCTAATTCACATTTCAGGGTAAGTAGATAACATTATTCCCAATACTGGGAATCCACTGTTAAGGACTCCTCTTTGACTTCAAACACGATATAAAAGACTTGGGAACTCTGTGCTATGGAAAAATGCTCAAACTCTTATGGAAAGAGTTTGTCCAAGCTGAGTGACCGAAGTGGGAAAAGTACAGCTCATCCTGCAGCCCACACACCATGGGAAAGAGCCAAATACAGGGTACGCATACATTTTAAAATACACAAAGCACTGTATTCTGGAATGCATTTACTATTTGAATTTTAAAAACGAAGCAAGGGAAATCTACTCCACACCCACGTCTTTCTAGACTGATTGATACTCAGAGTCAGTATCCTCTGCTGTAAAGCTACAACATGCCTAACTCCCCCATCATCCTCAGGAACTATTTTTAAACCAATATTCTGTAATTAGGGTCCTGCATGAAGCACCTGAACTCATAAACCCTCAGGTTTCTGCAATGTGCCTTTAGATCTCTCAGGGTGGCCAGAGCCACAAGGTGATTCAGTGTCTGACTCCCTGCAGCCATTCAGACCTAGTTAAAGCTGGGTTAAAGTTGGTTAACTTGGTCTTTGCACTGAAAGATTTCACTGATGCTGTCAGCATCACCTTGGCTGAGACAGACATGCAGTACCACAGCCAGTAAATGGAGAGTGAGGGAAAGACAAGCTCCGGAGGAAGCATCAATTTCACAGGAAATATAAACTGATTCCTCTAACAGAGATAAAAAGATGGGAAATGTTAGATGTCTTTCACCCTGAGTGGGAAAAATAAAGACATTTTCAATTAGGTATTGCACAAGGTTCAAAAGTTGAGAAAATGTCACAAAGTCAGTCTTTAATAAAAAAATCATGAACATTTATTATTGATGATCCTTAGCAGTAAATATCCTCATCTAAAATTCTTAACTGATAGGGACTTCTCAGAATTTTTTCACAGGGCAGCAGGAGGAATTTCACTCGGGCATCTGTGGCTGTGTGCACCTTCCCTCCTCACTGGGGAAAAGATTATACAGCTAAAGTAAAATACAAAAGAAAGACTATGTTTAGACAGGCATGTCTGTGAATGCTAAATATGGGGATGCTCTGAAGCTGGTGAAGTCCCTGGAATTTCCTCGCTGGCCATACAGCAGAACATCAGCCCAATATTAATGAGCTGAAGAAAGAGAAGACTGGGGTGCCCATATGTCAGAGCTGTCTTTAATGACTCAGCAATAGAACTGTTTCTCAGGCCAAGATTCTTTTCAGGCTAAGAATCAGCAAAACTTGAATTTCTAAAGATATTAAGTTCTTTGTTGTATTTGTGGTTTTTTAGTAACCCAAATGACATACTGTCATTGGTACATCCAGTACTGAACTGCTGTGATTCTAAGCAAAATATTACAATTTAAATCACAATGCAGCTAGCAATACTGGACAGTTTACAAATTTACCTTTCTGCCTGTGATTTTTGGGAGACGTTGAGCCTAAAATGCTGTTGAGGAGTTCAGTAAAGTTCCAGGTATTTTGCTCCTCGGGGCAGGGGGATGAAAGGACTGGACACACAACAACCACCTCATCTAGAGACAATAAATTTCAGACCTCTCCATGAATCTTCGGCCTCATACACTAAAAATGAAAATCACTGTGTGTATTGCTTAGGTTTTGTTTTTCTTTCACCTTCATAAAGGTCTTGTTGCCCTGGAAAGCAAAAGAGCCACCAATTACTGCAAACCAAAATATTTGCAAATGCTAACATTCAGGCACTCCACTAGAACAAACAAGGATGTATCTTCCTGGAGTGCATCCAAAATCCCTTTTGGGTGATGGGCAACACAACTTTGCTGGAGTCAGTCATGAGATCAGTTTCATTTGCAAAACACAAATGCTGATTCCAAACTGCCATTGCTACACATGTAGCCTACTTTGGGGAAATAAATGCTATTTCAATATTTAACTGGAAAGATTACACACTTGCTCTTACAGGTTTTGATCTACTTTAGAATTTTCCTAGCTAAAACAAAAGCTATTCTGAACAGGTGCATGCACTTTTTACATAAATGTAATTTTTTAAAAAATTATAATTCTTATACTGTAATAAAACACCCAGAACTTATTCAAGTATTGGACACAACTTTTCTTTGAAAGCAGAAAATGAGTTAATGTTAAGTCAGGTCCTGGGGCTCTGTTTTATGCAATCCCCAGCTAAAATCCAAAAGAAAAACATGGCATGCTGTTTATTAAAGCCATTTACTGTTCAGTTCATTTTTCTCTTTATTTGTTCACATTGTGCTGTCACATTATGGAGACCTTGCAAGATAATCACATAAATTTATCTCAAAACAAAATAAAAATTCATGGCTTACTTTGTTTTTATGAATTTACACATCTCAAAGCGCAAAATTTTAAAAATTGAAGGAATAAAATGTATTTTCTTCTCTCAATTTTGGCTTTTTTCCTGCTTGCTTGCTATTGCAAAATACTTAGCTTCTAATCAAAATAACGAAAGCAGGGCTTCTGTGCTCAGAGGTTTTCATTTGAATAAGCAAGGCAATTTCCATTTCAAATACATGTTCTGCCATGCTTTCACGAAACAATATAGTGTCATTTCTCATTTAATGCAGATGCCAGGTTATTGAGGTTCTTACACCCCTCCAGAAAAACAGAAAACCATCTCAGCTTGGCCACTGCTCAGCACAGCAAGATTCCGCATCCAGCCTGGGGTTTGACTGCAAAGTTTAAATGTAAAGCCTACCCAAATCCTGCTGTCTATTCTTAAATCTGACTTGGCACAGGAATTTTCTCAAGTTGCTGCATCTCTAGTTGCTCCTGTCATTTACTTCCTCACTCACTCAGGGGTATTTATGACCTGAAGTTGGACGGAGACTTTGATATACCCAGATAAAAGATGTCGAGTACCGTTCTTAGGGAATCAAGCTATGCACCAGCCAGCGCTGTCAGTCGTGCAAGGTCTTCGCCATCAGCTCATCTCGTTGGAAGAAATAATGCAGGCATTAAAGTGAAACTACAGATCAAAATTTCATGCTGAAGTTCATCTTTAGGAAAAATCTCCTAAGAAAATAACTTCTTTAAACAGCAGAAGCAACTTTGCAAAAAGTGATTGATAAGTCGCTTTGTTTCATGGTGTAAATCTTTAATTTCATTTGCTGCCCTTGTTACTCTGACCCTAGCAATAGTCCATAAATATTTAGGTAGCTCTCGACCAACATGCTTTCAGCTTTTGAATACTAATGCTAGCTGCAGTGAAGAAGAAGAAAAGGAATTGCTGTAATGGACCACAGAACTAGCTGTGAATATCCAACCTGTTTGTAAGGCATTCTGTTTGCTGAAATTAAAGCAGTCATTACAGCACACAGGAGCCCTTCACATTCTTAACGAATGGTGAGGCTGTCTTGGGAAAATAACAAATATCTTTACCTGAATAAGCATTAATGTTGTAACAACCAGGAAAAAAAAAATCAATAGCTGTATAAAGCCCAAGGCTAAGAACAGAAAAACAAGACCGACATGCATACAGATAACCTTACCAGGGAAGAAATCAAAGAGATTCTGGTTTACTCTGCATCTCATCATGCTGCCTGACAGATTATCAACAACTTTAAAAGTATCCTTTGATATAAGTACAGCCAAGGCCCAGGGACATGACCTTCTACCAGCCCTATTCCCCCATTACACAACACCCCAAGCTTCTTGGATTTCAAACAAAGGGTTTGACGAGACCACTGTTGGCAAAGAGTGGTGCGCAATAATGAGGTGAGCCTTCCCCCTGCTCCAGCCAGGAGAAATGCAAGACAGAGTCACAGAAATCCCCCAGTCAGTGGATGCAGCACCCACGGTCAGGCTCTGCGGGGACAGGGTCATTCAGTCCATCAGCAGGTACCTCCCTGCCCGCTGGCCAGATCTTTCAGAGACACCAGACACAGAAGCAATCATCTGCCATTCCCAGCAAAAAAGGGGTGCTGAGCATAAGCAACCATTATACTGCTGAAAGAGCAGCTGTGGAAAAGTTGCCAAAATTGATCTTCACCTTCTCCCAGCTTCTGCCAGAAGCCGCTTCCAGGCTTTAATTCCTTCTTGTCTCCACTACTGAAATTACCTTAAAAATTATCTTGTTACATTGCTATGCTTTCAGAACTGGAGAAGGGAATTAAGAACACTGTAGCACAGCTCTGCTTGCTCTGGAAAGCTCTTATCACTTCTTGATAGTAAAAACTACCCTCCTAAGTCTTAGATGCCACCCTTGTATTTTTCTGTGCATGCAGACCTTGCTCCTTAAATTCTCCTTTCTTATGCTCTGCTTCTTTCCATAGGGACTATCCAGAGCGAAGCATCAAGTACCAAGGACTTGCCTGTCTTTGACAGCCACTAGAATTCAGTGACAGCAAAACCTCACCTTTTCTTTTTCGATAATCCTAAGGCTAAATGGAGCCAGGAATTGGGCTCTGCCTCACACAATAGCTGAAGGGGAGCAGAGTCCAACATTGCTCCAGTGACTCTTAAAGGCAAAACTACATCAGTCCAGGTCCTCCCAAACCCTACATTTGCTTTTTCCCTAGACAGAAAACTGGCTGCTAAAAACATATGAGCAATGGCAAAGCAACAAGTCTAATACTAAACCACCAAGTAAAATACAACGATTTTCTTCACATCACATTAAGAAGCATTTGCATATGTGGAAATTACTCTGCAAACAACTTCTGTACTGAGCTCATGTCTGGCCTGTGCTAAAAGGCTCAAAAGTGACTTGGCTTGACCAACCCACAGTCCCCCAGCACGTTCCTTTCTCAAAAAGTGAATGTTTTCTGCTCACAACTTAAGAAAAGGCATAAAAATCTTCAAGTACACTTTCCAACTCCTCCTCCAAACTGAGCAGGTTTCAGTAATACAGGAGATAGGACTGTAGTTACTAGCAAGTTGATGATTCCTTAAACTCCTAAGAATTACAGCTTTTTCTCACTTTACACAACTGTTTGCCGTTTAGGCTGCATTGTACACAACGCTCCCAAGCCCACTAGCAGCTGCCCAGCATGCCATAGAGTGGGGTACCATTTTATCCTTTGAGTTCTGCTGCATGAAAGGGAGCAAAGCATTCAGGAGAGCTCACAAATGGCACAGCTCACAATAAAGAAAAGTAGGCTATCTTTACCATAAATTCCAGCCACCACTGAGATAACAAGGACCCACTGAGCAGGGCAAAGAGCACATTAGTAGGTTGGAAGTTTCATTTTCCTGTTCAAGTATAGGAGTTCTGTTATTACTGCTGCTAGTTTGCAAGTTCTCTTTTTATAGACAGTTTAACAGTAAATGTGAACAGCTTTTATTTGCTAGAGTTGCTACTAAAAGAATTTATTTAAAGATTTTTTTTCCTTGTAAAATGAAAAATCACTTAGGTACTATTTCTCAGAACACATTGATCCAGCAAAGCACAAGTACTAAGCAGACCAGAATCCTAAAACATCTTTTCAGAACGTAAGCCTCTAATATTTGAGCACAAAATCACCTTCAGTGATACATCTTCCTTACAGTTTTTACACCTAAAATCAGGATCTGACACCCCCTGTTGTCAGAAGAAAAATTCTTTCTAATATTAACAATGACACAAGGCTCCAGGGTCTCTTTAAGGTGCAAATTATCACTGGAGAATGAAACTAACATGTAAATACATGAAACCACTAAAGAAATTGATCAAGTCATCAGCAATTACTGACCACAAGCAGATTTCTTTAAATACCACCGATTTAACCAGTTTTCAAGGAGATATAGTGACACACTGGGAAGAGTTAATAGTGAGAATTTTGCCACCTTGAAGGGCCTGAGAAGCCAGAAGACAATAATAGCATCAAACCATTAATAATGTAATATTCAAGAGCACTCAGCCCAACTGTTTTCAATCTTTGCTTTCAGAAGTAACCAAGTCATTATCAAGCCCATGCAAAGTTCCCAGCAAAGTACCTATAATATAAAACAAAGCTCCATTCAAAGCAGTGCAACTTTACTGATTTAGGTGCTCGAACCTACTCCACAAAGCAAATATCTAACAAGTGAGTGCACACACACACCCCACACCCAGGTACGGCATTTTTAAAAGCAACGTTTCGTCATTCAATATTCAACCCTTTGTGTTCTGAACACACAACTCTGCCTTAAACTTTCTTTGTGCAAAACCAACAGGGTTTAAACCCCACCAGTATATCATCGTTTCTCTTATGTAAAGATTTTGGTGGTTTGCTGTTGCTAATGCAGACTGAGCATCCTTTCAGTGCCATACTCTGAGCACTGAGTTGGCAGAGTGAACAGTAAGCCAAGCCTGCAATTACCATTATCCAAAAAACCATACGTGTGATACAAAGAAGTTGATCAGAGGACGAGTGTCTTTCCAGCCAGTTGCCTTTTACCCACAGTTCTTCAAGTTTAGGAACCCAGCAGCACCAGCAGTGTAGGTACGGAATGTATTAAGCACTTAATCAACAACATCAGCTCAGAGGAGTCAGAAGTCTGGCTGAACTAGAAGGGAATCATACGTGGAAATCCTCACAAAAACCTGCACTTAGAGTACTCCTGCTGGTGCACTACACAGCATGGGGAAGTTGCACAGCTTAGAAGTGCTGCCTTTCAGGGAAGTACTGACAAGGTCTCTTTTGCTTACCTCTAGAGACTTTTAAAGAGAAATTAAGGACTCTAGGACTCTTAAAAATGTGTAGAGGGAGTTAATCATTACGTACTAGCCAACACAGGCTCTTTCAATAAAATTATACCATTAGCCACAGCTTTAGCTATTGCTAACCCTCTAACAGCTGCTGGGATTTGTCATGGCAAGTGCAATCCTACTACTTAGCTTTTCATTTTGGACAGAGCTTTAGGACACCTTGGGGACCTCAAAAACTACACAAGCAAGCCCACCAGTGCCTCATGTAGTGCTCACTAGGTTAGCACCTGTAAACTTGAAAGGGAAAACGCTGAGCCTGGCTGGTAGCTGTGATACCTGCACTCCTCACGGCTTCCCTGCCCTCAATGCTGCACTCCATGGGACAGTTCACTTTCCTCTGCTGCCCAGCACAAGCCAACACTGGCACCTGTGTTGTTTACACCTAGAAGTAAACAAACTCACTGTGTGGGAGCTGATATTTTTTCAGAGGCTTCTGAGCAAGTCCTGAGAACATGCCAGAATTCACCCATGGTTCATGGTAAGGCACAATTAATATATCCAGGACAGACACTGTCCTGTGTCATTTGCTCTGCTAGACTATCCTGGAGCTGGAGTAAAATACCTGATTTGCCAAAAAGTAAACTCAAGTTCACATACTTCTCACAAAAACAAGGCATTTATGGAATTCACTCTCTTGATGTAAGCCTGATCAGATGTTTACACTGAGGCAGGCAATCTTCAAGGATTTTCTCTATGACAGCTTGGAAAAGAAGTTGTTTCAACCTTTTCCCTTGCCAGCATGAACTTTTAATGAAAATAAATAAAATTTTCCTCAGACCTCTATGTATCTGAACTGCCAATGAGGGTCTCAAAGTGTTCAGTTCCTCAACCAGTATTCTCTAAAAGGAGGGGCTGTTTTCCCAGCCTATGATTCCTAACCCATACTCCACTGCCAAAACTGTCCTGGGAGAAACAGGTTTACCTTGTCTTTATATTCATCAGCTGCAGCTCCAAGCTCTCTTTAGCTGCTCGGTTAGGCTTGCACAGCCACAGACAGTAACATCTTCTTTCTTCTCGAGCAGCCTGTGCTCCTTGCCTGCCCAGGGATTTGATCACTGGTCTGCAGCCAACTATGACTCTTAACAAGGCAAAGGAGGGTTTAGATTTATAGGCTGCTAGGTACCAGCACTTGTGACCAGATTCTGTATCAAATATCTCATTAGAAGCAAACAATACAACTACTTGCCCAGCAGATCTTAGATCTTAGTCCCCTGCTTAGATCAACCCAGGCAGACTAACCCCAAGTGTGGGATTAGGGTCACTACCAATTCTGTAAACTACTGCCTTCTAAATTCGGAGACTTAAGTTTACTCTACCATACTATTTTCCCCCCCAGAAGACCTGTAAAACCTTAGACATCAAATACAGTTTTAGCATCAGAAGCAAAAGTGCTGTAAAAGTCACTTGTGTCAGTAAAGTGACATTGCAATACAAACTCAATAAAATACTTGCTAGTATGTTTTTAAACTTCTCTCATCTTTTTTTGCCAGAAGCTCCCTGACTCCACACAGAAAACAACATGACACTCAGATCAGACACATACTCAACATTCATAAAAAAGGCACCTTCCAGCTACTTTACATTGATACAACACTCCTGAAATGGTGCAGTAAGTGACCTTCTCAGTTACCTTTCGGGTCTGATTTTGCTCATGATTTTGTACATGCAGCTGCTCTAGTCCCTCAAAGGTGTTTTTTCCACGGTGTTTGTCCTTTGTGGTTTTGCACAGATGCATCACATGGAGCAGATACTGCGATCTGCATCTGTGCTCTGCTAGATAGGAGACAAGAGACACCACAATTCTATTAAACTGATCTTTTATCTACAAGTTTCCAAACACATGGTGCTAAAAGATTGCATTTAAATTCAGCACTTAATTCCCTTAAGTCAGCGATTAAATTCTTTAAGGTGTGAATGAGGTGTTAACTCTATTGCTGAATTGTTCCATATGATAGAAACATATTTTTTGAAGTAACTGAATTTCATAATGGGCTAATTCTTGGGGAGTAAGCATTCAGTTCACCTGAAATACGTTTGAATTACTAGATTTCAAAGCAGCTGCACCTAAAAGCAAGCCTCATAAAGTAAAAGTATATTGTCAAGGTATTTTACTGAATAAAAGCTGTAAATTATAGATTAAGTAACTACCTTAAGACTCTACAGAAACAAGTATGCAACCAAAACGTGAACCCATATCTTTAGGATACAGATTTGTTTTCAAGCTGAAAAATAATTAAAAATGAATAATAATTATTTTCTTTGTTTCAAGCATTTGTTTTAAAGCAGGCATGATTCAGGCTGACTTCAAAGCCTGAATTGGGTTTTTTTCCCCCTGCGGATGATTACTCTTATTAATGTTTCCCCATTACTTCTGTTGGATTTGTTCTAATATAGACTGAATTCACCGCTGAAAAACAAGTTTAATTATTTTGTGCCCGCTTGAACCAAGTTGCAAAATCATTTCTTAAGTTTAATGTAATATACTGACACACCACATGCCTTTCCTGGTTGACTACATATGCAGAAAAAGCACCCAGATCTAAGGAGAAATTCTGCAAGCAGGTAACTCACCCAGCCACAAAGGCAGAAAGGAGGCTGTCCTCTCAAAACAAAAATCAGTAACAGCCTCACAGAGGTGTAAAAAGAATTTCACTTGTGCTTTAAAACCCGCTTCTCGCAACAGCACAGTTAAACCTCACAGCTCCAAGGGTTCAGGCCTTACACCCATCTGTCTTTTACTAAAGTTAGGCTTATACAAGGTTCAGTACAAGCCTTGAAGGAAAGGCCACCCTGTGGCATATCTTGATGTTGAGCACGAAACTCACCTGTTAAAATTGCTGAATATTAAAATGAAAAATAATAATTTACTTTCCACCTTGCAGATGCTTATATTCAGCTCCACAGCCTGGCTTACGCTGTCTTTATTTCTAATCTATCTGTACGAGCACAGCTTTCTTGCAGTTCCTGCTTCAGACTCTCTGAATAAAGAAAGAAGTTGACAGTGATGCTTTCAGATCATGAAAATATTCAAATTGACATCCAGCTACATTTTTCAAAACAGACCTGTAGCTGTACCAATGCAAATCACTTCTGAACCCAACTGGTCTATTATCATATTCATACAAGTTATTTGTTTTATACACTTGAAATCCCTCTGTGGTGGATTTTTATTATTTGTTCATTGTTACATTAGCACTGTTCTGCCCTTGGAAATACCCATGGCATTAGTTGCTGAATCTTTTTCATGTTATCTATTTCAATAAGAAAACACATTGTTTTTCCTATACCTCTTGAAAATAACAATAATACAGATACAGGAAAAAGGATTTATACAAAGCAAGGTGAAGGAGGATAAGGAAAAACTGAACACTCAGAATAAGAGGCTCAGATAAATGACTGAGCTTCACATGTTTTTATAAGCATATAATGGAAATCAGAATTCAAATTTAGATCTAGATTTAGAATGAGCTTCAAACTAGCAACAAAGGAGTGTTGTGTTCTGCCATGAAATTTACCTCTCCCATAATTAAACCAAGATACATTTCAGTGGTTTTGTAGTGAATAGCTGATACAGAATAAGCATATATATAACCTTGACAGAGACACAGGACTTTGATCAGGAAGTAAATAACAAAATTTGAGACATAACGAATCCTATTATTTTCATGTAAATATGGGGAAATTTCAGAATTTGCTACAAGCTCACAAACAGACAACCGTTTTTTAAAAGATTTGATCAGTTCCTTATGATAATAAAGGCTGTTCATCTGAAAGCATCAAGTAAAAGTCCCTTAAGGCAGTCAATGTTCAATGGCAAACCCATCTCCATTTTTAAAATTTAGTAAAGAAGCTAATAATTACAGAGAAAAAAGAGTTTTAGCTATTTTTCTACAATCTTCTCTTGAAAAATCTCCTAGAAATCTACACATCATGCAGACTGATTTAAACACTTCAGAAAGCATTTTCTAGAAACCTTAAACCATGCAAAAAGATGACTGAATTCAGCTAACTACATGGATTTTTTTGTTTTCATGTAGAGTTTTATTTTTTAAGTATCACGAAATACAGCATTAAAGATGCGATGCCATTTATTTCAGAGATTTCTGGTACCTACTCTCAAGAACACAGACTCCCCTAATGCTAATTTGAAGCACAGAAGCAAACAACATTAGCCTCTATTAAATTCACATTGTTAATCAAAAGACAAATTTGACTCCACAAAATTTCATGGCCACCCTAAACAGAAGGCAGATCAATTCACCTCTTTGAACTGTGAAAGAAAGAGATTATGGGCAAAATCCAATCCTCTCAAGTTATCCTTTAGGGCAAATACCAGTTAATTCCAGAGAGCAAGGCTGGAAGTCCACCCACACAAACACTCAAGAGGATCAGCAAATGCAGGTTGTTCAGGACCATTAGAGTAGAAAATCTGTGAGAAACATTCCTCAGGATAAAGGACCTCAAGTTTTTTTGGGGAAAAAACAAACACACAATTTAATTCTAGAGACTTTTCAGAGGAAATTCTGTATTGTGTTGCTGTTTTCAC
This sequence comes from Sinosuthora webbiana, assembly GCA_013397395.1. Lineage (NCBI taxonomy): Eukaryota > Metazoa > Chordata > Aves > Passeriformes > Sylviidae > Sinosuthora > Sinosuthora webbiana. The sequence continues at coordinate 135,953 of VXBN01007787.1, forward strand.
TCCCACTAAATTCTTGGACTCCCCTTGTTAAATATTATACAAAACAAACAACATTTTTATTAAAAAGCACATTTCTCGGTAGCTGTTCACTCACACAGATTGTTACACAATATATTGATAAAATCCTGAGAGATTCAGTTTTCTTAATCATTTAACATAATTCCATTTCCAAAGAGCACCAGACGCCGTTAATCCTTATGTACCTCATGTTTTACACTGTGCAGAGGTCAAAGGGTCAGCTGAAACACCGTGCACTACCTTCCCTCTTGGTGGAACATACACGGAAAGGATGGTGTTGATATTGGAAACTGAAGCACAAGCAGATGAAAATCTCTCAGTTATCACAGACAGGATTATATCCAACGATTTTATCCATGTTCCCAACTATGCAAATGATGTTACGTAGAATCAAATAACCAACTAAACACACTAGAACAAAACATTTAAGATGAAACTAGAAAAAAATTGTGAAGCTGCTTACTGCTGTTTGGTGACTACTAACTGGTTGGGCAAGATTTAATTCTTGGAAATTTATCTCAGAATTTCCCAGCAGGCACTAACAAATTGATTTATTTTAATAATCAGGTCCCCCAAACCAATTAAATTTAAAAATCAGAAATCCATTCACATTTTAAAAGAAAAGCAACTAGAATAGTCAAGCCAAAATAAGGAATCCGAGACATGGACAAAAAGTCAACTGCATAAATACAAGCTACAATTGAAGGTCCAGACACTTAGCTCAAAAGGGTCATGTGGCTATTTAATAGTCCAGAAGTGGCTTGAGAAGCTGCAAACCGTATGTCAGGGGACATGAGTCAGTAGAAGAATAATTGTCTGTTACGAGTAATCATGATTGAGACGTTATTCCCATGATTTCTCCTATACAGATTAAATGAAATAGATGTTATGAACAAGAAATTGTACTTTCTGCAGCCTAAAATTCACTTACATACTTTGCTATTATACTAACCAGGACCATATTGCCATGGTTTAATCTAACCTCCATCATAAATCTTTATCTTTGGCAGAATTTAAAACTGCTGATTAGACTTAATATGCATATCCCTAGCTGGGATACAAGATTTTTTCAAGGACATTTCCCAAAATGAATCATCTTCAGAGAGGAGAAGCTCTTTTCACTTATAAGAAGTAAAGATATTCGGAATTTAAACATACTGCAATTTAGAAGATTTCTGTTAGATAATGGATTGAGATAGTGCTAATCACCACTCTAAGTAATGTGGGTTGAGCTAATGAAATCTGTGCATGTACATTTATGCCCTGCTGAACCAAATTTTAACAAATTTCATAACAAGTTGAGTGGATCTACCTTCTTACTTGCAGAGATGTTCCACATCCAGCTGAAGAACATATTTAAGTTTCTAGATTTCAGAGGAATGGTAGTACTGAAAATTGCACGTTTGATTCCTTGGGGAACAGTTTGAATTTGTTCCATAATGTTCATCTCATTGATTCAGTTCAACTTTAAAACTGTATGCCTAAACATGGCTCCTGTATGATGTTCACAGAAACTGCTCTGAACTCTTTTTTGCATCTCTCACCCAGTCCACACATACATTTCAACAATTACAGAGTACGTTTAGAAGAATCCAATTTTAAATACACGTTTTATGGCAACAAATGACTTTCACAGTACTGGTCCCAAGTTACTGCTATTACATGTGGTGATTTCAAAATATCACGACAGGCTCCTCTGTGGTAGGGGTCTTGATCCTATTACTGTTTCTAGGGTAACCTACGTTCTGCTCAAGACCATACAGTGCAGCTACTGTCGTGAGAGACCTCATGCCTGTACCTCAAACAGATGAGGATTTAATGTGCTAAAAGACTCGCTCCAAGTCACAGTTTGTGGGGTTTTCCGAAAACCTAAACGGAACAAAAAACACCAACCTCCACAACCTGTAGGATTCATGTCAGGATTTCGCAAGAAAAGTCAAGAATGATCTCTGCTTTTAGCTTATTTTCCTCTTCGCCCCCCTTCCTCAGCTTTACCCTCAACAAAAGAAAAAAAAATCAAATTAATAAATGAAAGAAAAAAGCCGCATGCATGTTTACCTTAGTCAGATATCTGGATGCTGCTCCTCACCATAAGAGAAAGATGTGAGTTTCAACACAAATAAACAAAGGTAAAAAATCAATTTATAAGCTTGGACTTATCTGTGCCTCACCTCAGTTAGTTGCTGTGAGCACAGGCAACATATACTTCAGAAATGGCACACATCCTGTTTAACACAAGCAACAGCCCTCAGGAAAACAAACAAAAAAAAAAACACCACACCACAACCACCACACATAACCCAAAACCCAAACAAAACAAAAAAAAACACCACAAAAAAACAACCAAAAAATCCCCTACAAGTCAGAGATCACTTGGTTTTCATCTCTTTGAAGCACCAAGCTGCATTACCTTCTACAGAAAACAAACCCCTTTGATCTGCCAACAAACAAGATGAAACTGAGCTCAGCCAGAAGCACAAAGACTTCATATTTCATTATTCAACCCAAATGCAGTGCTCTGTAAGACCATGTTCCAGGTATGGCCACTTCACTAGATCCCCTCAGACTGTGCAAGCCAACATCTTGAGAAGTTTATCTCACAGCTAAGAGTAGCATGAAAAGGTATCAAATTCGTCACAAAAGAATGGGGTTAAAAACAGAATGTGCCCATGAAACAGCATTTCTGGGCAATAAAACAAAGGAGAAGCAGGCCAGTTCCCCCACAAGCAGATTTTTTAAAATACTTCAGTGCTCTCCAAAATGCTCCTGAAGCAAACATGAGGTCACCCTGCATGAGAAGAGTTCAGAGAAAGGATCAGCAACTCAAAAAGCGAACGAAGATGCAGAAAACCCCCAGCCTGCAGCTGGCTCCTCTGCTCATTGTTCACCCAGGTTACACAGCCTGCAGGGCAGCAAATCCTCCAAACCAAATTAGAACATTTGCTTTGCACAATACTTCAGGCAAGAAGAATAAAAAAAAGATGAGATGCAACACCACTGATCTACTGAGAGTAAGGCACAGCCCAAGTGCTGCTGATGGAGTACGAGCAACAGCCAAGGCAGGGGATTTTACTCTGCTGTTTCAAATAGCTGCTTATTAAACACAAATCTAATGTTTTTCAAGACATTGCTTTGGCTTTGTAGAAAAAGCTTGGTTTTTTCCTGAGGTCTGGCTTTTCATGATAGCTGTAACACTAAGATAGCCTTTATTAAAACTGGTCTGCACTGTTCTTTCATTTGTGAAAAAACAGCAGCCATGAACACCTAGAAATCAGAAATCACTTCTGCAAGAACAAGGATCCTCTGTGGCGAGTTCTTTGGCTTATCACCCAAATGCAGTGTGCTAGCTTGTATGTATATACCATTCTTATATTTTAAACTATAGCCAAGGCTAGACATAGTTAGAAGACAAAAAAAAACACAAATCTGTTGGTAATTATTTAGCAGAGGCTTAGTTACTATGGTGATGAGTTTCCTATAAGTACCATAGTCAGAGACAGCACCAAACATTTTTGACACTGTATCTTTATTTTTCCATTATGTTTAGAAATATCTTTGTCCTGCCCTAATGCTTTCATAACTGACCAAAGTACAAAAAGCACTTAAAAAGACAGATTTGACAGGTGGGAAGTGCTGAGTAGAAAGCGGTTTTGAAGAAAAAAGATTTTTGATTTTTCTAATGTTTTAACAAGTGAGTATTAAGCAAATAGACTACTGAATTAAGCATCAACCTTGATCTGTGTATTAGAAGTAAATATCAACTGAAATGAAACACGGGCAACAGAGAGCAGATTTTAATATTGAGCACTCATGCTCTTTATAATCACATGCTTTAAATTTTATTACCAATACTTATTATGACATAGGTACAACTGTGGTTTTAAATTCAAGTCCTTTAGGCAGGCCTGCATTGAAGAGGAGTTTTGGACTAGATTAGTGCTCAAAATCTCTAAAGGTTAGGGAAGTTTGGAATTTTATTTGCAACTGGTGGTTTGAAAGAAATATGTGACACCACAGGGAGATATTTCCAGCTGGCCCAAAGGTGGCAGCATCAGCTCTGAACAGTTCTTCTGTCAGTCCTACCCAGTTTGCCATTTCAAAGCCAAGAAAGTGCTCTGAGCTGGGTTTTCCTGAAGTTTTAGGTGGGATAGAGACATCTGTCTGCCAGTTATGCAAGCAAACTCCCTTCCTAAAAGAAAGCAAGCTAGAGCTGAAGAAGTAAGACTTCTCACTTACCCAACATTTCAACACTGCTGCTTCCTTGTGCAACTTCATCTTCAGAAGTCCTTTACTTTGGTATTCAAATTCAGACATGGCCAGATAAGTCTGGGGCATTGGGAATGGGATTTTCTGTGTTTTTTCATGGTATTACCTTCATCACTTGCAAACTTCCTTTCCATATCGGATTACAATGGATAGGGTTGCCTGTCAAGCTAGAAGTGCATTAATTGAGATCAGCAAAACCTCAACACAGTACTCGTCCACATATTGCAACTGTATTTTGTGAGGGGATTAGGTGTTCTTTACTCACACTTTCTAGAAAAAGCCATAAAAGAATTAGAAGCAGGGAAAGCTGTTTGCAGAGGGCACAGAGGTCCTGAGCAGCCCGAGCTGCAGTTGCCGTGGCTGGGCGGGCAGGATCCGGCCCCACGTTCTAATATTAGAATGGATTATACTCGCACACTCTGCTTTACTCATCTCATTGAGACAGACACTTGGCATCAGAAGCAACATACTAGCTCAAGCATGTGCACATCACCATAACAAACTGGCATATGGCTATTTTCAGCAAATCTGCGTTTGGCACATGAGGTGAATAATGTTTCTGGATTCTAGCATGTGACCTTTCTGACACTGGAATGAGAGAACTTTGTCCTAGTCCTCCTACTGAGGACTGACTGTAAGCACCTGGGAACAGTTAAAGGTTGCAAATGCTGTAACAAATGAGGTTTATTCCCTCCCACTCTCCCTCAGTATTTTGCTAAGTTCAAAAGCAACGTTAAAAAAACACACGATCCTGTCGGCAATGAGCTGTTCACACATCCTCCTTAGGAAGGTAAGGAACCCTCATATACATATTTTTCTAAATGAAGTTGAATATTTATTTACTGCTTGAATTGTTCACATGTGTACATTTTGATATCCTTTTAATGTGAGATTATTCTGTTATAATGTAAAAGGCAAAACTACACAAAGAAAACAATAAAGCAGTGGCCACAGCAGCTGTTTCTGCATTCCCTTGCCATCTCCCAGCTGTGTGGGGTGGAAGGCACCATATGCAACTGACCCATTTATCATCACCTACTTACAACCTCTGTCCTATGAACCTCACTTACCTAAATCCTCCACAACAAGAGGGTGTTACTGTTACTGACCAGGATCATCACTGCAGTTTTACTGAAGAATCTCAAATGTCAGCCTGCTGATACGCTACTAATTAACGCTCTTTGCAGATCATTTTAGAAAAGCCAAGCACTCAGCTGATCCAGCTTAGCTCCTATTAGAGTTGGCTTTTCCAGGCAAGCTTGACATCGCCTGGTGTTGGAACCTTTAAACCATTTCTGGCTGCTTGGTACATGAAGGAGTATTTGCCAGGACTCATTTCACCGTTAATTAGAGAACATGATATCTTTTTCTGCATGTTGATGTAACTCAGAGCAGGAAAGGAAGATTTCAAATCCAAGCCATGAAAATATCCAACATGACCAAGGCACTGGGAACATCTCACTTCCTCTTTCCCCAAACCACAGCCACACTGGGTTTGATGCTAGCAAAGGAGGAATTTTCTCTTCTCAAGCTGAGAAGGCAAAACAGATCCTCTCACTGAAGGGGGGCTTCTCAGGTTAGCAGCCAGCTCAGTGAGCTGTACTATTGAGCACTGGAACTGGGACCATCCAGACATGAACCTGAAGTGAAGGAGAGGGGAACAGCTCATCTTTTTTTCATCTAATTAAGTACAGGAAGCATAGCTCCCAGGAGAAGGGCCAGCAATAACAGGGAGCACAGCTTGGTGAAAGCATTATTGAGCAGCCAACTCAGGAAATGGCTATGATTTGGAAGCCAGTCTTAACTCAGTTGGACCAAACTGCCTCCACGACACAGACCAACATGTATTCCAGTCAAAGAAATGCATGAGTTGGTTTAATATCAAGACATAATTTTTCTTTTATCATCATTTTCAATTATCATCATTTTCCATTTTGTAATAAGCGACACATTTTTCCAGATACTCTGTGTCCAGGTTATTTGGCTTGTCCCATGCTTTGCATTTCAAATCAGTTCTTAACACTATACTGGTTACTGGCCACAGAAAAAGCTATCATCCCTTCTGAAACCATACCCTCAGTATACACTGGCATTTTTTAAGCTCATTTTGTTACTTTTTAAATGCCTCTCTACCAACTCTTCTAAACCATTTCCTAATCACTGGTTGTCATTTGTCATTCCTACAACACAAAAATGACACCCTTATATAAAACAGTCTTTTGCCTGTCTCAGAAATCTGAAAGAACTTTGCCCAAGATTCATCCTTTTATTTGATGCACTGAAACAGAATTATTTCAAGGGTTGTTTGTCAGTTGAAAGGTTATTTTGCAGAAGTTAAATCACATCATGTAATTGCAATCTAGTTACATTGCTCTTATCAGTCTTAAAGAAGGTTCTACTGATTCAACTTTATCAAAAAACACACACACACAAAAAAAACAAAACACACACACACAAAAAAAGTCTGGATTTTTTCAGGTTACATAGAAATATCTTGCAGATCTAAAAAAAATGAAGAGAAAAACATGCCACTGTAACCACCCAGTTCGTGGCTGCTGCAACATTGCCGGGCAATGCTGACACCAGGGCTTGGGAACAGCCCTGGCTCTGCCATTGTTTGTTGACTGCACAATGAACACAGATCAATTTCAGGGATCTCTAGCATTCTAACTTCCAGAAGAGTACTAATTATTAGCAGTAAGTGAGGAACAGAAAGGCATAGTTAAGGAAAGAAATCCAGAAGATATAAGAAAGAAGTATGGAAAGCACCTGTGCAGGAAATGCATGGCTGGCAAAGTTAAAGCACAGAGGGTATGAGAATGAACAAGGCTCTGGCCCAACTTTTTTGAAACAGAATTCAAATTGGAAAAGGTGTTATGTTCAGCCTGGAAGACATCTCTGCTTCCCTAGTGCTGATAAAACCTCCACTACTTCTACTTAATCTGACTACCACAACCATCTAATACAACATTATGTGAGCACAATATTAGCTCCCACAGGAGCCAAAAGAAAAAGTCATTCTAATTTTTTGTACCATTGTCATTTTTTTTTCTTTAATTTGCAGTTTATATCCTTCTTTATTGGTGTTGCCAAGGAGCAATAAGAATTGAGAAAAAGACAACTGGAAGTGCTCACCTGATTCATTTGAAATCACTGAATAAGATGTCACAAAACACTGAAATATCTTTCTTTTCTTTCACGTGGTCTACAACTAACATAATGCAACAGGACTGCACAGGACAACCAGTGGAGTTCAAAACAGCAGCACAGGTGACATCCAAAGGTTTTACAATCTGGTTTTGAGTGGTATTGTTAATGACATTAGACTTCAATGCAGGCTTTAAAAAGACTTCTTCCATTTACAACTCTTAAGCTGTACTCACTTCTCTTCCTGCACTGCCTCTTAGTATTGAAATGGAAAATTTGAACTGGTTTTTAAAGTGATTTATTGGGAAGAAACGAGCACAAGTTAGCAACCATAAGATTAACAACTTGAATATATGACAAATTCAGCTTCTCTCTCTCTTTTCACATTTTACTTAGAACTGTCATTAAAACAATGTGGAAGAGGCAAATAGTATAGTTTAAGTATTCAACACAACCTGAAGAGATGACAGATCTTCATCAACATGTAAGGGCAATATTGAGTCGTCTCCTGATGAACTTAATTAAATTACCTCCTAAGCACACAATTGATATCCAAATATTTTTAGCTCTGCGTTCTGCATTTCTAAGTGTTTCCTCAACAGCCTACATTGCATTCAACAATAAAACCACAGCAAGTACAGTGCTGCATCCTGTGCAACACGGATGTCTCACATACACAAATCACTACTGCTACCATGTGAAATAAATGCAGGATTTATTTCATGTATGTAATACAGCTGAGTGAGCTGCAACAAGACACTGAAGCCCACTCAGCTTTGTCTTCCTTTTCCACTCCGGGCAGACCTTCAGTGCGCCAAACACCAAGTACCTACGGCAAGAATTAACAACTCTGGCCAGTCCTGAAGAACAACTTCATCTCACAGCCACATCCCCCTCCCCGCTCACCCCAGCAAACAGGGAGGGAGCCACGCACTGGGGAGCTGCAGGATAAAGGCTGAACCTGGGGCAAAGAGGTTCCCATCACAGACCACATTCCTTTGGAGTGCAGCAGCTGGGTTTCCTGTGCATGCCCTGCATCCATACAGAATGTATAAACTCCCATGTTCCTGTGCACACATGCAGGCAAGTCTGTTTTCCTGTCAAATCATTTTTTAAATTGTGCACTCGCTAAGCAAACCTGTGTAAACAATCAAATCCCTAAGTGCCAGAAGAGGAAACACCACCCATGTACCAAATGGAGGGAACTGGGATCCTGCCTGGAATAAGCCCAAACCTCCTTCTTCCTTTTCTATATTTATAACGGGTGCTATGTGTAAGAAAAGGAATTAACAATCTGTCAACTTGCTTCTACGCCTTTTAATGCTCAAAGAACTGCAAACAAAACTCAAGCAAGCACTGCCCATTGATTGCTTCAACCTTTTAATTTTCTTGGTTTTCCCCACCGTGAATGAGATGGTCACGTACCAGCTCTTATTTATGCTAGGGCAAACCACAAAGTCAGCATCAGGAGCTTTCCTGGCATAGCTGCTCTCGTGTTGGCTGGCTGTCAGCTATAGAAAAGAAGTAAATTGATATGGAACTGCTAAGCCACATTCACTGGCTTAATTCATCATGAGAATCTGGAGGAACCACTGTCAGGTTCTGCATGTCAAGCTGTCCTGGAACGCTCCTGTCTTCCAGCTTTACAATGTATGGGATGATGCAGGTCTTGTGACTACTGGCCACAATACAATTCAGTGTATGGTGAGGAAAGCTGGCCGTGGTCAGTCCATGCAATTCACTGACACTGCCCCTCCACTCACTTTCAGCAGTTTACACCGTGCTCCATACTGCCCTAGTTAGGCTCATTAATTTCCCACACCATGTTTCCAAATCTGTCAAATGACAGCTAGAACAAAAACAGCAAATATCTGACAAGTATTAATACTGATATGGACAAAGATGATAACAGACTAAAATTTCAACTACCAAGCTAACAAACTTATGTCTTTGTAAGCAGTTTAATTCACAAGAGAAAGCCAGTCTTGAATACATTTTCTGGTTCTGGTGAGTTGGTTAAAGACAGTCACCAATGATAGGTCTACGCTAGACTAAAACCCATTTTCTTTTGATTTACTGCATGAAGAACCAAACAAATACACACATCCTTTTTCTAGCCACATATATAGGGGATTTTTTAATATATATGTCTACACATACATATGAAGCAAATACTTGGAGATGCATTTCATGCACACAAAAAACAAGTTCACCAACGTCAGCTGGTTCTTCTGGAGGGACAAAGTGGCAGCCTGCATAAACTTTTTACTTTGTCTCTCCTCCTCTCTGAGTGTTTGGTGTTCCAGAAAACTTTCTACAGACTAGAAGTAAGTTTTCATTGCTTTTTGTATCTATTCAAATTGGAAACGATATACAGTCTATAATCAAAGACAAGAAGTTTAGGACAAATGAAAAGGGAATCCTTAAGCAGGTCACTTCTGATTCTAGTGTTTGCTTCAGTCCAAAAACTTGAAATGTTAATTTACCCATTATTTTGAAATCTCTGACATGGTGATAATTTGAGCCTGTGTGCAGTCATGAAGGGGAAAAGTTACTTTCTTGATTTTAGTGCAGTCAAAATATACCAGACAACTTTTGAGCAAACAACCACAGTTGTACAATTTTCCAGGCTAATTTTCACTTTTCTATGATAAATCCAGTATTTATGTTCTGCTATCCTTCCTCTGTTCAGAAAAGAAACTCCTTCATGCATATCCCTTAAATGCATCATATTCCACAACTGGAAAGTTTGCTCAGCCTGAACTGTGCTTTACATTTTATCACTTTTCATAAAAAACCTTTCCTAAAAGAGAAAAGTCTCCTTCCTCCCACAGAATAATTATGAGGCAGTAGCTGAAAACCTGGCTGTAATGGACAAAAGAGAAATAAAAACATGTTACCTGTTTTCTTTGCTGTTGTTTTAGAAATTACATGGTCTAGCTCAACCCTGCATGGCAAGTCTGTATTTGCATAGTTTGTAATCCCAGAGATAATGTCATGGTCTCTGGGGTGTCTGTGGTTTAATGCAAGTTATTGGAGAATGGTATGAATTATCTCTGCAGTGATTTCACACTGAATTTGCAGTAGTATGTAGCAAGCAGGAAAAAAATGGACAGACATACACAATATTTTATCTCCCTTTCAGAAAATAAATGGCAATAACATTTGTAATATGCTCACAGACAGAACCCTAGGCTTAGAAGCGAAGTCTTACAACAAAGTACTTAACTAATATGGGAAACAATATAACTTGTGTTGAAATCAAAATGAGTGTTTTGTCCCAGACAGCCAAAAAAAAAAAAGCACCATTAGTTACATAAAGTCAAAATGAAATCTGGAAATTATATTCTTTAGTAATTATATTTACCTTAGCTATAAAAACAACCAACATCAAGTTCTTTGTATCTGATGATTCTGTGCAGATACAAAATACTGTTGTGTTTAGCCAAAACAGGAAAGAGTGATATTCAGTGTTTTAGAAACCCGTTTCTCATTTATAATCAAGTTTTCTCTGAAATAAAAGGAAAATATGAACCTGTTTCATGCTTCTTCTCCTATTATTCTTTCACTCCCCTTTATTTTTATACTTTTTTATTTAATCCTTTGTTTGGGATGTTTGCTTTATGAGGCAGAATAGACAACAAGGGAAAACATACAATGCAATGAGCTGTCACATTGTTTCCACTATTTCATGTGTAACAGAGTCAGTGCTCTCAGAAATTATTTATAAAATAAACTAGTTTTAGCAACAACCTAAGCTTAGGGAGAAAACAAAGAAAATCATGTAATTCAGGTTTTTAAATCAATTAAAGTTAGCCTAGGATCACAGACATAGTAATCCCATTATCAAAATCCTACCACAGAATTCCAGGAGTTCAGACTGAGAATTAACTGAGTACAAATTCGCTTTTCTAAGTGAGCATCTTTGGAACATCTTGGGTATCTTTAGAGCATAGCCTTATCCATATTCTGCTTTTGGTTATTTTCCACTTACACTGCTTCACTTAAACTCTAGTAACCCAAAACCAGGCCTTGATTCTAGCTCAAGGTATTTTTATCTGGATATGACAGAAATGCAAGTTAGTTGGTGCATCTTGCTACCATGTGCATAATAACTCAGAGACAAGAATTTCTAAGGACTTAGTAACAGTTTCTCCTTATTGCATGATATTAACACAAATTTAGCTTACAGCCTGGTTAATGATGTAAAACTGTTAACAACCCTCTTTAGACATTTTTCCCCACAACACGAAGTAATACATGTCTGAGAAAGTAGAGATGCCCAAAAGAATCTCTACTTGGAGATTGTTGGAGCTGTTGAGATAACCAACTCCAAGGATCGCATTCTTCTAAAATACTAATGTTTCAACATTTCACATCAGCTTCTAACTAGGAAATTGTACTTTGCAAATTAACAAGTGGGGCTTAGGGGAAAAAAATTATCTAATCCATCATGAATTTCTCAGAAAATCACTGAAAATTTCACTGATATCAGCTTTGAATCAAACTTCTCAGGTTAAGGCTCTCAGACAGTGTCTTTAATTCACAGAGAAGACAGTCTCTTGTGGGAATGCACTATCCAAACACACACTCTGCCATCTGCAAAGGCCCTTGCCCCACACAGTAGTTCAGTTCTGATGATCTGTTTTCTCCACAGTAACACCCATCAAAACTGGGCTACTTCAGGATAATACAGGATGAACAAGACAGTTGGTTGCAGGAGGAAAATAGAGATGATCACATAATGCAAGAGAGAAAGAATATGTTCTCCTTGAGCTTTCCCCAACTCCAGCAAGCAGAAGTACCACAACAACAATCTCCAGATACTAAAACAGAGGATCTTTGTTACAAGTACTATAAAAAATCTAAACATAAAAAGCATGGACACTTGGAGTATTCTGCGAAATAAGCGCCCACTCTATCATTTAATTGTGATTTGAAATGCCAGTGAAGCCCTTTGCTGATGCCAGTAATGAGCTTTAGGCACAGCAAAGTCCAGCACTTTGATTTCTCTGTCCATGAGTGCATGTCCTACTTTAGGTCTGATCACGTAAAATTTTGGCAAATCCTGTTGTTTCTACAAGGAGTTGGTTTGATAATTCAGAAAACATTTTTACATCTTCTAATTTCTGATTTTAATGTTTATCTGGTACATGTAACCTAAATTACCCAAGATCTTCTAAGCAGCTCATGTAGACATGATCCCTCAACTTCCAATTCATTAAGTTTGATAACAATGTTTATTTCTTACCATATATCTGTAAAGCACAGAAGAAATTTAGAACCTGAAGAAAAAGCCATCTGTGCAGGTAAACTTCTATTATCAGCCTATACCTAAAAGAAATCTCTATTCTAAAATGAAGATTCCTGTCCATTAGACTTATTTATTACTTCAGTCAGATAGGTACTTGTGAAGAAAAATCTAGTTTTTCTCTTGAAGCAATACGGCTGAGATGTTCTGAGAAGTAAAAAATCAAGTTCTGTAATGCCCAAATTCACATTATACCTTTTTTTTTTTTCCCCAAAAACATAGAATTTTAGAAAACAGCTACTATCACAGAACCAACACAACCTTACACTGGCTTTGTGTTTTTGTTAGGTATTTCTTTCCTCTAATTAAATTATATTTGGACTGTTGACTACGGAAGCAAATCAAGACAAACAACCACACAAATCTTCCATTCAGCTAGGAAGGGCAGTAAAAATCCTCAGGAGCCAAAAAACTTCCTTGTTAATCAAGTACACACATGCAATTCACAGAAGTGCACAATGACAATAAAAATACATGTATAACCTGGAATACTGCTTGGGAAAATTACAAATAATTTTTTTTTGAAACACACACACTCCCACCTGCAGCACAAAATATCACAGGGGAAAAAAAAGAAAAAAAGAAGCAAAAAAGTGTTATTAAAAAGGCTTATTGTTATTAAAAACACTCTGAGGCCATTTCTGATGGTTACATAAGTACTGTAAAAGCAAGATGTTCTTGGCAATCAGCAGAGCTTCACTGTGCTTGCTACACTGGTTTCATTAACTATTACATCATGCTTAATTTCCATAATTGGCTTCAACTTCACTTTATAAGCTAGTCTAATTTCGTTTTTATGCATATTTTAATTTAATACAGTTTGTTCTTCACTGTAAACCCTTCATGGGCCACATATTCATCCTGTACTACCTCATTTAGAGCTTTCCCTAAGAGCAAAACTAAAAGGACAAAGACCACAGTGTCTAGGAAGTGACCTTTTCTTTCAGCTCTGACAGTTCAAACTCTCATCCAGGCCCCCATCACACAGATATTTGACTAGCAAAACTTTCTCATTTTGTGCACTCAAGACAGAAGGACACACTCCCTGCAAAAAAGCCCAATTTTTTTAAAAATACAACTAGTAAGGTTTGTATTACTTATATTACTCTATTCTTCCACAAATCTAGGTCTGTACTAATTCTCTTTTCCTCACACATGAGACAGTTTGGCTTTTTAGCCTTAACCTTCTTGACTTCACTGTATATTTCAGTACATTTTCACTCTTTCATCCAGATCCATAGTTAAACATGATCAAGTATTCCGGGACTTGGGATTTGGCACATCAGACTCCACAGAGCAACCGCTTCTCCCATAAAAATCCCTCCGCTTCTTGTCCTCAGTTTCACTCCTCAGCTACCCTCAACATACCCATCTGCTCTGCTTTCCTGATTCACATCTCCTCCAGATCTGCTTTTATGCTGACAGCTGTAATGATGAGCTAACAAAGGTCATTCATTCTTTTATATACTTCTCCTTCTAGGCGCTCCACTTTAACTGAGTAAATTCAGAATGTTGACTGATCTAATACATCCACTTCTCACCTTCTTTCCCCATCTCCACTGCTGTTATACCCTGTTTTCAAATGTCTAAAATTAGAGTGATATCTCCCGAGGGAAGAGTACACACTTTGGTAGCACAGCTTTTGCAGCTACAACATCATCCACAACACTCTAACATACAGAATAAGTGAAAACGTGACACTAACGTAATACAAAGCCCAACAGACACTTCACAGCCACTGCCTCTCAGGACACAAGTGCACGCTGAAGAAAGCACTGACCTAGAAAGGGAGGAATTATTTGGATGGCTTTGTTATCCACTATGTCGCAAACCTTACTCACTTAAAAGACACAGATGCGGTCCATGCTGGGGAAATGTTTACTTCAGTAACGTGACTGAGCTCAGGAGTTACTCAGAGGTAAATTCTCAGCATAACTAGGCCTCCAGCTGCTACGTGCATTAAAATAATGGGTGCTTGCCCCCTTCTCCAGTACCTTAATGAAAACACAGTGGAAGAAAGTGCCACAGTTAAGAAGCAATTCCTATGCACCTCTCCATCTGAGCGATGCACAATCTGATAATGCTCACCAGATAAGGAACAAAAGTCTTGGTCTTTAGTAGGAATTAGACTTTCATGAACCCTTGGACCTTTGAATTGGAGGCTGAAATTGTCAGTACCTTACTGGCTTTTACAAAGAAGCCAAACATTAAAAAAAAATAATACAAAACAGAGAAGATTGTGATGACTAAGAATAAAATTACATTATGTATCAACTTTCAGAGAAACAATCTTTATTCTTAGACTGAATGTGATCCAGCCACAACAATTTAATATTCCCCGGTAATCCTCTAAATCTTAGATTTGTACATCACGCAACCCACAGCACTTCCCAAATCATTCTGAAAAATAAATAGGTCAGGAGTCATATTTATCTGTTAATATGATATTATGAGGCTCAGATTAGGACAGGGACACTGGGAAACTGGCCACAGAGTCACTCTCTGCCATAAGCCAATAACCCATCGGCAATGACACGCACGGCTGACTGAGCTGGCTTTGGAAGCCCAGCAGCAGAGTTGTGGCAGGTCTCAGCACTCAGGGACCATCCTGGCCTGTCAGCAGAATCTCATAATGATGGGAGATGCCAGGACACACTGTCCTGTTGTCCAACTATTTTTTGGAAGTAAGAGGGAAAATTAATATAAAGTTTGGTAACTGAGGTCCCATATAAGATTTGTACTTTACTAATTTTAGCTCTGATAAAATATGCAAGTAGTTTTAAGGGGTAGTTTTGAGCAGGTATGAGCCACACAGCATAGGTCTAGACTTGAAAAACCTCTACTTGCATAAACTTTATCTATACCCTCCTGAAATAATTAGAGCAAATTTACTCACAGGCTTTAGGACCAGGGGCCTGATTTACAAGTGGTCAAGAGAACACAGAGTCACTGAGCTTTTATAGCAGTCCTAAATTATTGCCCATTACAAGCTAATTTCTTCTTCCCTGTCTCCTCCCCTCCCTCAAGTACTTATTAACCAAAGGGTTGAAGCTGAAGATAATCCATCAAGTAACAGAACCTTAAAGCAGCTTTTTTATCCCAGTTTTTTCTAACTAAATTTTCATAACTCCTAAAGCCATTCACAAGTCAGTACTATTCTATTGCATTTGTCTCAGATGTAGGAGTCCCTAGAGGGAATGGCAGAAAACTCTGGAGCAAAAAAGACATTAAATCACAAAAAAAAAAAAANAAATCAGAATAGGGTAGACTAAGACTTGCAGGCTATTTCTGTAGCATCGAGAAGTATTTCCTATTCCCAATACCAAAGCCCACACCAAAGGGGTTTCCCCCCTCAAAAATTTAAAAGCCTTTAAGTAATTTATAATTACAAAGCCTTTTGCCTGGATGCAGTTCAGCAGAGCGGTAATTCCTCAATCTGAGTTAAGTGGGCTCCTTTCTCTTCACCAGCAACAGACTCTGCTCAGTGTGGCTTCTGCGCAGCAGGAGCTTCCTGGCCTAGATCTTGGCACGGGGAGCTGCATTCTGACAGGATTTATGCCACTTCTGCAGAAGTTGACTTTCAGCCATTGCAGCACTTCAGATACCAAACAGAGCCCTTAGACAAGAAACTTAGAAGCTCCAAAGTCTCTTCTGTGCCACGGAGTCAGCTACTTCATTCTAGTGCATGTTTTACTTTCTTTCTAAATCACAACTGTCCTCTTGGGAGTACAGGACACTTTATCCACCATCAGTTTTTCAGTGCTTCCAAAACCAGAGATACACTTTATGAGCCAGTTATTTCCTGGGCACAGTACATAACTCGTTAGAGCATACAGCTCCTCGGGAGACCAGCAGCTACAGGATTTTCTGATTTGCAGGAGGAGACGGTCAAATGACAGCTCCAAACCCCGAGCAAGCAGCAGGGTGCTGCGTGCCAAGCTCCTGGACAGGCTCTAAGCTGCCTTTCCTGTGCCTCAGGTCAGCCCTAACCTGTTTATCCCCGTTAGCTCACTCTCAGCCTCTCCAAAACTGAGGCAGCCCAACAGGATCGAGCTGTGAAGTAGGCTAAGGCACAACCTGAAAACAACTTCCACCCAGTGAAATCAAGCACAAGCAGCTAAAGGGGAAAGGCTGCTGTGCACACTTACGTAGCTGCCAAGGGCCTATCAACCTCAGACTGT
This sequence comes from Sinosuthora webbiana, assembly GCA_013397395.1. Lineage (NCBI taxonomy): Eukaryota > Metazoa > Chordata > Aves > Passeriformes > Sylviidae > Sinosuthora > Sinosuthora webbiana. Next base: position 152,876 of record VXBN01007787.1, read on the forward strand.
TTTATGAAAGGCAAAAAGTACATTCTCCAGAACTTTTAAGACTCAGAACAGCTTTTTTTTTTGCCCCACAGTAGCTGCCTACTTCAAGAGGACACGAAGTTGAGGCTGGGTGAGATCTTTCAGTTCAGGGCTTCCTCTCAATTCAGAAAACAAAAAGAACATAAGAGTGACAGTAGGATTTTATAACATGGTGATAAATTAAGTTTTTAATATTTGCCTTCATAAAAATCAAATTGTCTGCACATTTTTAAGGCAAAGTATTGCTGATGCTTCTAGCAAACCATTTCAATTTTTAATTGGTTTTTAGTCCCTTTACATTGATTTTTTTAACCCTTTTATCGATTTGAAGCCCTACATTTCACTGATTTTAAAGCAATAAAAGTTCTATTTACAATGCATTACATCTGTTGACATAGATTTAATACATCAATATCATGAAACTATTACTTGGGCCAAGCAAATGTTTTGCTCAACCCTAAGACTTTTTTCTGCTGTTCAAAATCATTAACGAAATAGTTCATCTTTTGTCAATGCATGTTTTCTTCCTCCATTTTAAGAATTGCTGAAGTTAGCTAATAATAATTTTAAAAGAAGTGCAACATTAATATATTCTGTACATCAATATGCTTTTGAAAAGGAGAGACTTCTACATAGACGTTCCAGCCTTCTTCAGCAATGTGTGGTTGGAGTTTTTTGTTTGTACATAAATACCTCCAAGTCTTTAACTGTGCTTGAGAGAAACAAGAATCACACATGACAAAATGAGCTGATAAGTGGATTCATTTACATACTGGGATATCCCTACAGGTCTGTGAGCACCCCATGCTGCTTTCTATCATCAATGACATCAAGAAAATAAATTTTAACTTCTACAACAAAGCATTTTGAGCTTAACATTTTATGAAATAATTTCAAAGTATACAAAGTATTACATATCTTGTAGAGTTTAATATTATATACTGAAATGTGCACATTAAATTAACTGTACAAATATATTATAGAAAATCATAAAATACACATTCAAACCACATTACCTAGAAATTACAGGGAGAGCTCTTGCAAAGATCATGGCCTAAAACAGCAGAAGACCACTTGGGAACTATTTGGAATTACTGCCTTGGGAGTTATGGCTATGAGTCAAGAACTGAGGGAATTTCTCCATGTAGTGACTTACCTTGTGTCACTAAATGCCCTTTGGAAAGAATGTGTAATTGATTCCTCGTTATTGAACAATATTCACTTATAGAATCACCACATGGTTTAATTAATGTTTATAAGCTACCCACTGTTTTTGCTTTGCACACATCTCTACTAACACCCCTGCAAAAAAAGTTACTTAACACAGCACAGATTGCTTAACCATGTTCAGTTCAGTCTTGTTTGCATTGTTATATAATTGTTAATTCTATGGTCCCACTTCCCCCCCCATGCGCCTTCCCCTGCCATCCAAGGCACTGAGGAGAAAAGGAACTCACTAAGACTGAATAACAACGAAAAATATTTTCTATCTCTTCTTCTCCAGTTTTACCTACCAAAACAGATGTTTACCAGGATTTTTCTATGCTATTTTATTAAGTATCCAAGTGTTTTTAGCATTTGGATACTAAATAAAGTTATGTCACTCACTGCACCAGTTCTGCACACAGGATGGTGAGCATACAAACAATACAAAGCATTAAAAAAAAACATTTAAAACCAGCCAAATCAGCCCAGATATGGATCCTCAGTACCACCTATGGCATAGCCTAGCTCAGCTCCCAGCCATATTTCTCACATCTCTTGATAATCATGAATTTTGCAAAGCAAACTAAGGCATCATGACAAGTCAGATGAAATTACCAACTTGTAGAAAGTTTGGCTGAAGGAATTTGCTTAGCATTTTCCTGGAGTTTTCCTACATATGCACTAAAGAGGCTTCACAAACAGTTCTGTCTTTTTGAAACTTCAAGACAAATTACTCCCCCCTTCAAACTCAACGGCTCCTCAGAGATTTTTGTCATTCAGTGTTCCGGGTTGGGTTCTTCTAGTTTGCTTGTTTGAGGGGGTTTTAGTTAGTTTTGGGTTGTCCTTTCGTTAATGTTTTTCTCTTTCTAGGTTTTTTCCTCTTTGGAAGAGAAGAGTTGATTTTGCTCGGGTGTTTTTTGTTTTTGTTTTTTTTTGTTTGTTTTTGGGTTTTTTGTTGGTTTTGGTGGGGTTTTTTTTTGTTGTTTTTTTTTTTTGTTTGTTTTTTCTCCATTCTGAAGCAGCTGAGAGCTCTTTTAAGCTTTAAAAGAGCAACAAAATTGAGATCTCTTATCTTGGATCCAAGTCAAGAAGCTCGTAGATACCAGGAGAGTGATAGCGTCCAAGGTTATCGGCCAGAGCAACCATGCCTTGGCAGCCAACACAGAGCTTGACTGAATCCATAGAATCCAGCCCCTACCTGATTATTATACATTTGGGCAACCCATCTTGGTTGCTGGCATAATAGGGTCACCAGAAGGTGACTCCTGCTCTGGTGCTCTCCCACTCCGCAGGTCCGCCCGCCACGTTCCGCATGCTGGCACATCCAAGGAGCTGCCAGCACACAGCTGATGCTCTTTTCGATAAGCAGTCCGAATATCCCTGCAACACATTCCCCTTCACACATGCCTCACAGGAGGAGATAAAGATACACAGGCAGAAGCCAATTACTTCGGATCAAAAAGAGAGATTAACAAAAGAACAAACGGCAGTTAAGATGCTCAAAGGCGGTGAGAACCGGGCACCTAATTCCCATTTGGCACCTCCCAGTCACAGCTTAATCACTTGCCAAAAGTTTTCTTCAGAAAATATCTGTATTCTGATGCTGACGTTCCACAGTTTCAATTTAGAAAGAGGAAAAAAGGAAGTCATGAGACCAAACGTTGTTACAGAATTTTTCACCAAAACAAAAACAAACAAACAAAAAAACCCCTTCCTGAACAAGCCTACCAGTCAAACGTCATTGATATTCAGCGAATATGCTGCTTATGTACAAGACTTCCTTCAAAGCAGGAAATTACTTTCCATCTGAGAGAACAGACTAACTGTAAAAATTCATTTTTTACTGGGTTTTATTTGATGTTTGTTTCTGAAATTTAAACCAAACACTTTAGATACGCCCAACGACTTTCATAACTGGCTCCACTTAGAACTCATTCATTGGCATTCATTCAAATGTGCTTAATACTATGGACACATTTTTAAGTGATTACACTTTATGGTGCTTTAGTCTTTGAGGATTGCTAATGGGATACAAACTTTTTCCACTCCATTTGTGTAATTATAAACCACTTTTCCTTATGTCCAGGCTGAGGCAATGTTCAAATCCTATCACTTCCTGGCAAATAACAAATGAACAGCGCAGGATAAAAGGACCATGTAGAATAAAAGGGATTTATCTTCTCTTTAAAGAGGGGAAAGCATGCAGCAAGGTCATTTCCCACAGATAAATTGGAAATCATCACCCTTTCAGTTGATACTATTTTTCCTTGACAAGTGAGTAAGTCTTAAATGTTTTCAACTTGACACTGTATATTTTTTTGAAAAGCTAGCAGGGAACTGCAGTTCCACATATTTTCTTAGTTTTCTGAGCATCAGTTTTCTTCTTGCTTCAGAAAAATCTCATTACCTACCATCAACATCTTCATCTTATTAAATGCCATAGATAATTACTCAGTCTCCATGGATTATTCAAAGGACTCACATAAGCCCTTATCCCTCTATCCATGGCTCTGGCCAACGAGATATTTGGCCATAAGAAAAGGAGCACTTGTCATCTGCAAGACAAACAGGCCAGGTTCATGAAGCCTTGTCAAAGTAGGCTCGCTCAGAAACTGCTGTAAGAAAAAAATCTTGCTTTCCTAAGTCACTGCAAGGCCTGACTGAGAAAAAAAAAAACGCCACGGTTTTCTATTCTTAAAAAAAAAAAAAGTCCTTCAGGAAGACTTTTCATTTACACCAACTCATTAGCTGCCAAAATTGACCTCTGCTTTAAAACCACATATCTCCCTTCCAAATGGCATTTTCATTAAGATGAAATGCCTCTTGAAGCCTTTGGAGAATTTGCATTTGGTAGACACAGCACACTGTCATCAAATTGTACACAATTAACCTGAAATTAGAATGAACTACAGAAAAGCAATTAAAGTAAACTATCAAAGAAATGAAAAAAAAAAATTGGTAACTCTTCAGTGGACATTTTTTGGAAGAAATACAGGTGGGCTTGCAACAAGTCTATTCAAGAGAGGTCCAAGACACACCACACAGTACAGCGTAAATCTGTCGTTCTAAAATCTTGCCAGGTAAGTATGTACCACCATGCCAGATTTCGCTCAAGTTCTTCTCTGATGTTCTCTTCAGCATCTATCATCAACACCTGAACGGGATGAAACTGCATTCTTCTTGCCTATGGACCCTCACTGCCTAATGTAAGAATGAACATAACCAGACAACGCATTCGCTGGGGTTTGCTTGGCAAGGTGGGTTTTGTCATCGTTTTGGTTTCTAAAGAAGGCAGAAAGCAATTAAGGAGCCAAGACAGGAACAAGTCACCGTGCACTGTGTGGGGGAAGTACCAAACTTACAGGCTCCTCAGCTCAACAGCTCGATGAAAAGTTCTGATGAGCCACTGGGGTCTTCGCATTTACCTCACTGTGTTTTGGATTAACTCCTACAAAGCAGCAGAACTCAAATACCCGACTCACATCTGAGTCCTGCTTCCCATTCCATACATACAAAGCACTCGATAATGTTCTCAGTGAGTCACAGCCCTAAAGCAGCAAACGATTGTTCTCTGTACCAAACAAGAAACACACATGGTCTTCTTCAGGCAAACTTCCTTCCCAGAGCTGATCGTCAAATTGCCATTAGTAAAGGCACTGGCGTCATACCGTTGTTAAAGAGCGTGACAAAGGCAGGAAAGACACCATGACATACAATGACTTTTCCTTCTATCACGATGACTCTTCCCTTTCTGGGTCTTGATTGCAAGAGCCAAACAAGCTTCCACTTAACTGTGCTGACTCCCATTTCAACACCAAGTCCTTTCTCCGCATTCTAAGGGCCTTTCCTATTGCCACAGCAGCACTTCACCTTAGTTCTTTAGCCTGAAGCAATAGTCGCCGGCCAGAATGGATAAGCACTGGGGATGGAGGGACAGAATAGAAAAGCTCCCTCTCAGAACAATTGGATTGCTGCTGAATTCTGAGGACAGCAAGCACAAAAGGAACCAAGACCTGTTGCTTTGCAAGAGTAGCTCAGTCCTAAGTTCCACACACCTCAGGGTACTGAGCAAACTGAGCACGACGATCTCTATGGTAACCAAACTGCTTTCACTTTTTTTTTTACCCAGGAGACTTCCTTTTAAAATATAGATGCTTAAAGCACATTTCACAGTCTGGTTTTGAAAATGCGGATGGAAATAGAAGAGCTTTACTTAGTACTATTTAAATAACAACAAAAAAATCCTTACAGCATAAGCATGACGACATGTCTCTTGCCCCCTCTCCAAAAATAGCCCAACAATCAAATGTCAACAAGCCACAACAATCTGAAAAACTAACCCTAAGTCGTGTATTTTACAGCAATCCTAGGGGAATATTATGCCTGGAAGGATACCCTCTTGAGTAATTCTGTAGCTTTTATAAATAATCCCGAAATTCAGACCTCAAAGAAATACCGACTACCGTTCTTGAGCTTCTCATTAACAGGACATAAATTGGTTTCTTCTCTCTAACCTTTAGGTTAGCTTCAGAGAACCTAAAATACTAACAGAATTTAGTAATAACAACCAAAATACTAACAGAAATTATAAGAGTGGCAGGTAGTATTTTCAGGCTGCCATTATCACAAACAAATACAAGGTTCCATAGTCTGAGGAAATATGTAGTTGATTGAAGGTTGTCACCACACTGCCTTCTTGCAGGTCATCTCCACACTGCAGCTGTACCCGTTGGAAAATAACAACCTTCAACCATTTCTAGGCAAACATTGTTTCATGTCCTGCCCTACTACGATAATTCCACCAACCCATCAACATTTCTTGAGAGATTTGGAAAGCACAGACTATAATAGTCCCACTCCGGCCTCTCCTAATTTTTTCTGAATCCAAAAGTTTTGAGATATTTTGTGGGTTTTGCACATTTTCTCCACTTGAATTATAATGATCTACCACCTTACTGTGCTTAGAGTAATACCACAGAAGTTTTCAAATTCTTTAATGTAGCACCTGATCACATACATACATCAGCATTGCTGTCTTGTACTACATTATTCTATAAAACAAGCAGACGTGTAGGTAAAATAAGGTACAAGAGCCACCTTTTTTTTTTTTTTGTCTCTGCAAAAATTTCTAACTCAACCTGTGTTTTTTTAAATGGTTTGAATTATCTCATTTCTACTATGTATGTTAGAAACTCCAAGCCCACATTCTTTAATCAAGACCCAAAATTGGAAGAAAAAGGACAAAAAAAAACCCAGAACAATTTTCACAGGATACTATTTTATTATTTGCACCCCATAATCAGAATGACTGGGAAACACCTACAACATATGGATTTCAATTTCAAGTCATTTTAATCTAAACAGTAGGAAAATTTACCTCCTCAACCCACCTGCTTAACGCAAGTATCTTTTTCTATCCCAGAGTTGTATCCTGCTTTGGGGCCACACAGCTACTGGAAGTGTTACATTCTGGACTCACACACAGGATTCTAAGATTTCTAATTGTTGACCTTCCAGTGTTTCTTAAAAAGCCTCCAAAAGAAGAACCACTGTAACAGATGCTGGGTAGAATTATGTAATGCCCAAAAGGTTCATTATGTCACTTACAACCAGGATGACAACCACAGTGCAGCATTTGTATTTGATTTTTTCCTTTTAGGTAGCAGTTTCCAAATTAAAGGATTCAACCCATTCTGACACCAACTAGTTCACATGACCTCCACTGCCAGATGGAGATTAATTACTTCCAAGTCAAACCTGGAAGGGGTTGGCTTGTGGTTTAGAGTAGGGGAGAAGGAGGGAAGATGTCAGGAGGGTGTTTTGGCTTTTTTAATTGTACACAGGGCTATTTTTTCTGCACCTGCAGGCAAGGCATTCTGCTGGTCTTAATTATGTTTTTTTTTTGTTGCAGGGGTATAGTGGAGCATAGCAACAGTAATGGAAAAACATCCCATGAGCTCTACAGATCACTGAAGGCTGCTCCCAATTTTCCAAGGGACAGTCTGCTCATACTTTATGATCCAGGCACCCAGCACACAGTTATTTCACCACCCTGCCTCCTAGAGCAAAGACCCAAGGAGCACCTCATCCACACAGCTCAACAAGGATGCTGGAAATCATAAAGGGACGAGGAATGATTGTGCAGTGTTTGAAAGATTTGAGCCACTACATTCTCCTGCTCCCATGGCCAACAGAAGCAGAAGGTATAGGTTCAAATAATAAATGAGGCTTCAAAAAGATCCACCTCTTTCTATACAAAAAAACATGTTTTGTAAGGACTTGGCTTACTACTTCAACATCCACAATACTTTTATTTAATTCTGGTTGGCTTATCCAGTCACTTGGTAACCTAATATTACTATTTATGTTGTATCATCTCATTGATTTTATTTAATATCTATGCTTGTAATTTGGTGTTAATTTTTATATTTTGACTGTAAATTCATGATAGAAGGGGCAGAAATGACCACTGGAATTCACAGACCAGTAATAAACCAGTAAATTAACCCATGTAAACACTGAATTTCTGCCAACAGCTCTCAACCTCTCAAATTATTAAGTGTGAATTACAATAACAAATAGATGAGGCAGGAAGGAAATAATTTTAATAATTATTGAATTATGCATATTAAGATAAGACTTAGAATCTTAATTAAACCCTGGCCTTTGCTTAAGCACTGTACAGGCAAGTAAGCAAAAGCATTAGTCACCACAGGCAAAATAAAATGGTTGAGTATTGATAACTGCAGGCAGTTCTTAAGCAGACTTCTTCCCTGGACTATACATAAAACAAAAAAAAAATTAATTGAAATGTTCTATGTGAAAGAGAGCAATAGTAACAAAAACCTGCTAGTACTTTGATGCAATAAAGAACAGCATTATATATTTTCAAAGTTTCTATGCATCTTGTAATTATGCAGTAATGCTTGTTTATATGCAGAACCCTGCTTAGCAGGGCATACAAATATAACAAGGAACAATTTTTCTTTCCTAGTTAGCTATCCCTAATTCTTCCACAGTACAAACAACTGTGTGAGGCTCGGAATCTCATTTCCCAAGCGGTTTCCATGCCGCAGTTGTTCTGCATGCAGTGCCACAGGTGCCCTTGGTGCTCTGCAGACAGAGCAGCGAGTCTATAGAATGCAGACGCTGGGAAGTACCTGCTGCCTTGTTCCAGAAGTCTGGAAACGCACCTGCAAGTCTGGTTTCTATGATCTACAGCAAATGAAAACGGCACAATTTTCTCCTGCCCACAGAGCAGCTCAAAACCAGCAATGTTTACCCCCAACACCGGCTCACAAACCTGGACAAAAGTTACGTGGGAAAAGGCACGGATGTCAGGTATGAAGGGATCAGAAACAAAATGCCTTCTTACAGTGTTCCTGCTGGGACTGCTGATTATCAGGAGAAAGCCTTCACTGCTCCTGATTTCCCCAGTGAGGATATGAAACACTGCTGTGTCTACCCAGGATTGAAGGAAACACCTGGCCACACCTACAGCAACTCAGTGCTGTTGATTCAGTGAGGCTGGGCAAGAGCCTTTCCCTAAGTTTAGTGCTTATAAATCTAGTAAGACAATCCTTTTGGTAGAAAATATTAAATCTATTCATTCATTCTCTGTTTCACCCACACCTTTGAAAAACAGTCCTATTTTACTTTGCTGGTTATAAGTTCTCCTTTAAATTAATGTTCTGGAGTTGGTCACAAAACCCACAGACAAAACCACATAAAATAAAAATAAGCACCTAACCAGATCAAATCTCATGGGCACCAGTATAAATCACACAGACAGCAGAGCATCAGCCAGCCTTCATGTGCATTTGCAAACACATTTGAGCATTTTCATTTTAGTCATTACTCACTGGCATCAAGCCACAGGTAAACTGCCTCTGGCAGCAAAAGAAAAAAAAAACACTAACAAAAACCCCAAGAAAGGTAGGTGGTAGGGAAGGGGGTGGACACAGAAGGGAGGAGGAGGGAATAGGTGATAGAAACAGGTACAGAAAGCATTTTCCCCTTCTTTTATAGGCTACTTCTTGCATAAAGCAACAGCTACCACAGTTTCAACTTCCTGAGCTAGGAGGATTTTACTATTCCTTCTCGAATGGAGATCAGAACCCCAGGACAGACCTGGGTATGATAAATAAATAAAGCCACATCCCAAATATACCACAGCCTGGCCCAGTATCTGAGTAGAACTCTTGAAACATTACCCCTTTCCCAAATGTATAGTTGTTCAGACTTTCTGCACAAAAAAAAAAAGGAAGGTGAGACAGAACAGCATTTGATCTTTTTTCTACTTCCAAGTATATTTCTGTGCAGACACTACCAGAAAAAAAATTAGTCTTTGTGTACATACTGCATCCTGCATGCAGGAATTTCATTACACATCCCCCCCTGGCAGATTAAGTCTACCTGAACAGTAAATGAGCATGTTTCACACTGTCACCTGCTGCTCATGCAGCACATTTTTTTCTGCTCCTTACCAGCACAGGAAAGAAGAAAAAGCTCTGGAATTTTTATCTGTAAACAGAGCTGATCTTCAGCCCCTCACCTACAGTTCCTACATTACAGCATACTCCATACAAACAATATACAAGCATTAGATTCTGCTCTAGAAAGTTCTCCCACACAAGATGGGGGTTAGGCTGATGTTTGAGGGCATTATAGGGCTGCTAAAACCCAAGAGGATTGGCAGAAAAAGCAAGAATTCTTATCTTATTACAATTCCATTCCAGCATCATTCAAAGTCACTTCACACAGAGGGACTTTCATTGTTATGACTAGACTTTACTTTGAAAAGTAATGGAGCATTTGTTTGTTGTAAGGGAACTTATCTTATTGTGGAAATAAAGATAAAAATGGTACAAGCTATTTGTACATATTGAAAAATAGGACAGTTACAGTACAATTCCTACCACGGAAACATCTTTCAAATCATCAAGAAGCCAGCTACTTGACAGGGTACTGGTAGCCCTAAAGTAGAGGCACAGCTGGACAAGCAAAAATCCCCAATTTCAAACTGGGCTTATCAATTTGCCTGTCAGACAACAGTTTCAATTTTGGAATTCCATTGCCCAGGCACTACATGAGTTGTAAATCCTCTCTCACAAAGAGCCAAATTCTCTTCTTCAAGTATTGTTATGAAATAAACATACTAATCTCTGAGCCCTTTTAAAGCTGGGAACCACCTCCAGAAAAGGAAACTCAAAGCCATGCTGGCATGCAATACATTATTCCCCCATTTTTTTCCATCAAGTATTCAAGAGAGAGGAAATTGCATCAGAGAAAGTTGGAGAATGCACACCTATAGCCATCTGAGCTGCCTTTGTTCAAGTTCAGCTGAGAACACTCTATGGCTGGGGAATCTACCACAGCAGAGCAACCAGCTGAACCTGGAGATAAAGAATTACTGACAGAGTGTAGATTTGTACATGTAGCTTTCCTGGGACGGAAATTCTTACAGACGCTGATTTCAAAATAAACCAAAAAGCAAGATGGAGAGATGCCTGTTGATAAGCCCTCCCACTACTGCCCTCATCTCTCCCCTTACTTTGAATACATGACAGGTGAAAACAGGCTGCTTCACAGAATCACAGAAGCAATTAGGTGGGAAAAGACCTCCGAGATCGAGTTCAACCTATGACCAAACACTACCATGTCAACTATAGCACAGCATTAACTACCACATCCAGTCTTCCCCTAAACAGCTCCAGGGATGACGACTCCATTATCTCTGGGCAGCCTATTCCATTTGTTACTAAAATTCTAGTTTCTAATTTTTATATTAAAAAAGAGATTTTAAATCCTATTTATAAGATCACTGTTAGCTCTGTTAGTTAACAGTTTCCCTACCCCCTGTAATATCACACAGGGCAGAGTGTCTTTATAGGGGAAAATAAGCACAGAAAAGCATACGGAAAGCTTAATGGAAGAAAAAGTGAAAGCAAGAAGAAATGTGAAGGAATGGAACTTAAAGAAGCCACAGGTGCAAATATATGACATAGCAGGATACTTGTTCCATAACCTAACATTTTGCAGTAAGAGCCTGAAAAGTTGTAAATATGAATGCTGGTGCATGTTCTATGTCTTGGACTCTTCAGAGAAAGTATTTATGATGAGCACTTCCATGTGCGTACGATGAGAGCTGATTTACCTATAAAATAAGCAAGAACCATCCTGCCCTAGCAGGTTAGGGGGAGAGAGAGAGAATGTGTACAATAAAACCCCAGTTTTCATCCAGGATGATTTAGAGGAAGAAAGCACACGATGTCAGCAGATCATCCAAATGTGGAACAGACTGCCTGCTAAATACAATCTGTTGGGGCTGCTGAACAAAACTAAGTTAATTTGGCAGGTGGACTCCTAACCCAAGTTGCTCTTAATTCACAGACGCTTTTTGCCAGACAAGGGAGTCTTGCTTACAAGGCATTCGCAGGGTACTAGGATGGAATGCAAATTCAAATATGTTTCATTGTTCCTCAGGAAAATTCCCCAAAGGGTGCAGTGCACTGGAAAATAACAGAGCATCATGCCATCTGGAAGCTCACAGTAGCATAGATGCAAATAATTAGAGTTCAGAGTTGCAAAGAGAATCCTTCCCCTTTCTCCCACCAGATCTCCACAATTTTGTTTCTTCTAATTCAGCCAGACACCCGAAAACTTGTGAACAAATGCAACAAGCAAGGTCACCCCTGACAACAAACAGTCCAAGGCTTTTGGGGCATTTTTGCCCTTAGAGCTTCCAGCTCAGCCACTCTATTACGAGCACACAGCCCATCTTCCCTGAGCACAGAGCTCACAACACTGTACTGAGTGACTTGTCTGCTCATCAGCATGGACAGAAGGTAGAGGAAACCAAATTCACCATCAAAAGCAGCCATGTACCTTGCTGAGCTCTCCCAGATGAGGATGGAGGCTCAGGTCTCGGTCAGTGTACTTGGAAGCGTACAGTATGTACGGACATGGCAAGAGGGTCTCCAGCAGGAGTACAGCATTGCTTATACATCCTTAATTACAAAACACATTTTTCACCTATGTAGTGCCACTGAAGAGTTTCACATCAATGTTTATATCTAAGGATTTTCATTCTGACTCCATTAAAGTAGAATTTGAAAAAAAAAAAAAACCCACAAAGTGGCCTCATGGTGACTTTAGTGTTCAATTTCAGACCTTCAGCATACAGAGATGTCAGGAATTAGCATTGTCCCAAGGGCTGCACACATGCATATTTGAGCAGCCTGTTTGGTTCACAGTTCCTTAATGACAATGCCCATGTCTCTGCTGTAGCACTTATGCAATCATTCCTTTAGCCTGTGACCCGATGACAAACTAAGATGATGCAAATGAATGTGACAGAGTCCATCCACTCTTTTCTTAATTCTTCTAAGATTACTGAGCTGGCAGGGTTTCAAAGTAGTAGAACGTAACAATTCAATCCTGGTTTTTCAGATTAAAAATCTTAGTGTGTGGCAGGGAAGACAGAGGAGTGATGCATCAACAGAGCTGAGTTAGAAGTAGTTCTTATGAAAAGCCAAACAATTACCCCGTGTCTTACTTTCAACCGACACTTCAAATGCCCAGGAAAATAACTTGGGAATCATTACACTGAAAAATGTGTAAATCATGTTTCTAATGTGCATGACTGTATATTTAATTAAAACTGGATACAACAGTTATTGTGTGTTAAATAGAAATCTAAAAAGCACTGAAGTTGAAGAACATTACAATAAATAAGTACTGACTTTTGCATGCTAACTTGTGCATGATTGTAGCAGGCTGAAAATGAAAATGTGTCCATTTTCAGCCTTGGAAGCCTTTAATAAAGTATCATTCCTCTTTTATTCATTTGCAAGATCTGAAGGAGCTCCTATTCTTCATTCATCAGTCTCCTTTACCAGTGAGGCTGATGATACCCTAAATCACATCAGTGCTCTTGCCACTGCTCCTTCCTACTTTGTACAGAAATCTTGCACTATTCCCCACCAGTTTCATTACATCCATTCTAAATCCTGACCAGTAAAGACCAGCCCTGTACTTCAACAATCAAAGGTCTGCAGGAAAAAGGGTATGAGAAGTCTTGCTTTTCAAATCTTAACTCCTACTGCAGAATGAGAACGAGTAAAAAAATTCAGGTTTCTTCACAGATATGAATCAAATGCAAGTCCAGGGAAATTACCTGGCTGGAATGGGAAAGTAATCAAGAAAGTGCTAACAATTGCAGTCTCTCTTTTTCGTTTTTATAAAACAACAATAAAAAGGCCCATTAAACTACAACTTGAAGAGGGGAAAAACAGTACCTCCTTGTATGAGACATTCAAACAGATCCTGAAACAGTTAAAAACAGTATTAACAACCCTGTTCTGAAGGGGAAGAGACTCAACAATGACAAAATAAACTGGACATTTCATGCCCCAAAGAGTGATAAAAAAGCAGAGGCAAAGCTGAAGAAATTTCCCAAGTCCATGACCAGCATTCCACTTGCTAAACTACCCAACCACTTCTCACTACCACAGTGTTGTAACTCTGAGAAATGCTATTTATTAATGGAAGGCCTCAACAGATTAAACTTTCAGAGTGAAACAACAAAAAACAAATACATATGAAACCAAATCCTAGAGAGGGCAGCCTCTTTTCCAGCTCTCTTGTTGCACGATATTCTGCATCACAGCATGACGCAAATGAATGTTTCCAAAAGCAAGGCAAGAAGCTAAGGCAGGAAAAAAAGTATTTGGAAATAATTCCACATTTTTGCAGGTCATATTTTGAAAATAAATATCCTTTTAGACTACGAATATCTCACAACAACCTTTCCACAGCCCCTAACCTACAGCATGCTGCTCATTTGAGTATTACTGAAAACCACCTGTGCTCAATGCAGTCATTCTCTCACCACATCCTTCCTCCAGGATGAACATGGCAAAGCCTACCCAGCATGCCTCATCTCATGAGGTGAGAGTAGCCATACGGTAATGTTTCTCAATTTTGGAGATATAGCCTTCCACCTTACCCAAAGAAGAGTAAGCCAAGTTTTCCAGGTACTTGCATGTTAGCAATTCAGCATTCCCTCACCTGAAATCACTTCTGCCCTGTACAAAAGTAAACACCACAATGTAAATTGCCAGATTTAGGAACGGGTCCATCAATCCAGGGAACTGAGTATCATTTAGAGCCTCACAGAACATCCATTTTCACAGAATTTCATCATATTGGTTGACCAAAACCACTTTCTCTGAGTAACCAGTTAGCTGGGGTTGAAGAACCCTTCAATTAATTTAAGATAAACTGTGAGCTACATTGAGAGGACTGCTTAGAGTTCCCATTTAGGACAATGTAGCTGCATAAAAAAACACATTTTACTATTTGGCTTCTCTTCCTTTTTTCTTTTCAACATCACACCACTGGCACAGCACTGTGAAGTATTGTTACAACTATGCTTTTCAGGACATGGATATGCCCTAAAGGGCCTATTATTGATTGCTCTGAATTATACTTCTTAACTGCAAAGGAAAATGAATAAACAGGAATAAAGAGGACAGCTATTAAAAAAAAAAACAGATTATTTTATGATGAAGATCACAAAGATGTCCCTTCCCACGAGTTGTGAGGTCCTCCTGGTAAAGTACCTTGCCTTCGTTTACCAGACACCATTTCTAATAATTAAACTTCCTGGACTTCTCATTCTACATGGTGACTTCATGCTGACATCACTTTGACATAAATTTTCTGATAGATTACTGATTCTTTGCCAGCTAAGAGGCAACTTTCTGACACTGAAACTGAATATTGAGGAACACTGACACCATTCTGCACCATGGAACTTGTTTTTTAAAAAAGACAAGAAATTAAAAAAAAAATTGAAAGCTTTTCTTACATTAGTTTTAATAAGTTATTTTTGTTTCTGGTGTAGCAGACATGGAAAAACCAGTTAACTGACTGCAGAAGTCAGGAAGATCTGCTGTTAGACAATTTCATTCTCCACACAGATTCTCAAAGAAGGTATTTTCAGATGACAGAGAATGCAATAGAGAGCAATAAGCATAAAAGAAAAAAAACATACAAACATGTCTTACTTTAGATTGAAGGGCACCACAGGAGAAACTCACAATGATTTATCCTATTTTCATGGATCTATGAAGATAAATAGTGAAAAAACACACCGAGCTCCATCACCTGTTCCGTACAGCTGGGGAGAGTCAGAGCCTGCAGTGACAGAACCACTGCGATGCAAATCATTTAGCAGCAGAGAAGCTGAGAAGCACAGACAATGTACTCAGGGAGGTGACTCGGCTCCCTGGGGTTGGGTCTCTATTTGAAAGCCTTCCTTCTGAATACAACTTGCAGGGAATGAAATGACTCTATTCTGAAGAAAGGTAGAGACCATGGCTCTCTTCAAGCGTAACCCACAATCTTCCTGGTGGAAGAACTTTCATGCTAAGTTCATGACAAGTTTTAGCTTGCTTTAAACAAACCCACAAAAAGGCTTCTGAAAGCAAAATGGCTTTCTATTCTTTTTGGTATTCTTCCTCACTACAGAAGTCTTCACACCTTTGTCAAAAACAGCCAGACACACCACAGCCATTCTTCTGGGTAGAAACAAAAATATGGAAGATTAATTGGCCACCTTCAGGCACTGAAAGAGATGAGCATTTGAAATAAACATAACGGTAAGAAAATGAGAAGTAATTAACCTTTCTGGCTCATCTGTCTCCCTGTGCTGCAACCTGGCATGCAGTTTTGTCACATCAATGAGCAAATATCTGATACAAGTACTGGTACTTTCATCAGCCCAGCACTCTTCAGTGCTCTCTGTGAAATGAAAATAAAGCATATTCCTCCTTCTGAACCATCACCAGCATGGAAGTGAGAATAGAGACTCTATTTCCAAAAGGCAAAAACCATTAAAAAATGAATTCTTCATTAAAGGAAAAGCTTTTTTGTCACATTTAAGTAACTGGTACAGGTGTGTATCATTGAAAACTGTTCTGCAATAGCCATTTTTAAACCAATACCTTCTATATGAGATAATAGTATGTTTGGCAATGGGGAGCTCAGCTTTTTATCCCACCAATCACCTGATTTTTTAACTCTAAATCAGTCGTAACTGGCTGATTCACTGCAGGAGTAGATTAGATCACCAGAAGAGAGTTTGGGGTGGAAATGTGATGAAGACTTATTCAGGAACAGGTTTGCAATGAAAACTAGGTTTTCACTGTTGTTTAAATCATAGAAGAAGGAAAAACAAAACAAAATAACAAACCAACAAGAAAATTCTGCATTTTTCTGACCGTAATATGAAGATGCAGTCCTACTGTATAATCCTCTGGTTTTGTTTTTCCATTATGTCAACAGAAGACTCAGTTCAATAGGAACTACTTACATGGCCAATGCTTGTTCTAAATAAAAATACAAGAAAGAAAGAAAAGCAACAAACTTCTCATGTCACATTGCTGTGCTGAGGGTACAATCCACTGCACAACCCCTGTCCCACACAAACAGCCAAAGAATTTCTCAGCCTGTTACTGTTATCTTCTGTGCATGGGCTGTGGAGGCACAACCGCCGCTGGACAAGGGTCCTCTTGGACATTCAGCCAAAGGAATAGGACAGCAGAGTTGTTGGGATAACTAGCAGCTGTAGGTTAAGATCAAGAACTTCCTAGCACAAAAGCAGTTTTCTTGGAAAAGAAAGTCAGACACACCTGTGAATAGCCCTCCCGTCCCCTAACAAGCAAGGACTAAAAATTTTCTAACAACTGAACTGAAACTCACTTGTCTAAATTATTTTAAACTCTACTCCTATTGTACTGAGAGGGAAGGAGAACCTCCTATGGGTGTTTTCTGAATTCACAACAGAGAAGAGTCCTTCTTCTTTAGTATCCTTTTTATCTTAGATAACAATGACATCGTGAAGTGCATGCAGTGGTGAAGACCATAGAATTTCACATACATCCAGACTCCTTCCTCTTTTACTCCCACCCACTTCCCCCACCACACCCCAGAGTGACAATCTTTTTCAATTTGTCATATGAAAGCCTGTCAAATGAAAATTTATTCTCCATCACCATATAATCTCCACTGATGAATGATCAGGAATCTCTACCAATTTACACAGATAAAGACTTTAGAAAAATACAAGAGCTTTTCAAACTAACAAAGACTTGACTGATTTGAGTTGCACATAATCTCTCTAGTCATCTCGAGCTTTAGTTCTCCTGTACAAAACGAGACAGTGATGCTCTCCTGGAGAGCACAGCCTCTCATCTTGCATGCCTTGTTCCCTTCCTGCATCACACACACAAGGGGAAGATCAGTGCTGTGCCCGCAGTGCAAAAACAACTAGTGACAGCAAGACTGCCAAGTTTTAAAGAGAACCTTGGCAGTACAAATTCTACTTTAAAAAGGCACTTTTTTGGTTGGTTTTTGCTATAGGTCAGTAGTTTGAATTCTGTCCAAGTCAACACCGCACAAAGGTTGTTATCTGATGCCTGATCTTGAGGTGCTAAATGATCTCAACTCTGACAGCAGAATCTCACCAGCTTGGCTCTCTGGGGGCTGCTCTGACATATCTGGAAAGGGTGAGTGCATTTAGCTGCTCCGAGCACAAGCCCACAGAAAAACACCCTCATTAGAACTGTCACCTTTACACCCAGCTCTCCACAGAAAAACTAAAGACTCCAGCAAGCAAGTGACCTCATCTCTCCTGCAGCAATTCCCCGAGGACTTAAGCAGCTCATGGAGGAAACTTTGAGATTACCACCTGTATCCGGATTCACAGGTTACAATTTTCCCTTTGGTTAATCAAGACCTCTTTACACAAGGCAATAAAAACTAACAAAGCAAAAAATTAACAAGTAACACCTTCTAAGTAAAAGGAAATAGGGCTAGTGGACCTAATAATTGTGAAGAACACATCAGATTTTGTTGTTGCAAGTGATAACAGGAGTTTCTATTAAACCAACAGAAGTATGCAAAAGGCAAGAGTCCCAAGTCCGATGGAGTTGAAGCATTTAATCTATTAATATACTGCTAATATTTTTGAATATATGACATCCAACAGAGGTAGTATTCACTCTAACATCTCTAACAACCCTAATCCCTGAACAACTCACAGATTTCTACAAGGTTTGTTTACCCCAATGTTTCATTCCAGTCCACTTCTCCAACCTCTGATTCTAAAAAACAAATACTATTCTCAGGTCCAAGAAAAACAAACAAAAAAACCTACAACAAACCACGTTCAGTATTGTTCCATTTACAGGTTACAGCTTCAGCATCCTAAACCCCCATGCAATTAGAGATGGGAACTGCCCAATAAGCAGCAGTGCTTGCATCTCGCTCTGGAAGGTCCCCAGATAGATGATTTACAATCTGTAACATTTTTATAGATCATAAGCCTGGTTTACATCACTTTTATGAGATGTTTTAAAATTTATAAGTTTTCATTTTCCCCTCCCTTGGAGTCCAGTTATTAGTGAAGAGCGGCTTTATAGGTAGCAGGGAAGAAGGAAATGATCAGATTAAAAAACAAACAGAAAAAAAATCTGTAGAATATTTCAACTCTTTCATTCTACAAAAGAATGGGGAATAAACCAGTATGGTAGGACAATGCTTAATATTTTGAGATACATTTGGACACTTCTGAATCCATTTATAGCCTATGTTACACAATATGACAACATTATAATTAAGTCTGAGTATTTAGTTCAAAAAGAATGGCTTTAGAACAAACATTTTATTTTAAAAATAGGTTTTAATTGGTAAGCAAAAATTTACAGAGTATTAGAAATTTCACAACAAAGTCAAACCTAGAGCATCATAAATCTTAATGCAGTAAATTACTACTCACTTCTGCTATCATGCAGAAGAAAACTGACAGCAATAAAAATCACACATGCAAACCTAGAATATTTTTGTTGCAATATTTAGAATGCTTTCTAATTCTCCTCTTTCTTTTGTATTTAAAATTCTTGAACTAAGTGGCTAATGGTATTTACAGGGAAGAGAGGAAAAATACCGATGAAGAACCTCAAATAAATATACTTTACACTGCTTCATGAGAATCAAGTGCAACTACAGAGATTCAACTCTGATCAAAACCAGCTCTAAGCTACACAGATACGTTAGGATCTATGACTTCATCATGCATTTTCCTTAGAGGGCTTCAGAATTTTTTTAATAAATATTTTACTATTAATAACATGTAGTCTCCAGATCATTTTAAGATACTTATCTTGAAGACTGAATCTTTGTAGTTGAAAGTTATGTTTTTATCATATAAACTTCCTTTGTTTTTAAAAAACTATCTAACTTTTTTCACCAAGGTGTTCACTATTATCTTTTTTAAAAAGGTTTAGTACTATATTTATTTTTCAAGAAAAAAGAACTTAAGAACCATTTTCCAGCAAGATGCAGACAATTGTCAGAAGGTTTATATTAAAATTAAATTGAATAGCTTAACCCCTGTCATACAACCCTAATCAAACACAGTAGTTCTAAAGGATAGGTTTTCCCAACAAAAGAAAATACTCAGCATTTGAAAAAAATCCTACATTATATATAAACGTCATTGTACTCTTAATTTCAAAGATAATCCATCAACGTTGAAGTAAATGGAGTTTTGTGGCAAATGCAAAAGCAGAAAGTGTTGCTAGAAGAACAATCACTTCCTATAACACATTGATGAAAATGTTCCCAATTTAGAGTGATACTTTTAAGTAAGAAAAAAACAAAAACAAGTAGAACAGAAGCCAAATGTCTGATAAATATATGTAACAATCACTTGAAAAAAAAACCTCATACACACACACAAAGCATACAAAGGTCCTTACCCAGGTAAGCAACAAGTATGCTGAAAGGAATAATCAGCAAAGCACAAATATTTACAAGGTAGTCAAACACAGCTTTTCACTCACACGGAAATAAACAGTGACAATTTTATTTTGAAATTCAAGGGTGTTTTCCAAACGGGTCTATGTCTCAGTTTCATTAATCCATGGGTCAACCAAAGTAGTCTAGCAAAGGTACCTCAAGCCAGTCTCCACATCTTTTGGCTCAAAAAAAGGAAGAGCTAGCTCTTCCCTCTTCATCTCACATTACCAGCAGACTTAAGAGAGAAGAAGGGGAGATATAGATAGCTTTTGAGTTGAGTTTGGGGCAAAACTCAAAATTCCAGTTTTAGCTGCAAAAGCCCAGTAGTACTTGCTCATTTCCCCACCCTCCTTTATCACCCTTCTGTCTACCTGTCTCTCCTTTTCTCAGAAAGCTTCACAAGGATTCTTAGACAAAGACAAACATTCAGCTCAGAGACACGTGGCTCCCCTTGATGTCACACAAGGTCATGACTCACATGCCTGCTCAGGTGCTGGACAAATACCACATGGACTATCCTGGAAGGAATTGGGCATAAGGATTTCAATCTACCGAAACATGTCTCATTCAGTTTAAAGAAGTCAAGTAGGTTTTAAGCACAAAAACCTATAAAATCATTACCAAAATGCCCAATTTCTATTGTTTACATTCCTTGACCAAAGATGACAATCACATTTCAAAGGTTATTCACTGCCTCATCGAAAGACATTAATACAATTGTAATAATCACAGTCAGATATCAGCATGTTCTGTTTGAAGCACAATAAACATTTTTCAGAACTTTAGTTAAAGTACATAACTCTTGCAAAGCCAGGGTCTTCCACCACAGCTGCTGAGGTACCACATAAATATAAACATAATTCTGGACCAGATCAAGCAGCAAACTTTAGTATTGAGCTGGCTCCCTTGCACAATTCCTGTCAGAGAGCTGTCAGCTGAAAATCTGTAAGTATCAGTTCCTCAGTATTCACTCCCCAAGAGCACAGGAGTTATGCAGTGCACTACAACTCAGCTCCAATACTCTATCCAAGACTGAAAGCACTGCACATAAAGCACCAACTCTAAGGACAGTTGCAAGCACTTTGAACACATCAGTTCACAGCATGGAACAGCTGGGTGTTTTACATTCCACTCATGAGTACTTTATCAAACAATCCAGCATCCAAGATTCCAGCACTCCAAAACATTTGTAATCTGCCTCCTGTATTGTTCCATGAAACAATAAAGGGCTCAATATCTCTCCCACTGCTTTATGAGGTTAGCCTTTCTCTCCCTTGAATAATACATCACTACCACTGAAATGCGTGTTCCTCCAGTTGTTTCCAAAAAAGTTAAAAACCTCCCTCTCCTCAAATGCAGCCCAGTACAAAATAAGTAGTAAATCATCTTTATTATAAATGCAGACTAGTTTTCCAGCTGCATTTCCCTTCCAAAGAACAAAATTGTTTTGCTCATGGTTTAACTAATATCACAAAATCACAGAATTCTACACATCCCAGGGCAGCTGTTCCAGTGCTCTGCCACCCTTAACATAAAGAAGTTCTTCCTCATGTCATTCAACATCAAATGCCACAAAAGGATTCTCCTGATAGGATCTCCCCAAAACAGCCCCCTCTTCTTTGATTTTGCTCTCCTGTCAAGTTCAGCTGAAATTAAACTACAGGCTACACGAGAAGAGGAAATAAGCACAAACAAGTTTCCCTTGGAAAACAAGATACAATTGTAAAAGTAATATGAGAAGCTTTTGTTAGCTAGAATTAGCATATATCACAGTATGTGTTTCTGGTGTAAAATTATGCTATGTTGTGTATGCTATGAGTTCTCAAAGTCGTTGTAAACGTCACATTTTTATAAATAACTGTGTATGTATGCTTAAACATAAAGATCCCTGACTATAGACACATACAAAAACCAGAATGAGTTATACTATTCCTCCTTCTTGGCTACTTGGCATTATTAAACCTCTGAAAAAATATAAGCCTGAAAACACTGAGTTATCCAGTTGTCTCCTGAAAGAAAAAGTTTTCATCACCAAAAAAAAAAAAATCAAGAAATAACCCTTTTAAAGAAAGTAATTCAGATAAATAAAGGTGCCCAGGAATCACTACTCTCCAGTTTGCTTCCTTAATAATTGGTAGCATCCTATGTTATAGACAAAAAAAAAACCTACTTCTGCATAAAAAATGCATCATTTATGACCAGACTTTAATGTAACTTAGGATAACTTAGGTGAGGATACAGAGTTTTATATTTCAATTGACAGTACTTTCATCTAGTGCTCCTTCCACAATTTTCATGCCATTTTAAGATACAAAAGACCTATAAAAACTGTTAATATCGTGAGTATACGTGATTTTTCTAGTATGTTGGATTCCTGTTTCCCCTAGAGCAAATAGCTCTTCATCACTGCAAAAGGTATAGTCCAGCCCCACAGCAAAAGGACACCAGGCACGTCAAACCCTAAAAAGCTTTGGCATGCTCTCAAACTAGAAACAGCACACAAAAATCACAATTCATCTTTCTGAATAAATAGTGGCAGGAAAGGAAAAATGGCACACTATCCCCCACAGTCACAATGGCACAACAAGCTCTCAGGAAAAAAAATATATCACCCAGGAGACAGATTAAAAAGAATCCATAAAATGTGATGAAGAGTAAAACTGGAGCAGTAGAAGGGAAGATGAAAGTGATACATTCACATAACCTTAATTACTGAGTTTGGGGCTTGCCTCACCCTACCCCCACCCCCATCTGCATTTGCTTAATCTTGAGGAATTTAAACTATCACTTTCTTTAAACATTCTTTCAAACACAGTCCTAGAAGTGGCACTCAGACTAATTGCCATTATTAAAAACATGACATGTGCAATGCAAATTGTTAAAGCTGCCCCGTTTTGCACCAGAAGACTGGAGTACAGACTGGGACTTGGGGGCTGATTATCAGTGGGTAGAGTCATTCTCCTTCACTTTCTTTGTCTACAAAACATACAAATGTTTGTATGCAAAGTGGATGCCCTCTGTGGGAAATGCCAAAAGCAAAATAACCACCACCACCCTCCCATCATCACTTACACAAGCTGGCCTTGTTCCTGAAAGAGTTGAGAGATATTTAAGTTTTATCAAAAAAGAGATTAAAAGATGTTTCTCCCATCTCAGGGAAGTGCCATACATGTTTCACTGACTACTGTCTGATGGAGTAGTGCTGTCATAACCATCCCTTATCCTTTGTGAACAGTGAGAACGGCAAGATTTTCATCTATCCTTAATAAAACAATAAAAATCCAAGTATAAATAGTTTTATTCAAATGAGAAGCATTTCTAATCCTTTAAATTCATCTCAACAGATACTTCACACTTATCCTCCATCCCTGAACTTCAGTCCAAAAAACACCCTCCTTTAAAAAAAAAAAGATTAATTAATTCCCATGCTTTATCCCTACTACCAAGTAACTTAAGACAGTGTGAGGAGATCCTGCACTCTGAGCAGTGAAACAGCTGGTGCTGATCACCAAGTGCTCCCAGAATAGGATTACAGGGCTTTACTTGGGACTAGCACTGATCCAGTGCTGTGGGCTAACTGCCCCTTATCAGCTTTGGGAGCGCTCCTGGAGAGCATCTTCCTGTTGAATTTAATTTGAAAAAGCCTGGTTTGTGAAGTCTGAAATTGCTTCATGACACAAACCAAAAGGTACTAACTGTAGCAGAGACTGATTTCAAAATTAACCCAGTGATTTAAACTCTCATCTACACACACACACTCTCTTAATTTTTTTTGGTGAAGGTCCCCCGAGAAAATGTGCAGAGTACCCCCACCCGCATTAGTACAAGAAATAAAACAATCTCACAGCTTTCACCTGTGCTGAGAAGTACAAAGGAGAGGCTGGCCCAAAGGCAGTTACGAGGCAGGTGCTGCTTTCACAGCCCCTCACACACTTCACCTGGCTCTCCACTGCATCGTCCATTTCTCACCTTCCAAAGTCCATTTCTCACCTTCCAAAGCGTAAGATCAAGTCCAAGATGAACTTGAAAAGTGCTATAATGTCAAGAGCTCAAACTTCTTTGGAGGTATATTACTATCAGTCTTTACATCATAAAAATCAGCTTCCACCTAGGCCTCAGTTTTTAAGATCTCTGCAAAACGTCATAACCAATCTCAACTTGATATGAGATTTTTTTTTTTTTTGCTAGAAGGCTAAAACAATTAGCTTACACCTTCAGCTTAAAACTAAAACCATGAAATATACTCAATCTTAAAAGTACTAAGACTGTTATGGGTAAACCGTAAAAAATTTAGCAAGAGCTTCTCTGTCAACCTAGATTTAGGGCTGACTCATTAAGTGTAAGAAGAAAAAGTCTGATGAATTTTCTTTAAAAAATAAGATTCAACTTTTAATTTAAAATTATTAATTTTAAAGTTACTTGGCACAGCATATAGGAAAAGCAAAATATTTTTTACTCAAGTGCATTATGCCTCAGCTTCTGGACAAGACACAGCTTCTGTAGCTCAAACCTCTGGTGCTGAAGTTTATTGTTAATATACTGCCCTATACTGTGGAATGCCTGGGTGACGCCTGATGCCTGAAATTTTGCATAAATCCACCAGGGAAGATGTTAAGTCATAGAAATCAAAAGTGAAGAAGTGAAGAAAGCAGAGATCTCCAACACACCTTACAATGTTTGAACAGTTGCATCCTCCCCACATCCTTACTTGAGGGCAGTAAGAAGAAATCTCTGGCTCAGACTGGATTTCACCTAGCTGAGTTTGTTTCTCCTTACTTTAGGGCTAGAGGAGACACCTCAATTTCTGCTCTGGGTGTGAAGTGGAAATGGATTTTTTATTGGGAGTTGAAGGCTTGGCTAGAGTTCCCAAGGGCAGCCTGCAGACCACTCACCATTGATTTAATTATTCTTCTTTTTCTCTTCCCAGAGCTATTTAAGGTTGGATTTCAATGGTAGTAAATTTGTTTGAATAGAAAAAAAAAACTTCCTAACAGGCAGCTACAGTAACCCCCCCTGAGAAGTGCACACATCACTCCTTCCACCCTTCAGGAGAGATGTGTTTTTGGGAGGTAAAGCAACTCATTCTGCCACACCAGAGACAGGTAACAGCAATATAAACTCTCATTATGAGTGGCACTCCAGATAAGAGCTTTCAGAGATGACAGTGATGAAAGTTTATGGTTGATAAATCAATACTGCATATGAATAGTAAGAAATAAAGTAATCAATGGATTACAATTACGTATGGACCCCATCAAGACAGGAATCAGTCATTCAAAGTGGGAGCTAAAATAAAAATCTCTCTCTAGATGAGCTAGTGGGATCAACAGTAATCCTTCACAGCTGGATACATGCACCCTACAGCACTTCACAGAGCTCAAAAAATACAATCTAAGAGTTCATTTACACACTGCTAGTTTAGGAACATGGAGCTGCCTTTCAGCTGATAGATATCTCACAGTTTTTGCAGCCTCTGAAATAAATCCTTGTAATTCAAAGTGGGCCATTAGCATTCACAAAAGGTGACACAGTCCCCCCAAACAAAAGCAAACTATAGCCCTGAACAGTCATTCAGAAGCCTCTGCAATAGGTTAATGCAAAGAAACTCCTGTTTACTAACAGCTAGCAATTAAAGCCCCAGAGCATGCACCTTGTTTCATTTCAAACCCTTGTAATCTGTATGAAAAAACTCTAGAAGAGGCAGAATAAAAATGAAGTGTCTGTTAAATCGTGAGAGAGCTGTACCTAATTGTAAACCACAATAAGATTCAGCTGGTGCTTCAAAAATATTTGGTCTTAGTTTCCTAATACTAGAGCTTAGCAGTTGCCCAGCCAAGCTTTTCCAACCAACCTCGTAACTATAAATCCTCCAGTTTTCCAAAGGCAATATTGCTACTGAAAGAAAACCATGAATATATCAATGTCCTGTCTTCCAATTTGTATTTGTTTCTTACATTCATAGCACAATACAGAGTTAGATTTTGCTCCCTACCTTTTACACCTACTTTTCACAGGTGCAAAGGGTTTCATTAAACAAGCAGGAGAGAATGAATCCACAGAGCACTGAGTGTAGCACTGAGTAGTATCTGCCACCGTGACCCAAAACAGATCAATCCAAAGTCATTTCTAGTAGGTATCATTCAAAATCTGTCTCATCCACTAGTATTCCATAAAACACACAGAAATCTTGATCTCAGTCTAGTTTACTAACAATTAAGAGCCAATACAAAAGCCAAGCTACATTAAATCAATCAATATGAAATCTAGCGGATTCACTTTAAAATATTACATGTAATTATTGGACATGCAATAAGATTGCCTTCTTGGAGGCACAACAGTTACCTGTCCATGGTTTCCAGACAGACAGCCAACACATCTAAACACGAGCTAAGTAATAATCCCCTACCCAAAGGGGGCTAGGTCGGAAATATGGATAAGTTTTTGTCAGTCTTCTAACTTAGGCTTAACTCTTTTCAGCCCAGATACTTTCTACACATCAGTCTTCTCCCTGTGAGACAGCCCTGGAAAAGGATTTATGCCTTACCTAGCTCATAAACACAAACTAAGTCTCCTAACACATACAAAAATGTATGCTCACAAAAAGCAAAAGTGACCCAAAATAAAACAAATAAGTAAGCCTTATTTGTTACCCACATAGACAAGCTATTGACTCCTAAAACACACAAATCTGACCTGAGAGCTGTTGTTTGAAGGAAGAAAGGCAGGCAGACCTTCAGCAGACAACCACCTCCCTGGAGCACCCTGAGTGTTCTGCTGCAGCAAGGCCAGCTCCACCCCAACCTCTGCAAATTAATACATTCCCTTCCCCAGGTGTTGCCAATTCCCTCCCTGGGCTCTCTCACAGCTGCCTCTGGTTGCTGTTTGATGAGCCCACACCTGCTCTGCACGTGGAGTTCTCTGCCAACCCTCCCTTCCAGGCCTGCCTATGGCACGGGTAAAGCTGCCAGAAATCCTGGAACAAAACACCGCTGGATTCAAGGTGCGGGCAAAAAGAATTTAACCCTGGGCTTGACCCGGCCGCTGTTACAGTCAGTGGTAACTCTCCTGGTTGATTCCAGTGCAACAAGGTCAATTTTCCTGCTGGGGAGCTGCAATATTCCACAGTGTTCACAAAGGAGAGAGTCAGGAGAAAATAGGCAGGTTTCTGTCCTACCGTGGTGGGAGCAATCAGTCTTCCCACTACCAGACAGACAGTTAAAGCAGAAGAACTGCTGTCAATGCAAAAATCTCTCAACAGAAAAAAAAAGATCTTTAGCCCAAAGAGCTGAGTATCTGCATCTTTAAGACAGGCAGAACTGCAGAAGTTTTGCTACTCACCTTGCTAAAGCTTGATCAAAGCTATTTTTTCCTTCAAAGGGTCATATTCTCTTTAGTCACTGAATCAAAATAATGTACAGAAACACAATAACCACTCATTTACTTTATTGCATTCCTATAAAACTTCTGTACAATATTTCTGTACAATGTACAAAATTTAGGTGTTTTTCCTAAACATCATTTTTATCTCAATACTAGGCTTTAAAGATTTAATGGAACTTTCACAAAGGGATGGAAATTCAACCTGTAAGTATTTGCACAAGATGAAAGTCTTGATAAATCGATGATGCCAAACAAACACAGGCAATTTTTTGCCCTCCACATCTGAAAGCTCAGATTCTCGAGTTTGTCTGATTCAATAAACATGATCCATTAGATGATGGAGAAAATGAATCCCACTACATCAAGTATTATAAAAAATTAATTTGAGATGCTGGATTTAATCTCAAAAACATGGCCCTTTTCCAGGAGGATGTAGTAAAAATTAGCACTATTTGCTTTAGCACAATAGATACTTCATCTGGGTATGCTGTTTGAGATATGTAGCTAGATTTTATTCTAACTCTGAAAATTGAAATCTGTACTGTTCTGTCTTCTTACTGGCACAAAGTAACATACCCGTAAGCATACATAATTTAGTAATTGTGTCAAGAGATTCTGAAAATAATAAGAAAAAATAATAAGTGTTTTATTTAATAAATAATAAATATATGGGTAAAAGTTTGCTTCATGCAGAGTGAGCTTGAGAAAGAAATGATGCAGTGGCTGCATCCATCAGCAGTCTAGGGAGACATTAGAAGTTCCAGGTATGAAGGGAGTGTAATTTCTTCTTCACTGTGTAGATATGTAAGTAAAGTCACAGTTCTCTGACTCAAGAAGTTCTGCATCTTTGAACCAGACAACACTACTAAACCCCTCAAGAGTTATATAAGCACTGCTCTCCCCATTTCATAGAAGGAAAATTGTATTGACTAAGAAAAAAAAAATTAAAAAATAGACTCGGCTTCAAAGGGGCCTAACTCCAAAAAATGGGCTAAAGATGAACAAAGAGAGGTCTAGTGGGGAAAGGTTCCCAGCTGTGACCCCACTGAAAGCGACTGGACTGACTCCTTCAGAAACTTCTGCTGGGGGTTCCTTTGCTATAGGAAAATTATCCACTCCTTGAAGGTACACGAAGGTCAATTCATTTACATTTGTTAAATGTGCTGGGGCATTTATATTGCAGTGCCACAAAAGAAGAAGCTTTATAAGAAACTTTGATGCAGTCATGACAATTATGCTGTTTTATTAGTACTATACAACATTTATTCAAAGTAGGGTATAAATCCCTCATGCTATAATTGAAAAACTCCCTCTGATCCTAAAACCTCACAGTCTTAAACCTTGAACCAACACACATTCAGAACATACATTCTAGACCCTGCACCAACATCCACAAAAAGAGAATGAAAATATCTCACTTTCCTCCTTTCACTGACCTTCCTCTTTACTTCATCTGAACTTCAGCAGAATCAATATCTTGTAAAATCAGAGCCAGTTCTCATAAACACAGATTTCATTGCTCAGACAGCAGTAATATCTTAACATAAATCATTCTAATTGTTCACCATAATAAATACTTAAAATGAATTCTTCACAGACACTGTTACTTTTTAAGAACAATTTATGTAAATCATATACAATGGCAAAGAAAAACATACTTAAGACTTGAAATTGTACTGCTTGCATATCAGGCATCTGGACCGTAGCAACTGGAATATTGCCTGCTGTGCCTGATATTCATCAGTATCTGTGCTCCACAGAGATCCAAGACAGCAAATACACTTCCTAGATTTGAGGCAGTAAGATGAAGGAGGGAGGTAGAAAGAAGAGGAGAACTATCCTTGAGATTGTATGGGTCATATCCCTGCATCAAATGACCTTTACCCCTCCCACACTGTTCCTTTCTATACCTGAACAATCTCCTCCTCCTTTCCCAAGGAGTGTGCACAGGAACACTCCTCAGCTCCTGTCATCATCTCCAGGTGACATGGAGAGTGCCCATCATTTTCCATCTGAAACACTTTATACAAGTAGTTTATTTAACACACCTGCTATGATACATCCTGAATAGCAAAGTTTGTATTTTAAAGACTGTCTTCTAATCAGCAGGAGAACCTTAGGTAATTCAAGTTTACTTTGGCACCCACTACATCCATGGTGTAGTGCCCTTAGGGGTCTGAGGACTGAGAATGCAAGATTAAACACAAGCTGTAAGAGCTTGGTTACAATGAATGCCATCAAAACCTCTAAATTTGTAGACTGTTTTAAAATGCACCCTCCTTTCTAGCTGCAAATAGCAAAGTCCTGATGTGGTTGCCAAGAAACCAGTACTTGCAATTCACAGAGTTCACATTTGAGAGATATTTGCACTCACAAACATTTACAAAAGCAAAACTGAAGCAAACCAGAAAATGTGGTATCAATTCCTCTTATGATTTCTCAGTATCACCATAAAACAAAGCACACATCCCAACCCTCCCATCTTCAGATTACTATGCTCTCAAAGATATGGACTTTGCTCCAACTGCTTCCCTGAAACATGGAATTGCCTCCCCATGTACTGTGCCACACCCGGCCTTGATGGGTTTCACTGACATCTCCTCATGAATTATAGCACGGCCGCTGGGGTCCTCGCCAACATCAACCTCTTCTAACTCATCGTCCCACTTCGTGGATTACTGCACTAGTTCACTGATTAAATTCAGAGTTAATCATGATTATTGTGCTGTAAAGCATCTTGGGAGACATGACATGAAAAGTACTAAAAAATGCAGTTGAATTTGATTGTGCTGTATCTTCTCAAACCCATTTATATGTTAAAGACTACCTTTTATTACATTCACTATTACGTTCCATACAAACTCCAGTCTCAATCCCATTTTCCTGTGCCATTTTTAATTATTAATATTGCTGTTTGCAACCAGAGATTTGACAAGGTTAGGCCCTGTTTGTGCTGGGCCCTGTACAGACATTAAACAAATGGCATTTCCCAGTAAAGATAATTCACAGGGTGTAACAGTCAATACAATAAAAGAAAGACAAGATGAAACATCTGCTTGAGACAAACAAACAGGAAGCTGGAAGGAAAACCACAGCTAAATGACAAACTATCCATGTAACTATTTTAAACAAAATTGTTCATTGCTCTTTAAATTCCCCAAAATATATATACTTACCAACTTCAGTCATGGAATGCTGGTTTGTTTTACATATTAATTCATTTTAGGGGATTAAGAATGAATAAAAATATGTAGTCAGAAAAATTACAGCTGGTTCTGAAAATCCAAAGCTAAAGATTTAAGATTTCTGCAATTCACCAGGACACTGCTACATTTATAGTGGTGCAATGAGTAGAATCTCATTGAAACAGAATACCTTATACCCTGTGATGGTTTTCTGTTGTTGGGATTCAATAGATAAATACTTCACAAAAGGATATCTTAGGATGCTCCTTGAGAGTTCAACTGTTCTGAAGGTACTCAGTAGTTTACTAGGAAATCCTTTGCTGTACTTATTTACTCAAACAGATGTGCTTCATCACTTTACCTTTTTTATATTTTTTTCCAATTTTTCATTTCTTTTCAATTTTGTCCAGTAGGGGTGTCATTGTAGAGGTATGAAAATGAAGAAAACAGTTATTAAGCCAGCAAGGTAAATGTCTGTGAAGCACAAATGGCAAAACTGTGAAAATCGTTTCAGGAATGAACAGCAATTCAGAAAGGCTACAAGGCCTCAGAAATGGTGTTTTCCCAAGCTGCTTTCCTACACAGTCTCAAAGGAATGGGATCAGATGATCTCCTTCCCTAGGAACAAAAAGCTTCTCCAGGAGGAGCAGATATCAATGAAGACTACTGCATATCCAACATTAGATGATGAAACTTCCTTTCCAATACCCATTTGCAAAGAAAGAAAGACCAAGACTTGGTATAGCAAACCAAGTAATCTAGCCAGAGATTTAGAAATATATCCAAGTATAAATTTACATTTTGCCTTAAGGAAATGTTGCTTTGTTTAATAGAGAAGAAAAAAAGGACTAGGAAAAAGTCAGGCTCATGGCACAACTTTGACCTACTTCAGTTGCATTGACTCCATCAGTTCTTGTATCCTGAATCCACGCATAACAAACAATTCTTATCTAATAAAACCCCTATTTTTAATGAAAAAATATTCCTTCTTCCATTTACATTTGTTTGTCACCAGCAGCACATTCCCTTTACAAACAAATCTAACTATAACTGCACTAAGTTGATAGTAGCATTTACCTGCAGTTAAAAAAAAAAAAAAGGCAGAATAGTAGGTGGTAATTTTAAAAGCAGAAAACCCCATTCTTTCTTATCTGATTAGTCCTGCCCATCTTCATGTATTAAGGTTGTACACTCAAGGCATTATCCTATTTGTAATCTTCAAACATACAGGGCTTTAAGACCAGCCCCTCTAGATATCAGTGACAGGCAAGATTCTATCCTGCTAAGGAAGGATTATTGTCTTCCTGTTTCAGAAAGCAAGCGAGGGGGAATCATGAAATGAATTAACACTGCCTGTCTCTACAAGTCACTGTGACTCCCCTTGTTTTAATTTCTGTTGTTATTAAGGTTTTCATCTAAAGCGTATCACCAGAAACAGTAGAATAGAAATATAAACTGCTGCTGGAACAGGCTGATGCTAGTGATGACTGATGACTTGGATTCATCACTTTTTAGTCACTAGACAAAGAAAGGAGGAGGAATGGGGGAAATAGTACTGTAGTAATTAGAGATCCAGGTTTATTAGTAAAGGCTGGTTTTATGCAGTCTAAAAGAGCACTCCGTACTGCAAATCAAGAAAATATGCACATATGCAAAACAAGCTAGAAATTTTTCTGTAACTTTTTATATAAATATATGATGTACAGTAATAAAGCCAGGAAAGATAATTGTATAACTGATTTAACTACTCAGTAGCTATGCCAAGAATGAAGTCAGTTTATTAGGTAACTTCTCACACTGGAGTAGCATCCCAATTTCTTTTGTATCATAGAATGGATTATTTTAAGTGATCAAGGTCACTCTTTAAAGAGACTTTTTCTCCCTCTAGTTGTGCCTGTATCAGAGTTTAAAGAATATAAAAGGAAATGTGATTTTATTCAGGAGTTCCTTAAATACTGTCAAATTTGTCACTGTTCACCATAAACAGGACATTTGTCAAAGTGAATCAGCAACTGGCCACTTGCTGGCTAAAGAAAGCTGAGTCACTGCTTCTGATCCAACAGCAGTGTCCTACATCACATTCAGAATACACATCAGTGTGTTGTTTACCAAGCTAAAAGGAAAATAAGTTATTGCCGTGAGTCACAGAGGGAAGGGAAAAAACACAGAAATGAAGATGAATGTCTGGAGCCCGGCACAACCGGAAACGATAAACAAAACCCTGACACACAGAGAAGGCAGGAATTGAGTGCCAGGAAAAGACAAATACTGCTATAGATTCAGATGTCTTTCTCTGATAACAACCACAAAGATTAGTGTTTGCTGCCAGCTAAATCACAAAGAAAAATCTTCTACTGTCCTGTACTTCAGCCTGGATTATTAGATGGTATTGAACTGTATAATTAGGTTACCACCAAATTAAATACAGCGAAAGTTCAACTGCACTTCATACAAATATAAATATGTTAAATTAAAGGGTTTTCTCACTGCGAATCAATAGTGATATAATCATGCATCTCTTTAACATTGAAGATGACATGTTTCCTTTCCATTAAAAAAATGTAGATTTGCCTTTATTAAAGAATCAAATAAAAAATATGAACATTTCAGAGCCAGGGAAGAAGGAGCAGCTCAGCTGTGGTTCTAGCAGACAGAAACTCATCACCAAGAAAATGAACTGAAGAAGGAGGGTGTTTCCAGCATACCAACTAAAAAATATAATCAGGAAGAGGATTAAAAGCATGCTTGTTCTGAATGATTCATGAAACATAATTTCTGCTCTTGCCTGGGTAATTAGAAGGCTTTCAACTCTAGTTCAGAGCCCTGGGTTGGGGCATTTTTTATTCTCAAAACTATTCAGCCAGAAGAGTTTTTCTTCCTTTCTAATGCTGACATCAAGGCAAGAGATGTAGAAATGTAAAATACGCTTTTTATCAATTAATAAGAGTCCAAGATTTTAAGTTCCCCAATACCAGTCCAGGGACAAGAAAAACCCAGATCACTTCAGGGTGAGTTTCTGAGGAGGCATCCTAAACTACAACTCCACGATACTCCTGGTTGGGAAGGAAACATATGAAAAAGGCAAACAGTATGTAATTTTAAAGAACAGCTACAGGGCAAAGCATATCACATTCACTCAGAAGCTTTTTCTTCAGTCTGACTTTAGTTAGTAAAAAACAAAAAAAAAGCAAACAAAGTGTGATCAAAACTTTACTGCTGACTCTGCCTAATTTACACAACTACTTGAAAATTCATGGCAATTCTCAGCACAGAAGCCTAATCTGAGTGCCTATGCTTGCAGACTTACAAACATTAGGCTTATGAGGCAGATCTGTTATTTTTGTGCTCTGTGATGGGCTAATTTATTAATTTGCATGTTGCATTATGTGTTAATGAATGTCTTACATAGGATAATGCACAAAAAATTCTAATATAGGATGAGGAGCTTTCAGATGTAACATTGTCACTGGAGCTCAGAAAAACAGAGAGCTGATAACAAAATGAATGTCACAGATCTGTTGATGAAGCATGAAAAAGCTTCCCGAATGAACTAATTCAGTCTCTTGGGAGAGCAAGAAAATTCTTCATACAACATCAGAAGGTCTGTCTTATCTTTAACTCTTCTCCAAGTTCTTTATTTTAATAAGCTTTTGTTGCTAGAGATTGTGTAAGTCTTTTTTTTTTTTTCATAAGGTATCCACTAGTGGTTCCTTTCCAATTTCAGACTAACATTTTTAATTCTATAGGTCTGTCTTCAAGAAATTCCCTCATTTATTGGTGTTACAATAAGTATTTGTATTGCTAAATAGCTCTAAAACATAAGTAAATTTTTCACAAATGTTTTGTAAAATGTGCACTGCTTTATTTTGCACAGACTGCTGAGAAACAGTCACAGCTTAACCCTTTTACATGATCTGGATTTAAAAACGACAGGAACATGAAATATCCTATATTCCCATCAATAATTTCAGCCATACAGTCATAGATCGTTTTTCCATCACTTCTGTAGGGTTTTGGACTCCAGAAAGATTATCCATAACAACACATAAGGGAAAGAAAATTTGTTCATTCTCTAGTCCTTTAAAATAATTGTTTATTCTAAAACAAGGTGGTCTGCAAACCCTGTTTCCTGGAGCCTTTAGCAAACTGAGGCAAGGAGAGAGTGGTACAAAATAACTTCCAATTTTAAGTTATTTCAAGTCAGAGAGGCATTAAACATCGCAAAACTTTAATTCCTGGCTCCAGAGTACCCCTTTATTAACACTTTGCCCCTTGGAATTTGTGTATCTGTTTGTGTGTCCAAGCACACACAGAGCCTTCTGGCCAGCCCACATTAACCTGGGTTACATGAAGGTGATTAATGACACTCTCTCAAAACTTTAATGGTTTCTGTTATGGTGGCAGAAGAAACAGATAATTTTAGGCAACAAAGTATAACAATAAAGATTTAAGGAAAGGTAGAAAACTCATCAATACATTTATTTGACAACACTATTCTTGACCTCAGCAAAATCACATCAGTGACAGGCATAATGCACACTTTCTCTAGAAATCAGTAATTGAGATTGCTTTTAAAGTAATAATGACAAACGTGTTTTTCTGTTTCAAAACAATAAACAAGAGAAGTATGAAGCTTTCATCCTTCCCTGCTCTCTCCCAGAGCTGCATTTCTAGATATGACAGGATCATACTCATTACAATATTCATTCCCTATTTAACAGCAATAAAGCAGTCGGAGCTGTTTCAAGGCTGCAAAGCCTTAATGGTCATGGGTACTTCAAGGTGTGTTTATATGACTGTCTTCCCCCTGGCTGGGGCATTGAACAGACATGAATTGTGGTGCTGTCCAGGGCCAGCAAACATTGCCTTCAGTTTACAGCAGGACAACTGCAGGGCCCAGAGAGTAAGTGTCCTGACCAATGTTACACACCCAGGTATCTGTGGCAGAACTGCGAGATTCTGGTTGAACCATCAAGTTCATGAACTTAATAAATTAAGGAGACAGAATGCAAAAGCATGTTTTCTGACTCCACAAAATGTGGTAG
The DNA here is from genome assembly GCA_013397395.1 of Sinosuthora webbiana. NCBI lineage: Eukaryota > Metazoa > Chordata > Aves > Passeriformes > Sylviidae > Sinosuthora > Sinosuthora webbiana. The sequence goes on from VXBN01007787.1 coordinate 188,577, forward strand.
GTTTACACACCAGGGGATGTTTATACAACACGCTGCAGTGCAGTGGGTAACCCTGAAACCACCCTTCCATTAGTTAGACCGGGAATAGGAAACCAACCTCCCGGAAAGCTCAGTACTCTTGGATGTAACCTACAGAGATGAGAGGCAGAGCAGTCTGGACTGCACTGAAATTCATTCTGCCATAGAAATTGCTCTCAGTGTCTCAGACAATACAATTTGTTCAAACGCAACCAAGCAGGTTCTACTGCAATCACAAATAAACTTGGGGGTAGCCTTTCAGCACGGGACACAGGAAACCAAGTCCTACTTTCTGCTCTGTATCACACATCTTCCTGCTTGGGAAAGCCAGAGTCTAGGTTGTGTTTCAGTTCCCTAGCTTTAAAATAAGGATACTTTTTTGCTAAGGATAGGATTTTTCTGCCTCAGAGGCAAATTGAAAAACATCATAAAAATTCAGGGAGCATTGTGATCATCCCAGAGAAATACTTTGGGTTTTTTTCCACACATTCTCCAACTCCAACATTATCCTCAGTCAAAGACAACTTACCGCTGCACATTAAATCTTTACATTTACTGTTATTAATCTTTTGCATTCCAAATGTAAATATATTCAATTAAACTTACGTTGGATCTCTCTTTGCGAATAATCTCTCATTTATTTTTCATATAAACAAACTTGAAATTCTTCTTTCCCTCAAGTTACTTACTTGTAGGCTACATTGGCATACGATAATACTTCCTAGTTACAAAGGTTAGCCATGCTGACAAAATTGCCAGCAACATTCTGTGTAAAAGAAATCCCAAGAAGCAAACCAAAAGAAACGGTATGTTCTTCTGTATGTTTTTCTGTATGTTTTACAGGAAAAAAAAAAAAGGGTAGAACATGTCCTGTGATAAGTACAACAATTCTAACTCATAGTTGCACTGAAATTATACCCTTGATAAATGACTAGGGAACCTTCAGCCTGTGACCTTCCTCAAGCAAGGTCTCAACATTTACTTGCCCTCTCTGATGTGACAGAGCACTGATCAGCTCTCTTTGCTTCCTGTGAACTTCAGGGGAATGTGCCACCCTTCTTTTCCAAAGACTTCCTTTGAATTACCCTCTGGAGACTCATTTCTCTCCCCCAGTACTAGCAGGAATGTCTACACTATTCCCTTCTGCTCAAAAAATTATCACCTCCACTGATGTGTCTCCCACTGTGTCACTGCATTCATTATGCAACACATCTCCAAATTCCACAACACTGGTCAATTGCTGAGGTCAATTCCAGGATGCTGATCCAGGCAACTTTTGGAAAACAGACTGTCTCTTCTAGCCCTTATAATAAAGCCATCAAGGAGGAGAAAGAGACAGATACTGGAAAACAAATCCTGAAAGGCGCCTGTGTTATCACAGCCAGTGAAATATATATAGGGCACAATTAATAAATCAATCAATAAATGAACAAGTAAATAAAGAGTAGCTCAGAAACTCAATATGGCAGACAAGAACCAAAGAATGTTCTTTTCAAATCTGTACCCCCTGGACTTTACCAGGTTCCGGGGGGATAAAAGCCTTAATATTTATAAATATTCATAAAACCTTTGTGGTAGCCTTCCTTAGAAATGCTCTTCATTGAAGCATTAAATGATAAGAAAGGCACAAGCAGGAATAATTTGATTCTGGTATATTTAAATGAATCCACGATTGATGATTGTATAAAAACTGTGAGGAGTGAAGATTCTGTCATTTTTCATTATTTAATTTCATATATTCTTTCTTTCTTTATTATTGCATTGAGGTGAATATTTCCCTTTCCGCAGCAAATCCTTCCCCTTGAGATTACACATTTGCACAATAAATATAGGATTATCTTCACCTACAGGAAATGAGGAGATAATCTTTGTGCTGCATACTCCATAAATGACATTTTATTGTTAAAACAGCCTTTTTTCCCACTGAGGCATGAAGAAAACAACAGCACTTTTACTGTCCTTTCTGAATTATTTTTCCTAGTTACGGTCAATTTTTGGAAAAAACAAATGAAGTTGCAGCCTAACATGGTGGAAAGATCTTTGCAGCCAGAAGAGCTGTGTGAGAGCTCTCATGCTTTTACTGGGGGAACTTCAAACTTCTTTTTGAAGTGGATTAGCACAGGAGCCGAATAACCTGATCAGGTTTGCCTGGCTGAGTCAGTCCACATGCATTGACACCAGTGAAACAACTATACTGAACCCACACAGCATCTTTGGGGGATTCCTAATCCTCAGAGAACACAAACAGCAAACAGGAACAATGGCCAGACAATATTGATTTAACCAATGAACACCTGCAATTTGAACTTCTCTGTTTGCATAGAGACAGGTTTTGTTATTTATTAACTTGGGCAAAACCTAACCAAAGCAAAACCAAAATACATTCCTGTCCTAAAACCCTGTGAGGAAGGCAAATACAAAAAGTGATTCAACTCTGTGATTCAAATCTCTCCTCTCTCTGATCTGTGTTGAAAAATGAGCACCTCACCCTCAAAAACTGACATGGATTGTGAAATCTGTAGCCTTTAAAATACTCAAAATTTAATTTGACATGGTCTTAGGCAACCTTATCTTCACTGGCCCTGCTCTGAGTAAGGGGATTGACAACAGAATCTCCAGAAATTCCTTCACGAAAATTATCTTCTGATTCCTTTTACACCTCTTAGAATTAACTCTTCACTTGGTTGTCTCATCTTAACCAAAGCATTTCACTTTAAGTTACCACTTGAAAATGCAACCACAGGCCTTATTATTCAAGGTTTCTTTTCTTACATCTCTATTTCCATTTCTTTTAAAATAACAAAGTGACCAGGGCTGAAGTGTTCCAAATTACCACTACTCACTAATACCAAGAGAAAGCAATTTCTTAGGGCTAATTTAATGCACTTCTGAATCCTGTAATTTATTTTGATTCTGTGTTCTCTCTTCCTTTCTAGGCTCTCTGCCAAGGAAGTTAAAGAGGGTCTTTCTGGCTAGATTTCCAATATTCTTCACAGTTTTTTGTTTTGTTTGGGGTTTTTGGGGTGGTGGGGGGAGGGTTGAAGTCTACAAACATAGGTGGATTGATGGCACAGGGCCAAGCAGCAGTCATTAGCGAGAATTAAGCCATTTGAAGCTGGTATTAAAGTAGAGAAAGCAGAGAAAATAAACACCTCTTACTGTGGCAAAGTATACTTTGAGAACAAGGATGTAGATATCTTCTTCTAGGGCAGATATAGGGAACATTATTTCCTAAGAAAGAAATATTTGTTTCTTCAAGAGTGATCTTGTAGAGAGAGATCCTCAAATGTTCAGGAGGAGACCTGGAGAGTTTTACCTTCATGGCTGCAACCTTGTACTAGACAAGATGAAGGTATAAATTTTAGGCCATTTTTAAAGAATGGGATCTCAGCCCCAAACCAGGGGCATTATGAATTAAAGTAACTTCCTTATCATCAGTAGAGCAATGAACACTGCAGCCTGGTCCCTGGGGCTCTACTGAGAGCATGTGGGCTCTGGAGCCAAGGCTGCCTGTCCCCAGAGGTCCCTGCTGGGGCATTATGGGCTGGGCAGCAGCAGCTGCCTGCCCCCTCTGTTAAGTGCTAGGCAGGCACAGACAGACACACAGACAGGCAAGGGCACTGCTCAGACCTCATTTTCCATGTCTAAGGTTGTTCTGGAGCACAGAGCATCTACAGCTGAGCAGTGATCCATAAAGGAAGGGCAAGACCAAACACTACAGCTACTTTGGAGGAGTGTCAGCTAGGGATGTTGTAAACCCCCAAGCAGAAAGACAAATGCTTTCATTCTGAGCATCAAGAAGACATCTGATATTCTGTGTCTACAACTGCATGTCTTTTGGTCTGTTTGCTGGCCAGAGAAACTCTTCAGAGACAGTCACTGTCCATCACAGAAAGGATATTAACCTACAAAATTCAATTACATGCCACTGGCCCACAGAAAATTTACAGGTGCTCCATTCAACCTCCACAGGAGGAGCTACAGAAACAGTGTGATCAGCATCTTTTAAATTGGGTTGAAGTCTTCCTTCCTAATACTGGATTAAAGAAGGCAGTTTTTCAGCTAAAAAAAATAGAAAAAAAGGACACAAAACAACAGAGAATTTCAACACTAATTATCTGACCTCACTTGTCACAGTATCAGATGTGGGACACTAAGCTCTCTGAAAATGCTGATTCTCAGTAATGTGCCTTAAAGGGGAAAGTCAGCTGTCACGAATCCTCATCTTTGTTTACTGAAAGGAAGAGACCAAATTTACAATTAGAACATGCCTAAGAAGGTGGATTGTCACCTGCCTAAATCTCCTGATCCAACCAAGGCTACCTTGCTGCTGAAAACAGAAGAGATAAATGGCAAGGACAGATCTCTCGAGCTCACATTTAGAATATATCAGAATATATTAAAAAAGGAATGAAGGTGGTTACTTTTATGTTGTTTTTTCTAGAGCTGGAGATTTCTACGCCTGAGTGAGCAGTAAATGCTCTTTATAGGGTAATACACTATCTTAGGCAGAAAATACTCCTGATGGTATGTGCACTCTTTTGGTTTTGAAGTTGCCCAAACCATCCAAAGCAAATTGTCTTAATACTAATGCATTCTCTGCATCCCATGTACTAATGAATATAAAAACAGAGGAAAAACTTGGTGCAGAAAGAGAAATACAGCATAAGGAAGAAGAGTCATTAGAATAAGGGCACTTATGACTGCTCTCTAAATGAACAAATTACATGATGAACTTTTTCCTTTTGCTCTTCCTAGCCTGAAAAGATGATAAAACACCTTCTTTATTTTTTTTGAGGCAGAGTAGAAGACAGTTAAAGGACGGTTCAATGACATCTCCTTTTCAAAGGCATAAGTAGTATTGCAATGCTCTGTAAGACTTAAACATTTAAAAAAATATTTAGAATAGTTAATTTCAAGATGCAGTTAAAAAAGAATGATCACTTTAAAAAGTGAACTCTCAGTAGCATCCTGTATTTGTCAAACACTGTTCTTTCAGTCCTTGATATTGATTAGTATTCCACTTGAAGGAGAAGATAATGAAGTAGATTATTTTTTCTGCAGTGCACCTGACACAATCAGAAAAGCTGACACAGAGTATTTTCCTACTTTCCAATTTGTCTGCCCCACCTATTTTCTTTTCTTTGAAGGCCACGGGGGAGAACGAATGGGAATTAAATTAAGACATTCCAGAAAATAACTGAGAATGAGGTGCATTTAAATTCTACACAGGAGGGATGACTGGTATACAGTAAAATTCAGATGTCATACCCTCTGCTAACTATGAAAACACAGAGTTAAAGTTAGTTAAATGGTTTTCTAAGGTTTGCTAGTCAGTGCAAATGCTAATGTAGCGAGGCAGATGTTCCACCAAAATAACATCTCTCTCACTTTAGAGGTATTTTTCTTCTGACTACATATGCACACACAAAATCTCAGCCTGTTCATGTATCAAAGATGCCAGAATAAGCATGTAAGTAACTGTGATTGTTAATTTATTCACAGAACAAAACACAGACAACAACCATATGCACTTCTTCAGCTGGAAAGCACCTGGGGCTGGCTGACAAGGAGAACCCTTGGTGAGCTGCAGGACCACACAGCCTTGAAGAGGCTCAGCCTATGAATCCTTCTTTTATGCTCCTATTTATGTAGCTGCTGTCCAGCCAAGTGCTATTACATGGTCATGCACTCCTGGCTTCCCAAAACACTCGTGCATTTGGCCAGCTGCAGAGTAAAACGAGCAGCTCTGGCACCTGTAACAAGAGCCCACCATATTCCCAGCCCATTCTCCCTTGCAGCAGGGGAACAGGAGTGAGACGAGCACAGCAGGACCCTTGCAGGGGCACAGGTGCACTTAGAGGACCAAACAAAAGAACACACTGGTGTGGAGAGCATAAACCAGGAATGTGGCAGACTGAAAATGCAAAGGATTAAAATGCACCGTAGTCAGCAGAACAGTCAGGGGAACATTTCACTTCTTTGTATCTTTAAGCCTTCCTAATGAGCCGAACTCTGGGCTTTGTTGACCTCAGCCCTGCAGCAGAGGAGAAATTTGTTTGCTAGTGACTGTAGCTGCTTGACTGCCAAACAGAAATAAGACAGGACTCCTTGGGAAAGGGAGCAGAATCCCTGCTTCCCAGCACGCATTTAGGGGAACACAAACCAGAAATATAGAAATATATTTGCATTTATTTCTTGACCAGTTTACATGTCTTTTGATGAGCTTGCAGAGCCACTATAATCCTGTGTTGCCTCTGGAACCCAGCATTTTTGATCTGTCTGAATAACAAATTACTCAATAACTAAACACTAATTAGCTGGTCATAGGCTTCGAGTCTGCCACGGTGAAAACAGCCCTCCCATCACAGGCCTTGCTTTGCTCTATTAGCACAAGTACCTGCTGTGTGCTCTTCATTTTTAAATTTGTGAAGTTCTGGGGATTACCCAACGTTCTCCCACACTTGGGATGTTTGAGTCTCCAATAGAGAAGATAACCTTTCCTTAGAATTCCCTTGAGCATTTAAAAGCGCTCTCCTGGCACTATTACAAGGTAAATCTTATTGAAGTGCATTTTTAGGCTGGTAGATGTACAAAAGACACCTTTACTTGGTAGGTATTCTGCTTCTAAACACACTGTTTGATGTAGACTGTGACACACCAGCTTTTCAAACCTGCACGTGACACTTGTGTTTTTACCAGTATTTGAAGATGCAATCCATGAGAACAAAAGCCTGCCCTGAGAGGAGCTGCTTTCTGGTACTATGACTGAGAAGAACATTTGCATGTCAAGGTTTAGGATAAAAACAGTTTTCCAGCCTGAACTAAAGGATACAAGGTTCTTCCCATATTAGTGTGGTGCTCAGCCCTGATTCTTTTCTTCCCACAGCAGCCTCACACAGAGTCCACTAAATCAGCAATGCTGCAAGGAGCTGGGCAGCTCCTTCCAGGCAAGGCTTGCAGGGCTTGAGAAAGACTGTGAGCATTTTCCCTTCCAGAGGTCTCTCCAAGTCTCATCCATGTTTCACATGATACATAACGACTGTGAGGTAAAAGGAATGAATATCCAATCTGAGCAGGGGTTTTGCCATGCCCAAGAACCATCCATGATTCCTCTCCCCAGCCTCTGCTCCGAACTCAGCTTTTCTCCTGGGCTTCTCTACATTCGTTCCTTTGGGGGAAGTTGAATTTCAGAAGATTTTTTTTAGGTTTGGGAATTTTTAAAGTGAACTTTGATACTGTTGAGAATTGCTATAATAATCCCTTTTACCAGAGACTGACCAATTAACAATAGCTAACAAGACATTGTATTCTGAAGATGGATTCCATCTTCTCCCTGTATAAAACTCAGGTATATTATTTTATCTTTTTTACAAGATAGTTCTCAAAATCATGTACTAAATCCCATGGACAGGGTAAAGGCATAAATGGGTTTCTATATACATGACATTCCAAATAAATCTCAACATACTGGAGCTGCTTAGCTATAAATAACCAACTCCTGCAAACCTTTTTTTCTTTTGTTGTCTTCAAAAAATGCCCAGTTGTCTTTTCCAAACTAAGAAATTTATCATCCTTTTTTTTTTCAGTTTTGCCAGCAATTCCTTCACTACCTTTGCCCACAGTACCCACTGCACAGTCTGCAAGCATGTGAGGTACACTTTACCAAGTATTGAACAGCCAGTGTTTGCTCCAGAGTAAGTCAAATCACATCCCTTTCAGGTCACTTTACTTGTCAATTATCTTGCAAAATTGCACTTGCATTTTTATTCCTTCTAAAAAGCATTCACAATGTGAAGTACTACATTAATTACACATCAGGCTCTGTTGAATTACTCATGTGGCTGGAGCCACGTTTGTGTTGCTTTATAATGTTTCAAAAGTGATCATGCTGTGTTAAGCTGTACTCTAAAAAAAGTGGCATTTCTGAGAAATATTATTTTTTTTTAATAAAAAGTATTTTCTTAGAAATTTGACTATGTTCTAGATTAACTTTCAGGTACATTAGAAAGCTCAAAGGAAAAGCATGGAAAATAAAAAGATATGGAATTAAAACATTCCCTCTTTTTAAAAATTCATTCTGTAAGCTAAAAGAATATTTCACACTTTACATTTTAAATGCCTACTAAAACATTCCACTATGGATATAGTGTTGCTTCTACAAGATACAGCCTTTAAAATAAATTGCTAAGATATAGCTGAAAAAAAAGAGAAAAAAAAAGGAGGGCTTTAAATTCGTCTAAACTGACAATGAGGACATATAAGCCAAGCAAAAATCTTTTTCCTGTTCCCTTTACCATGACTCTGCCTTTGGTGTGTCACCGACAGGTCCGAAAGTGAGAGATGCCAGATCATCATGAAGACACAGCCATTTCACACATTAATAAGTCAGGATAAGAGACCTATACCCTCATCCCAAGCACTTCTGGAATATTTTTTAGGAGGAAAGCCTTCACCAACTACAGCCAGAGAGAGGCAGGCAGTGATCAGCCAGCAGCCTGCTGACCACAGGATTCCAATCCTACCCACATATTAGCTTTATTTTGATCAGTTTAGAATACCAGGGTCTCCTACCCCAGCAAGTGCCCTGCCCAAAGGACAGCTAAATATGCAACCTTAAATAACCTGACCTCAAATCCCACATTCAGTAAAAGAGCAAAGCAATCCTAAGTGCCATTGGTGGTTAGACAGAACTAGCAGGCTAAATACCAGAATCAGTCTCCTTCTAAAGAAATTCTCTTATGGGCCTGGGTATCTATTTCTGATGGTACCATTTCAACAAATTGGCTTTTCCAGATCAAAAGGAAATTTTTTTACTCATGTTATTAAGAGGCTATAGAAACACTTGAGCTGCTTGAACAGAAAACATACATTTCCCTGCTTCCCAGCAAAGTGTGAACTTCAGTAGGAAACCACCTCTTCTGCTTTTTCAGAAAAAATAAGAGCGACAAGAATTTCTTAAAAAGGAATAAAGCGTCTTTGGAAACAGAACACAGGTCATTACCTAACAGTATTTGACAGTTACGAACACAGAAGGTCAAACCCACCTCTTTGCACTGAAGCTTCAGTGGTAAGGGGCATGAATGACATGTTTTCAGAGTAGTGAATACCTTACACCTGAGCTTATCCAGATACTATCTTCCCCAGTTTGGCTTGGGTCAATGCCACCCTTCAATAAAGGCATAAAAACTGACATGAAGGAGGCTGCACATTGCTACCATTATTACTAAAAATCTACTAATCTATTAAAAGCAGAACACTACCAGTCCCGCTAGCTTAAAACAGCAGCCAGTCCGACAGATCACATCCCAGAATCACATTGTCCCACATGACTAATTCTCTATTCCTTCACTTTTGGCAGAAGTTGGTTTCACAACATCCCTGTTTCTCTTGAGGTATATTGGGAGCTTGAAAGGAAAGCCAGAAATAGTGGTGTTCCTCCTTGGCAGTTAGCCTCATCCAAAAAAAGTAGTAAACTACATTTGAATCAGCAAGACATTTCTCACATATCACAGTGCAGAGATTTTAAATCAGATATCCTGTTGTACCAAGGGTGAACCAAGCCTTCCTACCAGAACAGAGAAATCTTCCCCCAGGGACACAGCCAGAGTGTCTAACTTGTCCCTTTACCAATGCAGAGCCCCATGGGCAAGACTCCTCAGACTGGGCAAGAGGAGCTCGAGTACACACAAATACAAATCACAAGAGCCATGAGGCTTCTAGAGAGTCCAGGTACAAACTGAGTCTACAAAGCTTCTCAACTGGATCACACAGAAGAGAAGAAAGGAGGCCAGGAATGTTCCCTGGTAACTGAAGGGATCAGTGATCACAAGAGGCCTCAGAAGTGAGGACCCCGAGTTCAGCAGTCTGACCCAAAGCAGGCAGAGGAACTAGCACTTGATCAGGTTTCCCATCATCTCAGTGTCCTGTGCATGGACAGGCAGAAATTTGGACTGAGAAAAACTTGGTATACAAAACTTCACCTCTCCATGGAGTTAGAAACTATCTCAGTAGAGGTCATGAGAATCTTCTTGTTACCTAAATATTTAACTCACTTCTCATGCTTAGTACTTAAAATGGTGGCAAAGGAGTTTTCCTCAACCTTAAATCAAGGTTTCAGGCACAGCCTTTATGTTCTGTGAACACCTCTACCAGCCTCTAGACTGCTGCATTGGAATAACCTTCATCATAATGTGTCTTGTGCACCAGGCACAATCATCTGTAATTTAAATCTCTGATTGACACTAATTTTAACATTGCTAAAAGAAAGAGGAAACTTACCAAAGGACTTGATAATGTTTAATTTGCAAAGAATGAACTTGATTCATCGTGGGGAATATTTCATGCTGCTCTTTATGATAGGTATTGTGTTTTTCTTCTTTTAGGGACAGGGAGGAAGAGGAAAGCTACAATAATAAAAAGAATCTTCATGATCATAAGTATGTCAAGAATTCCCCATGAAATAATAATATCTGGGGAGTTCCAGCTGGAAAACAATTGTGATACTTGTTCATTGAGGATACAATAACTGAGTTTTAGAATTTAATACAGGAAGGAGTTATGTTATACTGTTTCCTTAAAAAGAACCCAAAATAATAGTAACAAAAATTGCCAAGAAGAAAATTATTTTACTTTTCATAGAAAAAGGATGATATGTAAATTCACTAATTGGAGAATTCATTTCACATGGTTTAGCTCTACAGGACATTCCTGTCTGAAATAACAAATGTTCAAGCACCTAATTACAAATGTTGCTATAAATAAAGTACTTTGGGCAACTATTTTAGTCATTATGCTAAATAACTACAGTAATCATTATACTTCAAACATGCTGAAATGTGGCAAGTGTTCAGATTTGGTACCCTTGCATTTTTATTCTGCATGTGGAATAAAGTGCTAACAGATATTTAACTTAGTGAATTGGATTCAGTTCTATTTTTTTTTCTTCCACTGACATATTCATCTCCAATTCCTGATCCATTTCAAGTCATACTTATTCCACACCGAGCTTCCAACAATAATATCATTATACTGACAGCTCCTATCAATTATTTCTTTTTAGAGCTATTAATTTTTGTGCTGTAAACATCATCAATAATCACAAAGGAAAAAAAATTATGAAAAAATGATAACCATTATCTCTCCATTCTGTTTTCTTCTTTCCACCACAATCCCTACACCGACAAATTCAGAATAAAGTACAAGCAACGTTTGAAGTGAAGCCCTGCCGCCTCTGCAATTCACATTAAATTTCTGTAGTTGCTTCATCCTTCCCCACCCTCAGAATTTCTCATTTCTGTGCTGAATCCCACTTTGACATCTAGATAAGGTTAGCAACTAAACTGTAACAAAAATAACAAAAGCACGTGTCCTGTCACTTGTAAAGGCATTAATCAGGATATCCATGACTGATTGACAGCCGTATTTCAGACAGCACTTGATCAGGAACAGGCTGCTCTGGGGCCATGAACCACTCTTCTAACCCCATTTTTGCACACATTTCATGCCATGGAATAGAATTTGAGTTTCTGTGCGGAAGCACAAAGGATTAGAGGATGTTGAAGATACAGAGGTGTGGCTTTCTCTCTGAAAAGCCACAGGGGAGGGGACCAAGTGCTGCAGCAGCAAGTGGAACTACACACATGGCAGAGCAAGGGCAACAACCCCAGCACTGCCTGAACACTGAGAATGACAGCACCGTGCCAGGGGCAGGGAAGGTCTGCACATTCCGCTCTTGCAGAGTATCTTGCAACAGGTGTCTACATGAAAACAGAGAAAGAAAGGTATGAAACCCCAGGTCTGCTGGAACAAGCACACTGAGAGGTTGGCAGAACATAGGAAGAAGGCTGTAGGAGACTGGCTGCTCCTCAACTGCAGCAAAATTAGACTGCAACATCCTCTGACCATCTGATGCAATACTTTGCTTTAAAATTAGCACTCTTGGGGAAAAAGAATGGAAAAGTTGTTTGGGGTGTTTTCTGAACAGCTAAGACAGAGGAAGCATGATGTTTTCAAAATAAGATACTGAATTGTGAAGCCTACCCTTGGATCACACTCAGGGTTCCCCTGGGCATTGCTGTTTCATCCAAACCAAGTCACAAAACAACACCTTCTTTTTTATCTTCTTGACTTTCAGTAAGTTACTTCCCACTTGGGTCTTATGGGACTCTGGAGCACAAGGAGAGCCCACTTGAGACTCAGATAAAACCAAATACTCCTTGAAAATGTGGTTTCAGAATAGCAAAAAATATCCCTCAATACTGTTTCTTCCAGATAAGATTTACTCTGGCACTTGGTTCATTTCTGTAGCTTTGTTAGGCTATCAAAGTGACACTGATTTTATATAAATACCTATATGCCACATTCATCTTTAAAAAAAATCCTAGAAGCTCTGCAATTCCATATTCCACATGGTTCTTATCTACAAGAACCTGTCTGCCAAACAGCTACTATTAAAACAAAAAGCACCAATTTTACACAATTTTAATATTATCCAAATAATTTGCTGGTGTTACATTATCTCCCCTTATTTGGTTTTGCATGCATTTAAAGGCATCCATAACAAGTTTTGCTCTACTTAGCTCGTTTTGCTCACTGTTAAAAGAAGTTAGAGAGATTCACCTAAGCCATAATGATCTCATATGACAAAAACGAGGGTAAGTAAGAATAACCACCTCCAGATACTTATTTTGCTGCCCAAGTGGCCTGTCTGCCATGAAGTCCTTGATGAGTCTACTACCACAGTCAATACCAGGCAGCCCTTTAACATGGGGTTTGAATGTCAGAGACTATTTAGAACATGGAAAAGCAGGGATGGTTCCAGCTTGCTTCTTTTTGGTTTGCTATGCAGCATGCAGTCTCCACTGACTAAGGTGATAAAACTATAAAACATCGTGACAAATTGACTGAATTTTACAAGCTTTCCCAAAGTGCATTTTCATATTGTTTAAAGCTTTCCAGGGAAAACATGTTGGCAGTATTAGCTGGGCAAGGTACTGACATGCACAGCATTAAAAGGGAGATAATACAGTGCTCTCTGTGCTAAAAAAAGCGTTATTCTCCCAGCCTGTAAGCAATCTGCTTCTCTGTGTGTCTTGGATGGCTCGAACGGAGGAGAGTAGCTGCAAGCAGCTCTAAATAGGAGCAAGCAGAAGCATGTGTGATAAACAGCTACTCCTCAAAGCTTTTTTTCCCTCTGGTATTTCAATTCTTTCACAACCTCACAGGAGACAAGCACTTTGACAAGGTCCTATTCAGGGCATATTTGCTTTATATTCTTTCTTCAGGCTCTGCACAGCACCTTGTGGTGTTCCATTACCTTCTGCACCAACAAGTGAATTTCTTGCAGCAAAGCCTTTCCTCCTTCTTTCTTGAGCATGGTAGAGCCCTCCAGATGTCTCTTAAGATTCCTTTAGTTACAAAGGGAAGCATAACTTAAAAAAAATATGTGAATGGGATAACACATTTCTGCAAATCTGGTGACACCATAAGAAGCAGCTGTATGGGTGGCAGGCTCAGAACATCATTCCAAGAGGCTGCAGTGAAACACAAGTGTAAATTTTCTGCTTGTATTCGTGCTCTCCTTCACATTGAGATAATACTTGAAACCAAGATATAACATAAAAATAGACAGAACTGTGTTCTTTACTTCACTTTTCCTAAACATTGCTATATATTTCAGCTGCTGAAATACATGCTGGGGAGTCCAAATGACAAGCCAAATATGCATCCTCACTCATACTCCAACACTCAATCCATTCTAAAGCTCTTCTCTGAGGCACTCAGATGTTCACCGTCTCACCACCACCACTAAACCAAAATCCTCCTCCAGTCTGGCAGTACTTTGGCCTATACAGTTTAGAACACCATTTGCTTTGTGGTAATCTTCAGCTAATTCAACCTACCATTGCTTTTTCCCACTACAAGAGTTATAGAAGGTATAGATAGCAAAGCATTAAGTAACTGCTTGGCAAAAGCATGCCTGGTATCTTAGATGAATAAAAATGTGAGTATATAATGCCCAAGAGCTGCAGAATTAAAAAAAAAAAAATTAAGAGATTACACGTTAGACAACTGATTTTTGTTCCTTTGACTTCACTATTATCTGAGAAATATTTTAATTACTTGAGCTGCTGAAGTTTATAAATATCTTCCAAACCATGTGGGAAAAAAATCTGCCTTTTTTTTTTTATCACCAGTTTGTTCATGAACAAACTGATCATTCTTCCAGGTGGAAATTATTTTCTGCTACCCAAACTCTTATTATCTCACCTGTCTGCTTCTCTCCACACCAGGGGCCATGAAAGGGATCCTACAGAAGAGAGTAAGAACAAGGTGAACTTGTTCCTGCTTCAACCTAATACCCTCAGCTCAAGCAGCCAACAGTTTTCAGACTAGGACCCGGATATGATTTCTATGCATTTAATTACTCTCAGTACTTCTCTCTCTCATTAACTTTTCAAGACATCCCTGTATCGATGCAAAACCTTACCTCTGCAGCAATCTGCAGTGAGAACAGCCACATTCTCTCATGTGTTTCAAATTGATCACCTACCACTATCACCTGGTGAATGTGCTTGCATTAGAAGAACCAGTGAACAGGTAATCCCTCTCCATCTCAGTCAAGGTTTTAGAGACTTGTATCATATTCTTCTACAGCTGTCTCTTTTCTGAAGAAACTTCTTCAGATTATTTGTCATTGGATTCAGCAAGTGCTGGTGTCATGGAGAGAAGACAAAATGTCATTTTATTTCACCATCTGAAAACACAAAACTGAAAAAAATACAAACGTTCCTAGATAACATAAGCACAACTGTCCACTAGATAAATTGGCACACTGAGGTGGGAAAACAAATTTTGTTTACTTCCTGATTAGAACCAGGTTTGCATTAGGCAAAAAGCATTGGGCATGTTATCTTAATAACCTGCTTGATGACCTGTTTCCAGTGAGCATTGTGGTGCCCACTTTGCCTAGAAGATTCTCAAAGAGGACTCCCAAATGCAAATGCCAGAGAGCAAATAAAGCTTTCAGCCAGTGATCAGGCAACAACAATAAGCAGAGAGAAAATTTGGCTAGGCTAATATGGTGATATGGAACACTTCAAAACTTCTGTAAAGACCAGCCTAGGTCAGCTCTTAAGAATTGATGTATGCTTTCCTTCTTTATGCACCCTAACATAAATAAGGTATGGATGTGTGCATCCATATAGCTATGCAAAAACAAATATGTCTTCCTGTAGAAAGCAATTATTGGTGAAAGGTTGCTCTAAGTGTCTTATTTCTGGTTTGAATTTGCTATTTACATCTTTAAACTGACTTCACCACAGGGCTAGAGGTTCTTTGCTTCCTTTCCCCATCAACCAAAACAGAAAAATATTCGCTAAGAATCAAGAATGTAAGTGCCTTTAAAAAACATAAATACACCGTAAGTGGAATCATCTACTAGCAGGAAATTACATGTCTGAGAGGGAAAACAACCACCTAATGCAAGACATAATAAATGTTTGTCTAGAAAAAGCATATGAATATTTGATGCTTGAATCTATTCCTTTTTAAAATATCTCCAACACACTATGGGCCCACTAAAATTTCTCTGTGATCCTTTTTCAAGCCCCTGTTAGCCCTCTTCATAGTAAAACTTGCTGGAGAGAGAGAGATCTGTCATCTCCTTTCTGTCCCTGCCCACTGCAGGGAGGTTGGGCTAGATGAGTTCAGAGGTCCCTCTCAATCCAAACTGGTTTCTGATTTTGTGACTGCTGAATGCAGTGGCATTTCAGTCAACAGCACTGAAACAGAAGGATTTATGCAATTCAAATCACAGTCTCCATGTCCCAGACAAAGCTAACCTGGCCTGTGTTCCTATACGCTTACGTATTCCATTCCCTAATGATTTTTATTTTCCAGCAATACTCACTGAAGTATAAAACAGAAGACATGTTGAAGAGCTGAGCAGTTGAGAAATACATTGCTCTTACAGGAAACTTGTCTTCTAAAGTTGTTCATTCCCAATACCAAATATTTACTAATAAAGCCTTTGGGAAGCATATGTCTTCATTTTAAATAATGAAAATATACATTCCCAAAGCTCGAAAGGAATGACCAAATTAAGGAAACAACTAGTTAAGCATCTCTCATCTCCATCAAAAACTGTGTGCTGCAAATCAGCATCTCCCTTCTTTCCCACTACCCGGTTCCCATTGCAGGATTTGCAGGGCTTGGAATTACTATGCTACCATGAACTTCTCAGTGTCTTTAAATATGATAATAAAAAAATAAAAAGATGCCTCTGTACTTTGTGAATATAACTGAAGAAATTATGGATATTTTTCTTCAAATAGGACCTAAGGGTGCGAATTCAGTTCAGCTGCAAGTGCATTTAAGTGTATGGAATAATTCCAAGGATAAATTTGTCCCACTATCCAGAAGGGTGCTTGCTTTATTGAATTAGGAGAAGTGAGTGCACTCATCCTGTCCACAGATCCATTAGTCAGTAGTTATGACAGGCCATAAGCAAAATCTATTATTAGAACATTAACTGAAAATGCAGTTTTGCACTTGCAGAATCCATACCCATGATCTTAAAACTACTAAAAGAACAGCCTACTGAAAAAAAACCCCAAAGACCCAGTTTTCATTTAAATTTCAAAAAGGTGATACATATGCAGGGTTAAAGAGGGGCATCTCAGAACATGCTAAAATTTAAGAAAATCTCACTAAAACAGTTTATTTCATCAAAGGCAACTCCATATTTGAGAATAATGAAAAGGAGAAGCTTCCCTGCTGGATCTATGTAAAATTCTCTGTGCCACAGTGCCAAGTGGTGGCCAGGCACTAAAGCAGAATCAACCAATTAGCAAAGTGCTCCATCTGGTACAGCCTGGACTTGCTGTGTCTCCACACCTCATGTTACCATGACAGAAACTTCTAAAGGGACATCTTTAGCAAGAAAGCATCTCACTCTCTGAAACATCTTTCTTTTTATCTTTTCTACACACAAAACCAAACATGGTCACTTTACAGGAAGCCAGAGTATTCAGAGTTGGCCCGTTCCCACCATGAAAGGGCTTTGTTATACAGGCTTTGCTATAAGTCAATTCAAATATTCTTCAGCTCTAGAAGTAGAA
The DNA here is from genome assembly GCA_013397395.1 of Sinosuthora webbiana. Classification (NCBI taxonomy): domain Eukaryota; kingdom Metazoa; phylum Chordata; class Aves; order Passeriformes; family Sylviidae; genus Sinosuthora; species Sinosuthora webbiana. The sequence goes on from VXBN01007787.1 coordinate 205,718, forward strand.
TACAATCACATATCCCTTTGAGAAATACAGTGGATCAAGACAAATGGTTTTAAAGTACTGAAGAAAATAGAAACCATGAGACTTTAACATAAATACATCCAATTTCCCATACTCCAGATTTCACTGATTATTTATTGCAAGAAACCCACGGAAGATTCCAGCCTAACAGGTCTGGATAACAAACTCCCGTCCTCAAAAGGCAGCAGTAGCACAAGCTTCCTGCAGTGCCAGTTTTGCACTGCTGTCAGCTTAGAAAGGCATCCTTATTTGTGAAAAAGTAGATTTCATATTGACACTGACTTTTGTCACTGCTGAAAATGCTAAGCTGCATATTAATTAATAGAGACAAGCCAGTAACATGGATAAAAAACCCAGGGGAGACTGGACTGCTGGCCAAACGAAAAGGTTTCACAACTGCTCTGACTCATGCAGAACCTGAAACGGAAACCTGGAGATTAAAAACCTCAATGCCTCATCTCTTAAACCACCTATCTCCCTCCCAATTTGCATAATGTGAAACAGAACTCAGAATTAAGCATTCGTGTCTCTTCTGCAAGAACAACAAGCCTATAAATCAAAGTCTCTTCACAGTGTCTGCAATTTGCAACATTTCAGTAGTCTCATCCCCGTGTAAGGATTGATATGGAGGCCCTGCCCAGAGTTAGTGCTGTGGAGCTGACAGGAGCACTGCAGTGCGGCTCTGGGGAGGACGGGGAACGTGCTGGGGCCAAAGGAGCCCCGCAGGAAGGAAGGCACGGCCCTCCCTGCACTCAACACGTACTCTGCCAAACTGGGACGGACAATTCTCCATTCTTAAGATCAGAAACACAACCCAGGCTGATCTGCCTCTTTCTTTCCTTACTATCATCCTCATACAATCTGCTTTTCCAAAACTAAATTAGCATGGATTCCGTGGAACAAAGCTTCTGCTACTATGGCTTAGGTTAATTAATGCCAGAAAAATCAAATGCCAATGAAATTCCTAAGACCAACCTGCTCAGTGGTGACAAGATACTGAATGATTTTCGTTACTGTATATTAAAATATATAGAAAAAAAAACTTTATTAGCATAAAAATTAACTTTAAATATAGGATTCTCAAGCATAAACTGATTCAGCTTTTGAATTAAGTAGACATAAACAGAGACATACTGTTTTCTTTTTATGACAGAACAGCACTTCTACCATGTTAAGTTGTACATCTTGCTCATAAAATTTAGCAACAAATATAACAATGACAAAGCTTTCCCAACTCAAAATAAGAAATACTAGGAAATAACACACTCGCCATGTTGTGGATGTAAATTGTTCACCAGAAACTTGTTTTCTGAAACTACAGTTTTGTATATGTACATGTCTGTGAATGACAGACATTAAATTTAGCAGGTTTGAAGAGCTGTTTCCTGTGGGTTTGTTGGAATAACCTTCTGGAAAGAAAAAAAAAAAAAACACAAACCAACAAACAAAAAGAAACCAAACATGATATTGGGAAACTCATCTAATACCTTTGTCTTGAAAAATAGAAGGTTTTTGAAATACCTAGAAACAGATGCTTTTTGTCCTAATGATTAGAGCATTTTGCTGGGTCATAGGAAGCTCTACAACCTCCTCCATTTACTCAGGGCACATTCACACACAGACACAAATCAAATCCACCTTTTGATCTGGGTCCCATTTCCAAGGGTGCTGTTTCATTACTGACAGCCAGCACTGTCTCTTAAAAACTTCACTGAGGAAAAAGAAATAAAGTTTTGGACAATGATCTTGAAAAGGGAATATGAAATCTTCCACAGAATCTTATATTTTATCTAAAAAATATTTTTAATCTTAGCACATTGAAGACAAAACCAAGGATATTACTTTAGAGGATGTACCCAAGACATTAACAGTATAAATATACTTACTGTTGTTATACTTACTCTTTCTAGGAGTTTTATTGTTTTCTGACATATTCTATCAATTTTAATTCTTTTGTTGTTTGTTTTTTTTTCTTTGCCAACGCTTCTGCAGAAGTGAGGGAAGTAAAAAAATTATAACAACTGCAAATAAAGCTCAGATTTCCGTGCAAATTACCAGATTCAGTAAAACACAGATGCAATCCAAAGAAAGATAAAGAGTTGGGATTACATCTGCTGTGATTTGCCAGATGAATTTATAGTAACTACTGATAAAAGAAAAAAAGAGTTGTTGGGGAAAGGAATAGATTTAAATCAAAGCCAAAAAGTAGGTCAGTTACTACTTTAGGTATGAAAGTATGCAAAATGACAAGAGATGCAGCGCAGTGCTGGCAGAGCAGGCTCTCTCCTTGTGAGCCAGGGCTCTCTCCATGTGGGCCAGGGCTCTCTCCTTGTGGGCCAGGGCTCTCTGGAGGGGCAGGGCTGGTCACTCAGCCCCCAGGGAGAGCCTGGTGCCGGGGCAGAGCAGAACGGCAGCACCGCCACCGCGGCTGCACTCGGAGCTCACCTCTGCCACGACAACACACACGCACAGAGCGCTTGTCTGTTCCAATCAGGAGAAGAAATACATACCATGGCACCTTCAAACCCATCTTTTATTGGAGATACAACATTTACCTCTTCTTTATTAAGAGAAAAAAAGGGTAAAGAAGGCAACGTTCACGGAATGGAAGGAGGAACAGATGAAGAGTAACAACCCATGAAACTGCTGGTAGCTGGCAAACAGAAAGGAGACCTTCACTGCTGTGTACAAAATGTGTTTTTTAGGAGGATTTCACCACTCAACCAGCAAGTCTGATTTTTTGCCATAAGGATAGGAATATTGCACCCCTGAGCAATCTTGAAAAAATGGGGACTTTTCTACTCAAAAAAAGCTATTGTTACTTTGGGTTTTTAAAGCATTGTGACTATTTGCATTTTTCTAGTGTGCATACAATGCTTCGTTTTATAAGATACCAATGACACACTCGAGAGAAAGGGAAAAAAAGTCATGGTATTGTTATGAAACAATAAAATGTCCTTTAAAAAAACACACACACAAAAACCAAGTAACAACACCACATGCACAAGAATATCTCCTATCAAGCTACATGAAACCCTTTTCAAGGAGGCCTGGAAAAATAATATCCAAATATTTTTGTCTGTGTTCAAACAGCATGAATATACTATCTACATTCTAAAGGCAAATTATTTGTTAGATACATTTGATAAATTTAAAGAGCTGAATCTAACTCAAAAATTATTTAGAGGTACTTTAATGACCTTACTCTGAGATGCATATTGCTACGTGCAGAGTGCCTTTGACAAGTTAGGCTGTGCTTCCATCACACAGACATTTATCCTTTACCCGAAGACCCACAGGAAAAAATGCATATGTAAATAGAAATGTCATATGGAGGGCAGACATATGACCATCTGGAGGTAAAGTGGGGCTACCTGGTCATAATCCTTATAACAAAAGCATATCCTCTGAGACACTGTCAAGACAATAACACTTGGTAAACATACAGAGACTGCAGCAACGCAAATTGTATTTGGCAGGGTTGCCCCAAGGTTTGTTCACCAACACTGCTGTGCTTCTGAACCAGCCTTGACAGAACCCTGAAGTTTCAGCCATAGTGAGGAGCATTCAAATGAAAAACGAAAGCGTAAGTCAATTGTGAAAAGCTGCTCTGGAAACACGCCTGCCTGATACACTGGTGCTCAGAAAACAAACCAGGCAAACAAAGGGAGGAGGAGAGGCAAGTGACCAAAACTGAGAACTTTTAGCTGAGAAGTTAAATTTAACTGAATCAGAACCTTTTACAGGAAAATAGCAGAGCCACCAAAATTCAGTGGAAGAGCACCTATCAGTGCCCACCTGTCTCACTGGGCAGGGTGCTGGCACATACAAACCACCTCTGCAAAACCTGACAGCATTCTCCAAAAACCTTGACATCCCTAAACTAACAGGGCAGAGGAAGAAGGAAAGATTTATTGCTTGTAAACCTCATTTTCTGCCCCTTTTATGCCTGTTTCAATTTTGCACAGAAATGGAGTTCAACAAGGAAGAGAGAGCAGAAGTTAATCCTTGTTTAGCTTCAAATCTGTGCTTCCAAAAACTCACAAAACTCAAAATATTATTTTTGTATTAATACAGGTTTTCAGACTCAGCTTCTAAATAATGAATACATTGATAGAATGATTACTATTTGTGGCTGTAAACTTACTAGTTTTAGAAAAAGCCCTGAAAGATCACTGAATACTTGCTCCATTCTTGCATAATTCTGTAATTTCTGCAATATCCAATAAGGCCTCATTAAACCCAAGTCCTTGATGAAATAAAAAATAATAACTTGAAAAGAAATTAAGGTCCTTAAGGTTATACTGTATGCTAAGGGAGACATTCATGTATACACCCACACTTCCTAGGAGAATCAAATTCAAATTCCCACTTTTCTTATTTGGAAGCAGAACATAAATACAAGAAACAACTGAGCATAATAAGCTTAAGAAATAATCAAACAATCCGAATCATCTGAATCCAGGAACTGGGTCTATTTCTACAGCCACATTTCATTAAAAGGAACAGAAATTGCGGCTGTAATGAACTCTTCGGGTAACAAGGAAGGCTCAGTTGTTTTGATTTTTTGGAGGGGAGGATGTTTGCTTTCCCTCATTACACTAACTTGATTTTGTTCACAAGTGTTTTACATTACTGAAGCTCCTTGGTGAAACCATTTGAAATACAGTGTCTTTCCATCAACTTCAATACTGTTTGGAATAATCTGTTTGCAAGAACTGTGATAGCATACAAATATTCCACAGAGAACCAGAGGTAACCTTGTTGTTCTTTATATTCAGCACAAAGCATACATTTATTAAATATCTGTGATCATGATAGATTTCAACCCCAGCATCCTGCCTTTGCCTCGTGAATGAATCTCCATCTAAAGTCCCTGAGGTCTGTAGTCACCTTAACAGCTCCAGCTGGCAATACTTACTTTAAAGATTTCAAAAGAAAACTCTCCTGTTACTCTTTGAGCCAAGCTATTTTACATATCCAAACTTTACTTCACAGCTGGATATGCCCATGACTACAAGCAACCCTAAATTATCACATCAGTCCTTGCCTTCAAAAATCGAGTTAGCAACAACGAACGGCATTTCTAACAGTAGAGATTTAAACATGAAAAAGTATCTTTTAACAAGATCCAGGATGAAAATGCACATGTAGATAAAAAAATGTAATTCCTGAATTTTAAAACTCCTAATGCATTGTCTATAAAAGTTCGAAGCTCACCTAAAACTCAAATTCTCAAAACCCTAACACATAAACCTTGATACATAAGTCTGGTTTGAAAACCTGAGTCCTCTCCTAGAATGACCACCACAAAAGAAATCAGTAACACTGTTAGATTCATGAAATTACACTTCTAAGGCCTGTTTTAGGTGTTGCTGTGTCAGCGAGCTGTCCTCACTCACAGGGAGGGGAAGAAGGGAAAGGTCACATTCCTGTCTTCTAATTTATTAGCACTATACAAATAAATATTTGAAAAGAGCATGAATATTAGATTGCCTAAGCAACACTGGTGCCTTGGGATTTTTACTACTGAATATATTAGGCCTGAACTTTCAAAATCATTTGAAGAAAGGAGGTGAAATCACAAATATCTTGGGAATATACAAAGGCAGAGGAGAGAAAATTAGACAGCAAGGGACCTTAAAGCATAAGAAAATCCTTCATTTTTGGCAGTTGATGTGTATTGCATGCATTAATATGCAACAGTCCCCAGAAACACTAGCTGATGTTACAGTCACCTCATTTTAAGTACTGTTTATAGTAGGGAACAGTCCTAGCTCAGACAACTTAGTGTCTCAATAGGCAAAACAAATTATCTCCATTTATAGAACTGCATGTCACCCAGAGTCAGAAATAGCACTGCATTAGCACCGAGCTCACAAAAAGCAAGGGGAGAGTCACAGCTTGTGTTAACCACATGGTGTATATATTAAATGGCTTACAATAATTAGTGGTTAGGATTTCTTTAAAATAAATAAAATAAAAATGCACCCTATAATGTGAATAAATTTCAATAAATCAAACAGAACAGAGAATGTGGTCAGCTCTAGAGAGTTTACTGCATGCTAACCTGGTGTCTGTGTAATGGTACATGGCTTTCCACAACAGCATGTCAGTATTGTTCAGAATACAGCAGAACAGGTGTATCCACGGATAGAACATGGACTGCTATCTCCCCCAGGCTTTCAGAGGAATATCTTTACTTTTTATGGCAGGTGAACTCAGTTGTCCATTTCCAAACAAAGGTGGTTTCTTCAGCCCAATTTTTGAGGCAGAAGAAGGGGACAAGAAGAAGAGGAAGACAGAAAAGAAGATGAAGTAACTTTAGAACAGGAACTGGCCTTCTCTAGTCCTCAGCCTGTGTGTCTTATCTGTATTCTGTACTACATTTTATGACCTGAATTATAAACCGTTAGTATTCACATGCACACAGCATTTATTGCAAGCTAAACTATTCCTTTAAAACAAGATAATTAAAATTAGTTGTGGTGGGCATGAAATGCCTAAGAAATCTTTCTGAAAATGTTCCCAGAGCTTGCCCTTGGATACAAACTCATGACTCCGCTAAAGCACCCTGACTATGTGAAGAATTAAAACACTTTTGTAATTTTCTGACAGCAGAGGCTATTGAATTAAAGTGACTCATTATTAGCATTTACCCTTTTGAAGTTACTTCTAATTTGTTTTGAGTACGCCAAGGGAAAGTATGTTCAAGTAGCCAGGGGTGAGGCTTTCAATAAACTACATGGCTTCTAAAGCAGACTAGCAGAGTTTGGTAATGACTAGCAACAGCTCCCTGGACTCAACCAGTATCTCAGCTGGTGCAGTGAGACACTGAGGGATTTTCACTCCCTGGGGAACAAATCCAGCCTCCAAAACGACTGAATGAAGGGACAGCCTTTCCCAATCCCATCGCCTGATGTGACACCACACACAGTTTCTGCTGTAGCCTTGGTCTCATGCAGAATAGCTGCCAGCACTGTACACAAGCCTGAGACATGTGAGCAAAACTTGGAGGAGATTACACAGAGCATCATCTGAAATGTGCCCAGCAACTGAACCACTGTTGATGATTCCTCAGCAAAAAAATGCAATGATGGATTTTTGAAGAAAAACAAGTGGTTACCAGACTACCCAACGGTTAGAGGGTCACAACCTTTACTTCAGGGACGCATCATTAATGAAGGTGTGTAACAAGAAGTACAACAGGGCAGAAATCCAACCACAACCTTGGAGGTTTTGCAGAAATCACAGAACAAGCTTTTATAGCCCAAACATCACAAAAATATACCATGTATGGTCTCTTTCAGTAACTGTCATCAGCAATGGCTCAAGTGGTCCACTTTGAACCAGGGGGAATTTGGACACTCTAGCATTATAGGAAGCAAGCTCAGACATTGACTTCCTTTGAAACAGCTCAATTACTTCCCTGTGGTACTGAATTCCTGACATAAAGGAAAAACTACTGTTCCACTGTAATTGGTTAAGGATAACTACCAGCAAAGCACAGTTATTGGGAGAAAGACCTTTGCTTTCAAATACTGGAGTCAGCAACACAATGTTTAGAGATAATATTTTGATCATATGATGTCTCATTTTAAAAAGCTATTTATACACCTTACCTCTGAAGAAATTTTCTTACATGAAGAACAACGTGCAGAGCCCACTGCCTTAGAAGTATCACTACAGGACATAGTTTAGTTTCAAACCCTTTAAAGTTCTTGAAGCACATAGCACCAATTACATTTATTTCTTCTCCGTAAAACTCAGTGTGATTAGGCAAACATTGTAGTGCACACTGGATGACAAACAGTCTGTTTCAGATCTCATGGCATGCAGAGAGAGGGGAAGAGCACATAATCTACTTCCTTATGTCAATGTTCCCCAAAATATTCCATGGATGTCTCTGGTGATTGCAAAGACAAATGGATCTGAGCAAGAACAGTGATGGCATATGCCTGTGGAACTTGAGACCACAAAAAGAGATGGAGCTACTCAAGCATGAGCCCAAATATTCATGAGGTCCTAAAAATACCCCAAGTATTCCTGAATGGTCAATAATATTGCAGACTGCTAACAGGTTTAAATAATCACTACAGACACCGGTCACCAGTCGATTAACCAGAAGGAGTCAGTGTCATGAGAACTTAACTAGCACTTTACATAAGAAGGGAGGCCTTGGCCAGTCTGAAAAGGGTAAAGGAATTCTGAGGACTCCTGAGGGAACATCAGATGAGAATTGCCTTAGAATTGTCAAAAATCTTAGCAGTGAACACTTTTAATAGGGCAGCTTATGTTTAAGTGTAATAAGAGCTGATTTTTGAGCTTTCACATATTACTGATGTGAAGGTAAATTTCACTTGGTTTTCCTGGGAGATTCTTTTCATCAATAAGAACTGATGCAACCTTCTCCAAAGCCTTGAATAACACCAATAGAGGTATGGGCAAATATATAACCCCACACTCTCCAGAGCTCAGCAACAGAGATTTTTATTTATTAAACTAGTTGAGGTATTTCAAAAATAAACATGGTATGTGTAAATCTAAAATGCAAAAAAGCGAGAAAGAAAAGTTTCATGGATAGTATTTACAATTACTATGAATATATAATTATAGAAATCATAAGCTATGAAATAATTTAGTAAAATATTCTGCAAGCTCATTTTTCATTCCCTAAGTTCATCAGAACTTAATAATACTAAATTACATGAAAATTCACAGTAAATATCTACACATATAATTTTACAACCTTCCACACTCCTGATATAATGAAAAAATGACAAATTAGCTTTATGACAAACAGTCTAGCAATAGTCATTGATGAACAGCTTCTAAGAAGTTCTTTGAAAGTATTAGTGTTTATAAATTGAATGGATATACATTATGGGGCTTACAGAATGTTGAAAAGAAAGTTCATTATTTTGGGACTCCTGCTAGTATTCTAAGTGATGACAAAAATATTATATGAATTTTAAAAGCAGGAAAAATGTTAAGTAAATGTTCAGAATGTGAAACAAAAGTAATCCATATTGTCAGTATAGTTAAAAGAACAGAACAAGTACCAGTGAAAAGTTTCAGCTGAGATTACAGTAAGACTGAAAATGATAACTAGCAGGTGGTCATAAAGTAGGATCATGCAATATCTGATATATGCTAGGATAAATAGAGCATAAAACAAATGCATAATTTGAGAGCAGTAACTCAATAAATTCTCTCCTAGAGTTTTGCTTTTTAGTAAAAAATCTTGCTCAGGAAGAATCCTGACTCTGATCTTAGTTACACATTTACATAAATACCTTCTTAGCAAGGGGAACTTTTCTTACTTCTGTTAAAAATTAATGAAAGACACTGATAAAAAAAAAAAATTAAAAATATGCCAAGAAATAAGCAGTAGGGAGAAAAGCATTGGTGTAATAAAAGAACTTGCTTTAAATCTTGTCACTTAAGATTTGATATGACTGGATAAAAAAAGCTTAGAGAGAGTCTAAGGATCACTGAGAAGAAACAAAGCTTGACAAGCACTATGATAGTAGAAAATGTCACTGGAATTTGGAATAAACCGTCCACCTGGGAATAGTTTTGAGTTGGTGACTTCATTAGGTGGCTGTTCCCTATTGGTGGGAATTCTGAGAACTGATGCTGTTCAGATATTTGAGCAGTGAGCCCTGAGTTAATACTGAGGGAAGAACTGTAATGTCACTTGGCAGTCCAGAGCAAGGCAGGAATTTCCACTTGGAGCCATCCTCCTGCCAGGCCCATTTAAGTTGTATTAGCACCTCTTGAGCACCCAGGCTCTGTACAAGAAACAACATTTGTGCCTCAGCTGAACAGCTCCTGCCTATTTTCAGAAGATGCTTCAGATACACAGATTTGACCAAGCAGATACTGAAAAACTGAGAGACTTCTTTCAGGACAACATTACAAAGTGTATTAGGACTACAAAACTGAACATATTTTATGCTGATTTGCACTTTAAATACCTCTCAAGATGGGGAAAAAAGGTGCTTTGATTCTTGTACAGCACTGCTAAAGTGTTTTCTGAAAAATCTCGGTTTTCTGTCAATGTGAGAAAGGTCTTTGGCAAGACTTTCTCCCCTCCACATCCTAGATTTTCTTCCCTGATAACGTCAAGGACTGTTGCCTTATATGAGTAAGTGCCATTGCACTGGCTGATGGGTCTTACAGTGTTGGAGTTTTGAAAGTTCAGACAGCAAAGATCGCGCTCGAACAGAGACTGTGCTCTCTTGTGAAGAGAGGAGGCAATAAAATCCTTTGCTAAGAAAGACAACTGGAAATTCAGCTCAGTGCAATTTGATTGGAAGGAGAAGCACTTTATCTTTCTGTACAAATTACTGGCTTAGCTGAACTGTGTTTAGTTCAGATGTTAAGAGCATTGCATTAATCCTCTGAACAATTTAAAAGCCCTAAACCCTCCAGAACTGACTTCTAAGAAAGCTACCAACAATACTGATAAATAACAATACACATACATGAAGGATGCTGGCTGTATTTTTGACTTAAAATTTTAGCTCAGAGCCAGTTGATATTTTTTAATCTCAGCCTTATACACATAAAACATAATTTTCCTTTCCATCCAATGAGTGAGGTTTGGATTCTTTAAGACAGGAATGAAACACAACCCCCGGGTCCTTGAGCCCTGCAGCACATGCAGTGGGATTCATTCCAGCAATCATTATTTTACACAGCTAGCCAGGCAATTTTTCTGACTATGCCTGACCTGGGGAACTGTGCTGGGACAGGGCAAGATTGGCAGGGAATACTTGGCCTCAAGATCAGGTTCTAGGTGACATGTTTAGATATGTAAAGTGCTGCAATGTCATTTTCCCATCAGTACAATCGACGTCTCCCTCACAAAAGATAGGAAAAAATATTCCTTCAATATATAAGTAAGTAAATAGATGCTTCCAATAAATGCTAACTCACCATTACCTATTCAGTCTTTATTAAGAATTCTGAAAAGCAAACATTTTCTCTGTTAAGTGCTGGTCCCAAGAAAGATGCAGTTCTCTTTCTCTTCTTGTCCAAATACTGAATCTAATTTTTCCCTAAACAATAGTTACTATTTTAAAACATCTAATCACCATCTAAAAACAAAAAACCCAAATCCAAAAACAAAGCACCACTTTTCTTCATAAAGAAAATTGTTTCTCATCCAAACTCTTCAGAGACTCCCAAAAACAGACAAAGAAACTTACTAAGAATAAATTAAAGAAGAAACAAACAACTCCATCAAATTGGCAGCGTGTCCAAACTCACAGCGTGTTATTAAATTAAATCAGTGACATTTAAATTAGTGCACCTGTATGCATACAAAAATAATTTCCTAGTTAATTAGCTCTGCAGCTATGGGTGCCCTAATAGGTCAAAAGTACATTAATTATACCTAAATGAACAGAAATAATTTACAGGTGGCCACAAACCAGTAAATATATCTTAACACCTCAGATTCTTGCACCAGGAGATAAGGTTATATATTCACTTATCATGTTTTCCAGGTGTAGAAAATATCATTGGAGGCAAGATGTCATATAATTATTGAGTGCAATTCTCCAGATGGCACAGGACAGGCACCTCAGACGGGATTGTCCTGGACAAAGGGAGCTGCACACTTGAGGAAATAGGTACAGCCATGTGCTTTGGAGTGCAGCACACCCGGAAAGGCAGAGGGGCCAGAAAAGAGCCCAGAGCTGGAAGAGGATGGGAGAGGGCAGCAGTGGATCTGAGAATGAATTTGAGAGTTTGATAAACACAGAGAGCTGCAGACATGGTGATAAAACCCTTAATTACTGGAAAAAAAAAAAAAACAAAACAAAAAACAACAAACAACAAACCCACACTTAGTAGAAAGGATGCTAAGTGTTAATCAAGCATCTGTACAGCCTTGCACTTGCATTCTGGTAGAGGATCTCTACAGAGCATCTCTTTGACCAAAAGATATTATCTGAGTTCTATACTTAGAAAATAGAATAACATGTTAAAAACTATTGGATGTTCCAAACTTGATCAAGACTGAAATTCCATTTTAATTTGAATTTAAAGGAGGGAATTCATGTTCAAACAAAACATCTATTTAATCGTTCTCCAAAAAAAACCTCATTTTCAACTTTTATTAACTGAAGAAGCAATAAACTGGAATAGGAACTTGCCCTGTAAGTCCCTGTGAAAAGTCCTGTATATTATTTCTATATTGATTTGGGTTTATAAAGAGATGATGACAACAAAAATATGTGGACTCAGAGCATGCATGCCTCAAAATGAGGAGCTGGAAGTGAAAGCCCCTGATATCCTGACCCACCTCTGTGCTTCCAGGAGGCTTAGAACAAAAACCACCTGTAGCCAGGATCACTAATTCTTAAATAGGAATACAGCTTAGAAAAGAGTCAGGCTTCTGTTGCTCACTTTTTCTGTAACTTCCAAAAACTGTTTAATCTCTCTATTGCAACAGATGACCTACATGAAACTACAGAAATGGCCCACTTCATCTTCAGGAGGGAAGCTAAAAAGGATGAATAGCAGAACAGCTGAAGAACCGGGAGTATTTCTCAACAGCGATAACTATGCAACAACAAAGAGATCTAAGAGCAATTATTTTTGCACTAACATTTTGTTGATTAGGATTTTTGGTAGATTAAGTACATGTGCTTCTTTATTTAAAATCTGGCGTGTTATCAAGTCAACACTAGGACTGTTCAACTACTGCAAGGGGTGTTCCTTCAGTATCTCTGAAATTAAGGAATTTGTTCAGAATTTAACGTCCTGATAGTTCCTTTCACACTGCAAACTCATCTGCTTCTATTGCCTTACTAAGATTTTTCTCTCTGGGACTTTCTGTGTATCAACCCTATCAAGGAGGGTCAAGTGTGACAAAAAGAATCAGATGAGTGTTGCAAAAAATTAGTTTGGTTGGGATGAACATAATATGGATTGCATCTTATATTAATTACATTGTCTCAAGGTTGACTGCATGGTTTCTTCATTCAGAATAAATAAATCAAATTTAGAACAAACGAATTCCAAACTCTCACCATCGAACCACATATCAATCAGACCAAATAAATTTAGTGATCAACCTAAAACCAGTGATTTCAAGGCAATGCATGGAACTGGAGTTTCTGCAAACTATTTGGCTCTCCACTGAAAAACAGAGCTAGTCAATAGACGAAGAAATAGTCAGTCAGGCTAACAGCATTAATGAAAAACTTTGCTGATAATCCAATTTCTAAGAGCATTTAAAAAAAAAAAAAACTGGAAAAGAGCCACTAAAAACATTAGATTTTAATGAAGATTGTTAGCCTTGAAAGAACATTAACTTTATTCTATTCTTTTCCTTTCTCTGTGCATTTTAGCAAAAAGTAACACTGAAGTACAACCACCTGCATATGAACTGATGTTGCAAAATAACCGAGCAGTAGCTTTGTGACCTTCAAAACTCTTGTCTCTCAGGCCAGTGGAAAAATCATAACAGCAGAGTATTTAATAGGTTCAGTTTTGTTAGCTGAATGTAAGGTTCTGCTTTAGAGCAGAAGAATTAGGCGGTGTCTACACTGTGGACAGCCCAAGCTCACTGGCGCCTCACAGTGCTGTCACAGGCTGACATGTGAAGACTGGCAAGCACATCCCCAGTCTCTGATTTTCAACGAGTTCTGAGATGAAGATAAGCTATTTAATTACTGCAATTTTAGTACAGGAAATGAGGACACCTATCATAACCATTAAAAAAACCCTCCAATAATTGCATTCTAACTCATTCCTTATAATGAAAACACTGAAAGACGATGGAATTGCCTTGAAAATGGGGAAACTGCACTAAAAGTAAGTGGCAACCACTGGAGCTCTCACTATGTGTTATGAGATTTTTAATACTGTAAAGTAATTGTCATAACTATTTTCTTTAGTACCCATAAAAGGGCACCTCCAGAAGGGGGTTGAAGAACTGGAACAACGCAAGTCCAGGTAATGATGCACAATCATTAGACTCCTCTCCAGCACAAAGGCTGTTCCTAAAGGGCTCCCATCCCAGAGCAGAACTGGCCCAGCACAGCACTGGGCAAAGCCACTGCATATTATGACCAAGACAGAGAGCAAGACGGCCAGAAACCATAACCTGAATACCAATGGTCTGTCAAGGGCATATCACCTGCTACATCTGCCTCAGAATTTCTTGATTCTCTGGAAACTAAATGTCTCATTTTTTTGAAAAACAGTGATTCTGCAGTTGTGGCAGATACCACACAACACAATTCCATCAACACCAGCTTCTAGTAATGGATCCCTCATGAGTGAGCGACACAAGCAATCCTGCCTGTCTTCGCAGCTATCATCCCCACATCATTATTTTCCAGGTTACAGGAGTACACAATACTTCAAAGAGCAATCAGTCAACATAAAAATTTTCATGTCACACCATGGAGAGCTTTCACGTTAACTGCAAAGACAGGCAGTATATCATGGGGCAAAATGTCTTTGTTACGTTTTTCCAATGGCACTGTTCAAAGCTTAAGGCTACTCAACATGGCAGGAGAGGCATGGAGAGAGAAAACTGAAAGTATATTTCACAATTTTTTACAGGACTCTCATGTTCTCTTCAAATACAGCTTTAAGTGCAGTGTTAAACTAATCCCTGTAATGTAAGCCAAAGGCAAGCAGCTGACAAGTGGGAAAGAGGTGGACTATCCTTGCTACTGTTTAGCTCTTCAGGTATTTTATAAAAAAATATTGCTATTCCTTTCTCAGACAATTACTGACAATCAGGATTTCAAGTGCACAAGGAAATAAAAAGAATAAATTTTGTGGCTTCACTACAAATGCTTCTCTAATTAGTAGCTAGAGACATGTTAATTCAAGATTCTACAATGATGTCTGAGGTTCTGGGCCCCAAACGCATCTTTGAAAACTTCTGACTACAAAGAAACTTAACAGAAGATGGAAGGAGTAAACCTCTGAAAAGAAGCCTTCTCTAAAAGACCAAAAAGTAAGGTACCACATAACCCCTGCATCTGTCATAACTATTAAATTACTATTCAGAGAAAAAATACGTTCTTGGACTTCACCAAAAGCAGCACATAAGAATGCAACTTCCCCAGCTGTAATGCAGCAGCACTACTGAAATGTTCTTCTAATCAATAAAGTAGCAAACAGGCCTTTTGGCTGAAGTCTGTGGCCATAAGTTCACCTCCCACACATTATTTCTACCCACTGGAGCTGCAACCCAGAGATCAACATCCTTTGGTTGCCATCCACTTGGCTTTATCAGCAAATAAAACCAAAATATATTTCCTCTATTACATTTCCCATCCTCATCTACTTTCAAAAAATAAAAAAATACCATGACAGAGAGGCTTCCCCTGCCAAAACGCAGACTCCTGTCGCTGCTTTGTGGTTATCAAGCTGTGAGAGGCCATTCAGTTTCACAAGAAGCCAGCACATTCAGCAGCACTATATATCCTCGCTGGTCTTGCTGTATTCCCACTACCACCCACAAGCTCACAGGTGTTTTAGCACTGTAACATCACTGTAACTCTCCCTACAGTGCATAAAGAAGGTGCATTTTGCTGGGAAAGGCTTAAAACATTTGGGTTTTTGTCAAACCTCCCAACTTCCCAGATGATTATATGGGTTTAGAGCACAAATGCTATGATTCTGTCACTGTCACAGCTGTTCCAATAGAGAGCAGAGCTGTTGTGGATGCTGGCACTTCAGCACGGCAGTGGCACAGAGCTTACTGCCCACACAGGATCAGACAGGAGGCAATGACTGCAATAAGCCACCACAGCTCTGACCCAGGGGATAGGAAGGAGGGCTGCCAAGAGAAGTGCTCAACTTTTTCCAGGGTCTGGGAGACAACTTGCTCCCTTATATTTCACCACCAATTTAATGGCAAGGAGACACCTACACCTATATAAGCACATGTGATGTTCTGCTGTAAAACTGACTTATGTATTGCCAATGCTAAATTTCAGTTTAGTGCAAGAGTCCCCAGTAAAACAGAGAGTCAGTCTTACCCTCTCCTCTCCTGTGTAGAAATAGGAGGCTCATTCCAGTGCTTTACAGAGGGGTTTGTCCTTCCCTTGACACCTGCACGTAATTCTCCTTAATGGAAGTTTAGTAGAGTTTAGTCTGTGCACAAAGGGGAAACCAGCCCCATGCAGACATCATGTTGCAGTTGCTTGAGGGACTAATTGCTAGCTTTCAGTAACATCCACTCCCTCCCTGGGAATTTTTGTCACCTTGTAAATCTCCAAAGGCAAGCACTGGTAAACGAAGCTCCGCTCAGAGTATCAGGAAGTTCTGGCCTGTTCAGGAACACCCAGTCTCATATGCAGCTCACCTGGAGTGCCTTCCCTGGCAGCCTTAGGTAGCTCTAGGGCACCTTGTTACATTCATTTGGAATTAATTACTACAGAACATCAAGACACTGGCCCAGCCCACATACTTTCCAAAGAGCCTCTGAACAAGTTCAGAAAAACCAACACAAAAAAATTACCAAACTTAGTAAATATTAGTGCTGGAGGTGTGACAAGGATCAGCTCGTCTGAAAGATGCTACAGACACTTGAGATATGACCAAATACAGTTCAGGCATGCAGTATAAATTGAAAACTCCATTTTTACATTGTTTTAAGTGCAAATACATGAACTTAAATTTTGAGGTCATACCCAAGAGAATTACTCATCTAATTTGCAGACTGATCAATAAATAAATAAAAACAAACAAGTCTGAAAGATTTCTTCCACATGGATAAAAAAGGATAAAACTAACATCAAAACTAGAAAAATAAATCACTAACAAAACCCCCATAACACCTGATTGCCAAACTCCTGAATAAAAAGAGAAAAACACAAACAAACAAACAAAAAAAACACTAAACAAATCAAAAAACTTCCACAACTAAGGACACATCAGACAGTGCATTAACAAAGATTTTATTTTCTACATTGCAAATCTAACTTGGAAATAAAACAACCTACAGCCTTTGCAAAGCACAGAAGTCAACACAGTCTCTAGATGGCCATGTCATCAGAAGATGCTGCCAAGAAGAAATTGTATGTCATATGCAAACAGTGATCTTGTCCCAGAAAACTATCCCAGTACAAGGACAAATGCAATGACTTCAACAGATTTCTCAAAAATACCCAGTCAACAACAATAAAATGCAGGTAGACAAGTCACAGAGCAAAAATAGGATCATTGGTGCAGAGAGGGTAATGAAGGAGAAAGTGATATAACTGTATAAAACTCTGTATAAAAGAGTACAAAAGAAGAGAAATTGATTTCTCTCAGACCGTCAAAGATCATAATTTATTAAAGAAAGTGAAAATAAACAGGAAAGAGCAGGAACAGAGGCCCACTTTACAGGAACCTGTTCCTGCCTGTTCCACACCAAAGGTCCAACAACCTTTACCCCCCTGCAGGACAGGCCTCTCTCTTCCCTGCTTTGGCACTTTTGCTATGAATGAGCACAGCAACACAGCCTCAAGGAAGGGGCAAAGAGAGCCCCAGTTTATGTTCTGCAAATTCACCAGTAGTTTTCCATCTGAGATTGCTGAGCTCTTAAAATCCAAAGTCTTTATGAAAGAACCAGTTTCTAGTGTCTAAATGGGAAAATTAATTTTAATAATTTTACTGAGAGTTTATTATACACGCTTTTAAGCGACAACAAAGAAATCTGGTGAGTATATTACACTGTTCTTAAAGAATATTAATCCTTTTTTCTTTTCAAAATTTATCTTAAGTAATTGAAATGCCTAGAATTTAAAAAATATGGGATTTTCTCTTTGGTTTTTTCTGAATTAGCTCTATTTATCTGTATTTTTGATGTTCAGACACCATGGCAACAAGCGTATATGGAAAAAAGTGGACATAAAACTGTCATAATAGAAATCGCCTAAAGGAAAAAAGCACAAGAATAGAGGAAGAATTTGAAGTGACAGGAGAAAGGCCTAATAATAATGAATGTAAGAAAATAGGGAATGGTTTGTCACATTTCAACACATGAGTAGTAGATATCATATTTACACACAACTTGTTTCACTAAATTATTTCATGACCTTGGGCAAAGATTGTTTTAATCCTCTGTGGCGTATTTATTCCAGCATCTCTAAAACAGATGTCATTCCTCTGCCTCTGTAAATACTGCTCTCACCTATCTACAAAAAGGAATTACCCAAGATTCTGGCAAGAGCTAAGCCAAATTTGATTCAATTTAGTCACTGTGCCATACTCCATTCCTGGCTACAGGTCTTCTGCTACTGTCTTACTATCAAACTTGCCATGTACTATAAAACATGCTGGAGCTCTTTCTCTCCAGAGAAATTAAAAGTTCCGTGTCTTAAACATATTCATTCTGTTGGCAGTACTAGTTCAGCATACACAAGTTTCTGATTCTGAGACAACAAAAACATTCACTCCCGTAAAACAGAAAAACGTCCTAGGATAAAAAAACCCGACAGCCAACAGTTTCAGAAATCAAAGACAGAAGAGCAAAGCCAACCCTATGCTGAGTTAATAAAAGCCTGTTTGTGTAATTTTTTCTTGTCAAGAGTTCTGTATTTTAGAAGAACATAAAAAACTTTGTTGTTGGTAAAATGAAACCAAAAAACAAGGCACTTGATTTTTCTTTAGCCATAGCTCAAGCTTTACATTTTTCTCTAAAGAATCATGCCTTGTTTTATCAATTTTTAAATAGGAATTGGCATGAAATCACCATTTCTTCTGTTATACAAAACCAGTTAGAAAAACAGCTTAAAAACAACAACAGATTTACCTGCCAAATGGATAATGGGAAGTTAAATGCTTGTTGTATCTCTTACACTACAGTATTGACAATTAAAATTATTTTCTCACCCACTTAGAATAACCATTTTTGGGTACCCCATAAAACAGGAAAAAGGAGTGCTACTGCACATGGTGAAAACTAAGGTAATGTGACAAGCCAGCAGACCAGAAGCTATCTGGCCTTGACAAAAGAAGAGAAAGAACCTTTTCTCTTCAGCCTAATGCAAAGCACAGCAATTATTATTAGTGTTATTATAACACAAGGACAGGTAAGTAGCTTCCTCAGTGATGTGACAAATGTGGTGATCTAAAATTACAAATGTAATCATGAACTCAATTACACTTCCAACAGTGGTATGACTACTAGAGAATATTGTCACTAGCCCATTTTATTGGCTGGTGATCCCAAACACAGAAAAGCTAAATATGCGCACTAGATGATTTTGCAAACCTGCTAAGATCCGTTTGTTTTCATGAAAAAATGCAAAGAAAAATTAAATAGGAAAAGGATATAGATTCCTTGTAGCTGGATGATGACAGAGGGAAAGGCAGAGAAGAAAAGAAACTGTGTCACACACAGCCGACAATGGTTAGAGAAACAAAATTATATATTGATGTTGCAAGTTGTAATAGGAGGCAGGAAAATTACACCAAATATCCAAACTCTGCCAAGCTGATGATGATGGAAGGGACACAACTGCATGTCCTCCAGGTACCCCACACATGACAACACAGGCCCTAAGCAGCCCCAGGTGGGGCGATATGCAGGGCCCATCCCTGGGACACAGAACAGTCATGGGCAGTCAGGAGCAACCAGGCTCTGCTCTGCTCACCTCCTCTCCTTGGGACAAAGGTCTCACCAACCTCCTCCTCATGCTCTCATTTCCTTCCTTGAACTGAAGGCTTCACCTCTCCACTTGTGCTCATCTCCCAGGTTGCCATCTGGAGCAGGCAATTTCTCCTGGCATCAGTCATCACTGTCTTCCCATGTCTGATCAGTTCTTTTCCTACCCTGGGCTCTGCCTAGGAACAAGCCCCACACAGCAGGGGAGATGCTCCCAGCTCTCCCTGAGGCTCTGTGTTCTCACACTTTGGAACAAGGTAAGGCAGTCCCTTTGAGGGTGGCTGTCACCTGGTGAGCGCCACAGCCCACCAACACAGCATATGGCCTGTTCCTCAGGGCCCTGTGGCTGTCACTGCTGCTCTGAGTGCCCTGTTCACCTGTCCCTGCCACTGCCAGGGTATTGGTGGGCAGCAGAAGTGGGAGGCACAAGGCAGCAGAGGCCCCATGCAGACCTGGAGGTGTCAGAGAAGAGTCAGCTGACACGTCTCCTGCTCTCCCTGTCACATCAGCAGGGTCACGGTGCTCATGGAGCTGTGCCTCACCCTGACAGAGCCAGCTGAGAGAGCCACACTGGGCTCCCAGCCTCCCCTGAGCTCCTGAGTGTACAGGGACAGGGAATGTTACCTTTTACTGCAATGGCATAAAGCCAGTTAGCTTCTGTCAGAGGATTCTTACCTCTCGAATAAAACGATTCTGAGATCCCACTGATCTAACAAATACATCCTTTTGGGTTTATCTCCCCCTTTCTTCCCCTTTTTATCCCCCACCATACCTTCGGCTGCACATCCTCTAAGAGGATATACTCCAACTGGTGATTCTGCTCCAACCTGGGAAGTCACTGAGTCTGATTTACTGGAAAGGTCAACATGAAACTGCAAATGTGCAATGCATACATTCAGTAATCAGCAGTAAGAGTTTTCACAAGGGGACAACATTTAACAGGCATTTGCAAAACTGCTTTTTGTGCCCTAACCATGTATCTGGAATGAAAAACAAGGCCACAGAGAGGAAAAAGCAGAAATACTATATGAGAAGAAATGCTAAAAACATCTATTGCATAAATAATGAATGCTAACCAGTTACAGTGGAGGGCTGCAGTAATGAAGAGGAAGAAAGGAAGTGCAGCTTAACTAGTTCAATTTGTTATCCTTCAGGATTTAACGGTATGTTAATCACAGTATGTTAATGACTGATAAATATTAAACACATTAAAGAGCTAAAAAACATTTAGTCCTTATCCAGTGGTTAATATATATCAAGAATATATTTGTTCTTTAATTGATTTCTTTTGTAAATTACTATTAAATTCATATTAAGTACCTAGTTCTACACATTTATACAGTAGAGTTTAGTGGTGTTTACTCCAGATATTGTCATTATTAAGAAGTTAACGATGAGTAGCAGTTACCTTATGTTTAAAATATTTGCACTTCAGCTTTCTAAAACAGAATTAACTAAGCTCAAATGTTGCTGTCAACCAACCTTCCACATGCTCCATTGAGCACAAAAGGGAATATGGGTTCTACGGAAAAACTAGGGTGCAACCATAAAATTTAACAAAATTACTTGGCACAACCATCTAAATGCATGTCAAGAAACCCTACATCTGGGAGTGTGTTAGTTCCAATTGCTGAATTTAACAGAAATTATCATTAAAAATACCATCTACCAAGACAGGAGGTTTTACTCTGGAAAATTGCTTCCTCATTTTCCCAGACAGGGTCTCTGACCTGGGCTTTCTCTAGCCTACGGTACCAGTCACCAGGCATTTGCTATCAATTGCAGCTGTTACACCCACTTTGACCATCAAAAATTCACTAAATTCACTAGTGTCCTTTCTCATTTCCACATGAAGCACAGCAATAACATAACTGCACTTATTTCACAGAGAAGTAATTTTTAAGGGTTTCAAGATCATTTCTCCGTATTTTCACAGGAAATGGAGAGCAAAAAGTAAACAAAAACATTATAAATCAATCAGCCACAAGTATTTCACCCTTTCAAGTTCTCAGTTGTCACCAGATTTTGCAAGGCCCATTTTGAGCCCTCTATTTCTGGCTGTTTTACTCTTCCTAACTTCTCAACATAAAACAATGACCTTTACTTCAGAGTCAGCAGTCCTTCTGATTCTATCAAACCAATGATTTCTTCCGACTGCTAGAAGAAAACTAACCTCTATTTTAAGGACTCTGTGCTCCAGTGTTTAAAAAAACCAACCAAGCAAAACAAACAGAAACCCCCAAAACCTCACAGACCCAGAGTTAGCATTTTTTTTACCTCTTTTATCAAGCTGAAGTATTCCTTAAGGCTGCTGACAAATTTTTTTACTGGTCCTACGTTATATGGCAAACAAGGACATAAACAGAACAAAAGGCTTTCTGGGTCTTCTTTATAAACAGGTTTTTTTATTGCTTGGTTGTTGCCAACTATTTCCAGCAATAGAACAAAACATAAAGACAGAACCTTGACAGGTGCAAAAGGAACAAGTTTTTCTGTAGTGTGATACACAAGGCAAGGTTTCCTATCAAGTTACACATTTTTAAGGGGTGGTACCACAATGAAAGTACCCACTGTACCTTAACTACTCACAGTCTAAGAGGATATATCCCAACAGGCAGTCTTGCCCCAACCTGTGAAGTCAGCCACCCAATTTACTTTTACTTTTGTGCTTCAGAAATGTATGTAGGAATTGAATGGCCCAGATGAATATTGTTCTCCTTGTCCTCCATCACCTCCTTTAAAGATGAAGAAACCTATGTCACCAATCAGTATTACCCACCCTCCACTGGCTTCTACAGGACAGCTACTCCTGGCCCTGAGCTTCAAAGAGGTTTTAAACACTGTATCTTGAACATGGGCTGATGTGACAACATTTTTAACAATCAAAGTGCTAAATTCAAAGTTCTCTCCCAAGCTGGAACTTATCGTTTTCTTTTATTATTAACAGTAATTTTGTTCTTATTTATATTTGATCTCTTTCAAAAGACTAATGGCCTTCTTAACACCATCTCCTGAGAAATCTCTTTTCTGTTGATACAGAAGACCAAAGCTTTTCCTTTTGCTGCTAATGTGATTATAGAAGTCGTTCTTGTCATCCTTAATGTTTCTTGCTAAACACATCTAATTTTGAGCCTCTGTTTTCTAAGTACCTCTCTATAAATCTGTGTTACTGTTTTATAGCTGTTCTTAGTAAACTAACTAATTTTCTTTTCTACATAAAACCAGCGGGGAGTTCATGATTCAGTCAAGTTAGTCTTTAATAATCTTCCTCAACTATCCTTCTTCCACACATGGATAATTTTGAAGTATGCTGGTAATGTCATCTGTTTGAAAGCAGGTCACCTTACTTTCTGCTTCCCTTAAACTGTCCCCCAGAAGATTCTGAAGTTTTATATGTCTGCCTTCTTAAAAGCCCTTGTTCCTCTGTTCCTCTAGCAGCTCTAATCCAACCTAACTTCCTCAGCATTGGATTTTTCTGGATGCAGATTGAAGGCTGTTTGATTTCCATTTTTTGCACTGTCCCTATCAATAAACAAGCACTTGCCAGTTAACGAACCTGATGAATTCTAAGACTTTCCTGAGCATTCACTCATTTTTGCGCCTTCCCATAACGTCTCCTTATTTAAACTTTACAACCTACCCAACCTCAAATTCTGCATCAATATAAATCCATTTACTAAAAACATCTCACCAGACTCCTGATTTCATGATCTTTTGTAAATTATCAAAACGGAAAAAAAATTTCTCCTGGTGGTTTTCTCATTATGGTTTTTGACATTTATACAGTTGGGCTGTGGGCATTTTGCTCATGTTCTCCTTTAACCTCCATTTAAAGCTTTTACCCTAAGCCAGTCAGCATATATTAAAAACTGAAACCTCTTTAATCAAATGCTCCATATCACGTGCCAGTGTTTCTCACCCATAGACCCACCCAGCCTATCTGGCCAGTAATTTTATGCATATCAGAAAAAGAACTTGTTTAAATATATCCAAATTTCATTATATATTTTGAACAAAATGCAGTCTACTAGAACAGCATATGAAAGAAAGCAATTAGTTGAGATCTTAATAAATTAAAACAGCAATCCCACTAGAAATATCAGGTCATTAGCAGAAATCACTTTTTCAAGTGAAAATAATCATGACAGAACCATTTAAGAATACAGACAGGAAACAACATTCACCAGGAAGTTTACTTGATTATTCAAATAATTAACAAGTTTGAGGATGCTGGATCTGAATTTATACTGCCTGGAAACAGAAAATTAGAGTGAAATTAATCCAGTAGACACTCCTAAAGGATGTCCTCACTAGATGTGGATATTTACATGCATGCAGGAACTATTCCAGTGCACTCTGAGAAGTTTAAGGATTAAGGATATGAAAGCTGTTCTCATTATCACTGATGTATGTGGCCAACAATGAGACTTTTCTACAATTCTGAATATTGTCACCAGGGCCTACTTGCTGCATATGCAAAAGAGACTACGGGACTAAAGGAGAGAGTTGAAAGCATCCCAAATGCCCTGAACAGCATCACAAATGAGCAACTTCCAAAGTGAAAGGAGCAAGCAGTGGGGACAGCAAAGCCCAGGAATGATAGACAAGAGTTGTCACACTTTCCCTCCTAATACATTCCAAACTTTTGAGTTTTGTGGTTCAGATAGATATTGGAATGGAATTACCCAACCTTCTTTTTTAAGTGATCAACTTTCTTCATTGTTTTCCTTCAGCTGGATGGAAGGTTCTCCTGGTTAATGTTTAGTTTCTCTTCTTAAAACAGGTAACAATTTACAGGTCAATATCTATCTACACTCTAATATTTCTTTTTAAGCTGAAATACCATACTGTCAATTTAAAGTCTATATTGTAATTAAGGACAGCAAACAAGAAACCTCAATATCAATGCTTCATCATAGATTCATGTAAAAAAAGCAAAAAGAACAAAAAGAAAGAAAATCCCACTACATGACACAATGAAAAATAAAGACAGGATCTATAATGAAGATCACATTGTAAAAGCAGAACTTCAGTTTACTTTTGTAGTAAATCAATCGGTTTCAGTAAAAATATTGCATATAGAATGGATGTAGGAAAAAATCTCTAAAACTAACTTTGAAACAATGCTGGTTTTCAAAACTATTTCTGAATCTCGGAATTTAAAGAGTTGTTTACACACATTTCTGAGCCTAAACAATAGACTCTCTCCATAAAGGCTCCAGCTAGTGAAAGGGAGAGTCAAGAGGGAAAGTCAGCTGGGTGCTTTTAGAAATCTTGTTTTCTTAAGCCAAGTCTGCTGGCATCACAATAGTTCCCAAAAATACATATACACAGCATTATAAAGTAAGGTCATCAGGAACTGTCTCCAGCCCTTGCTTGGGGCCAAGCAGAGAACAGCTTTGCAAAATAGACCTGAGATAAGGATCTTCTTCATAAAGCAGTAAGAGCAAACAATAATGGGGGAGAAATGGAAGAGGGAAAAAAAAGAGGGAACTGATTTTTTTAATCTATTTTTACTCCAGCTTTGTGCCCTACTGCAATGAAAGACTCTGCTGAAGTATTTGAATCAAAATTAGTGCTCAGACCTGTTCTTCTTGCTGAGGCACGGTCTTGAGTTGCAAACTTTGCTCAAGATCCCTTTTCAGTCTGAACTGACTCATTCTGGTTCTTTGCATTCTCTAGTATAATTGAAGTGAAGGGCTACTATTCCGTGTGAAATTAATAAAGGTAAAAGAAGGAAAACTACTGCTCCAGATGGCCTACAGAGCTGCAGACAAAATACGTGGAGAGGCTTATAAAATTAAATTAAGAATGATCTGACTGCGTGTACAATAATAGTAAAACGACTTTGCCTATTCCAGCACAGGAACCTCACAACAAGAGGCTTCAATACACAAATTGCAGCTCAAGAGCCAGGTGTGTGTTTATGAGCTCTGGGCCCTTGAAATATGATAAATTCACCATGGGAAATAAAGAAAACTAGCTTTGGAGAAAGTTTGCTTTTATCTCCAGCACTCATATGCTAGCAGTACCAAACCTTCCCTTCTCCCTCTCTCCTCCTCTCACTTCCCCTGGCAATTGATCAGCCTTTATGGACCATTTCAATGCTTTACAAAGTTGGGTCTTGACTCGTGGTCAAGTGAAGTCTCTGCATACCGGATCTGCAGCAGCACCTGTTCCAGCAAACATCACTCGGTGATGTGCAACTTTGTGAGGATTTTTTGGCAGATAACAAGCACCAATGAAAATATTTCTCCTGTTCCCTCAGTAAAAGAAGGATGGGCTCCCACTCCATTTATGACACAAGTAAAGGTTTGGGGAAAATGAAGTGTCTGGGATCTTTTGTTACCATGGTGACCACCCCCTTTGGAAGGCCAACTGATTTCAGTTTGTTGACATAATGATTTGTAACTCAGTTTCAGAGAAGTGTGGTGTTCATCATATTTTGACCGAAATAACTCATTTTTAGTTTTGCCTTTTGCCTTGTCTTTGGCTTACAGAACAATATGGCTAAAACATGAGAAAAACTGCTGATGTTATTTACTGTTCTGAAGCCTCTGGCACTAGCAAACAAAGAGGAATGCTGTTCAGCATCAAAAATGTCTTCACTGGTTAGCATGGAATGCCTTCTCACTTGGCCCCACAGGACCAAGGGGGGAGGCAGTTTTAGATGCATTGTGCAGCCTGTCTGCAGTGAAAGATTCTACATCTTAGCTTCAAGTGCTCAGCCAGATGTAGAGTGCACAAGTTCCTCTACAGATAATAACTGGAAGCTGTGTGCTCAGGACATTATCCCATGCAGGGCAGAAAACAAGGAAGGCTAAAAATCATTTTCATTCAACTAAGCAGCATCTGAAATTTACAGCTGCTTCCGTAACAGAGTAACCCCTGGTGCACAGGGACAGCACACTGCAGTAGGTCTGACTGGGTAGTGTGTGCTGCAGAGAAGGGCTCCCCAGCTGGGGCAGTACCAAGCCTGGTACTCAAAGGACTCCAGGAACAGCAGGAGTTTAAATATTTTAAGGCAGCAAAAGCAGTTGCTGTTACCAAGAGAAGTTCTGCTTTCCTCTAGTCCCAAACATTTCAGCTAGCCCATAACACTCTAAGCTTTTATGCAAACATGGCTTTTTGTGTGGCTGCATTTTCGTCTGGATCCCAAGGCTGAAATAAAGTCTAAAGCAAAATGGTTCATCATGTGGCTATGGAGGTATGAAAAGCAGGAAGGGCTAAAAAGAAGAGGTGGTTACAACTTTGTTTTGGTGCCAGTGCTAAGAAAAAGCCCTCCTATCTCCCCCAGATGTGTTTCCAGTTTTGCAGCCATAATTGGATATTTAATGTGTGAGCTTTTATGGCATTTGAATGTTAAAAGAAATTGCTACCAGGACTTCCAATATTTTGTGCAATATGAATTACTTTTCCTTAGTTTTCTATTTATGCCAGAGTATCATAATTCTGTTTTCTTTGACATTTACGAACGGGAACATTATATTAAAGCAATTCAATCATCAAGAACTCTGAAGTTTGTGAAGTGCTATTGCTGATCCCTCAAGCTGGTCATCTGTTTCTCTTTCAGATACTGCAGTCAACATTCTGGAAAGTATTACAGTGCCAAATAAAGAAGATGCATTCTGGTGCAGCACTGCATAGCAGGAGATCATACCTGAAACACCTAACAGGTGCTTGGCCACCACCAACCAGCTGTACCTAAAATACCTTGTTAAAACTATAAAGTAGCAAGCAAACTCTGCATATTAACATGCAGATTTCTGAGATTTATTATTTTAGGTGTTGATTGGTTTTGGTTGGAAGCCAGACTTCTCAGAAGACTTTACATGGTTCAGTGAGTCTCACTGGAAAAGAACTTTTGGATTCAGAACCAAGACTAGAAAACGTGTACACCAAAGAACAGCTATTAGCCCAGTGTCTGCAGAACTCAGGGCAATATGGGAAGATAACGCTAATGCTTCCATTCTGTCACTCCAAAACTGCAAGTGCCTGCCTTCACTCTTTTTACAGATTGTATCTTCTTTCTCAGTTTTTTGGGAGCAAAAGTTCCACAAACATTCATTTGGATATAAAATAGAAGTTTTCAAAATCAGAAATTTTTGCCAAGAACAGTAACAAATTGAGAGGAAGTTCAAATTATGCTGTGGTGAATACTATCTAAACCACACTGCTATCCAGACAAGAGAGCACAATATATCCATCACAACTATTCCACATAGCACAGCACTATCTTAGAGTGTACAGAGTATAATTGAAGAGGATTCTCAAATATAAAATTAAATTCAGATTAAATATTTTGAAATCCCCACATAACCTCATCTGCAGCAAGGCTAAAATACAGAAGCCAGCATTTGGAGTGGACCCAATTAACATTCAGAGACGCAAAGCAAGACTTCTCCTAAGAAGCCCTAAGGTTTTTTAAAAGCAGGCAATAGATGAGAACAAAGCAGATAGATGTAGGGTGTCCAGAGAAGGGCACTAAAATCCATCATTTAAAATAAGATCTGCTTCCACAAACTCCTGAGCATGCCAATGCTCCAGCTTCATTGCACTTGAAAGTAAACCCTCCAGAAGAGGTAATTAGAACAGTAGCTTGGTATTTATCATGGAGATGCCATTCCCCAGCATGTGAGTTGCGTTTGCTCTACACTAATACTGAGCATAAATTTCATCTTTTATTGATTTATAAATATTTCATACTATGTAAAATATTGTCAGATTATAATTCTCTCTCCATAAAATGGCAAGCAAACGTCCAGCCATCTGTTTGGCTAATGAGAACAATCACCCAGGCTACTTTTCAAGCATAACGCATCCCAGTTTGAAACTGCTTTCAGTGTAAGCACCTGTTCATACATATCAATTAAAATGATAATTACTCCGTTAGTGAATATAATCAAAACAAAATAGTTACAGCTCTATTGTTTACCAATTAAGACTGCAGAGTTCACTGGTGATATATTTCTGGGCTCAGTTTTTCTTCTTCCTTATCCATTCTAAGACTGAATCAATTTCACACCAATTTAAGGCAGTATGTTTCAATATTTGAGAACTTACATTTTAAAAGTAGCAAAACTCTACATGGTCTCCTGGAAGGTGTCACTCTTCATGATAGATCATGCTGACGTACCTTCCTAAGAAAAAGAGAGGACACTTCTCCCTTGAAAGAGAGGGCCATTCTTTCCAAGTTGAACAAGTGAATGATGGAGATAAACAAGAACGGGAATTCTGCTCTTTGTACAGGTTCTTACTACAGGGTAATTGTCAGACTTTTTTTTAAATACTAATAATTATTAGCATTTAACAATGAACTCATTATACAAATTGGATTATGATGGCTTTTTACAGCAGACATGTTAAAGTGCACTTAACTTCAGCACAGAAAGTAACTCTCAGAAAGCTTATGTATCCTTTCCACAAAATGCAATGCTGCTTTTCACGTGCTCATCACTTATCCAGTTTTGCTCAAAATTCCTCTCAATATAGAAAAAAAAAAGTTCATCTGTGTATTGTTTGCTATTTCTCAAAATCTTTCTGAAGTATGACTGTACCTAGATGTGAGTCTGTGCTCCTGTGTGGTGACCAGATGTATTTTGGAGCATCTCATGGGTACAGCTCCCTTGCTACCCTTCAGTGTATGCAGTTCCCACAGTGAATGCAGTTCTCTGTTTTTCATGAGGATGCTGGAGATTTGCAGTGCCATTTCCAGCTCTGACAGCTACTGACTCCTGTTTGTTGAAAACCAAACAGTTTATCCTCCAACAGTCACAACAACCTGAGACATTCCTTCTACCAGTGCTGTATGGGCACCCCTATAAAGTCACTGGGCACGAATGCAGTGAAACCTTTTCACTGTAAAAACACATCATTATGACCTAATGCCCCTTTAGTTCTCTTCTATGCAGAAACAAAATCACACCTTCCAAACGCAACATCCCTCTCCAATATGTATTTCCTAAAATGGGTTTCAGGTATTGCTGGAAATACATTTCTTCCCCAGCTGAACCTACTTTAGTGTGTTGATAGAGGCAATTGATGTTGAGAACGTAATTGCTGTGAATATGAATTCTAACTTCTAGATGAGTTTAATTCATTTTAATGTACGCAAAAAGGGACCTCTTCAAAGCAATACACTATATATGATAATAGAAATAAGTTTCTTCCTTGCTGGCATGCACCAGATTTACCCTATTGACATAAGCAAGAATTGCATAAACAAAGAAATGTAAATCCAGGTATTACACCCATAATCACATTGATGCATGAGCTCCCGAGCAGTGCTTGTGCATGTGTAAGATACTCCCATGTTGAAATCGCTTTTTTGAGCACTCTGGAAAGTGAAATGTGTTCATTCCCTCTAAAAAGCAGCTTCGTGTTCCCACGAAACAGACCTCTGATTCTCATTGTGTCTCTTCTAAACTTCCTCCAAGCCCATGTTCTTTCTCCCTTCTTCGGCTCTAACGCCATCAGCATACAAGTCAGCACTGGAACTGCATTCAGGAGGTCTCATTCCACAAAGGTTAAATGAGTTAACACATGATATGACTTCTCTGACAATTGTGGCTACAGCAAATTTATGCTGGGATATGTGAGGATCAGGAAAGTTTGCAACTCACACGTGCTCTTGTCTTTGTTACCAAATGGAACTCAGTACATCTATCAAGAAAACTATTTTCTAGTTTATGGCTATATAGTTATCTTTTCCTCCAGGGAAATTCACCTCAAGAGTTACGATGCAAAAAGAACATTTATATTTCATATACAGCGCTGTAACGAGCAACACTGTAAAAGACAACACACTTTGCCCATAGATACTTTTCCAGAGCTCACTGAAATGTGGATGTTTGGTACAATGGATACTAAATATTTTTCTTCCTCCTTTTACTTACTCACACAATCCATCAAAAGTTGACATCAATAAACATGACTATGTTAACCAATTGCAACACTTTCCAAGATAGGAGAGGCACCTGGAAACTGACAGTGATTTTAATATTAGCTTTGACTGAGATAAATTCTGACATGGCTTCCACCATATATATAATTCTCTAAAGACTCTGATAGACAGAACCCATTTTATGTCCTCAGAGCACCAAGTGCACCCTGTCATGTTGAAAGATTTGTCAGCCTGAAGTCACCCTGAGCCATCATGAAAAAAAAAGCAATTGTCTAGAGTACAAGAAACCTGGAATGAAAGAAAATTGATTTTTAAAACGGATCATATGTACTTAGTGACTTTTACTTCAAGAATAGAAAATGTTCCCTAGTTTGCTTCCACATAAATAATTATTCTCTGACAAAATAACCACGGGAATAAACTCCCCTTTTTGCACAAAGTTGTCATTAGAAATGCAACAGACAACTGTGGTCATATAGCGGATAAAGCAAAAATTCCCTTGCTCTAGACTTAACATTCAAATTTCAGTTTTTTGTGCAACTGTTGCAGAAATCGTAAGATTTTATTGCAAAAAGCTTACATACCTACTTTAAATTCACAGAGGAGCATGAAAAAATTCTCAGTGCTTTCACTGATTTTTCTGTCCATTCCTCCTATTTCAACTTGCATTTCCAGTTTCCAGTTGTCTATAGATTGGGTAATTGCCTTTTAATCAACCACATGAACTATGTACTTGACATTCCGTTTTTACTGGTTCCTGGTCTTTCTGTAGCTATCTCATGGTATTTCATTTCTGTCAAATTTCAGATCAGCTTTCATTCAAAGGCAGCACAGGTAACATCAAACTGCATTAATGACATTAATTAACTATTTCTGAAACTCACACAAAGAAAACATATCTGTCAGGGTCCTAGCAATCAGTGAGCATATTTAAAACTCCATCATCAGCTTTAAAGTACTTTGGATTTTCTCCTAGATAGTATCAACACCATTTTGAGCCTGACACGCCAAATATTTTTGTAGCCATCTGAGAAAGCTTCATCATGATAAGAGCTTGTAAAAAAAGCCTTGTTTTATTATAAAATAAAAAATATTACATGGAAAATTCAGCTTTATTACCAAGAAGTATGAAAAAATACTTTATTAACATTATTTGGGAGTTCATAATGGACCTGACAATATAGGTTGAAATTTTTTTTTTTTGTTTTTCCCATTTGTAGACAAGGGCTGAGATGCATTGCCCTGAAACAGACAACAGGGATAAATTAAATGACTGGCAGTGATGGATAACACCAAATCACCAATAACTTATCTTCTGATAGTGTTGCTACCACTGAGTTAAGCATTCCTAACCAGAACACATCCCTGGTATTTAAATGGCCACATCTTACTGCTCCCTCTGGAACCCTTCTACCTGCAGTCTGGCTGCTAGGATACAGTGAGCAACAGGTAGAGAGGGGAAGAGAAGGAAACAGGAGGAAGGAATAAGCCTTGGTGCTTTCCTCCTTCCTCAGATTTGCAGCTTTGGAAGTAAAAGAAGAGAAAAGATTATTTGTAACCTTGCAGTCAACACAAATCCTTCCTTGGGACTTTCCAAGACCACAGCTCCCTGTGATAGCTCCCACTGGGAGAGGGAAGCAGAAGGTCCACACTGCACCCCCCTGTGGAGCCCAGGGTTCAGGGAGAATGACAGCAGAGTTTATAACGGCCTGAAGGCTTTTCCTCCACTCTGCTACATCCCTCACAGCCCTCTCCAAGTCTGCTTGTTTCTCTGTGGCTCCCAGGCATAGCTTGAGCTCTTCATGCAGCTACATTTAAGTACAGCTTGCAGCAACCTCATCCTTCTTTCTATTCTTCCAGAGGCACTTGCCTGCTTCCTTTCCAAGAATTCACTGAGGCCATGATGTTGCCCTTCTTCCTGCTTTTTTTCCAAGATTTACTATTAATTCCTTTCTGACTAGAACTTCACCATGTTCAATTTACTGTTTGTCAATTAACAGCCCACCTAGATTTATGTAATGTGAATCAACAGCATAGCCTGGTGCCCACCTACTCATCACTGAGTGTAAACAACTTAGCTTTGTATCATTGCCTACACTGGGATGAGTAAAGTCCTCTGCAAGGAAACAGTATGGAAACTGTTCTGGGAAACAGTCTATCACCCCATGGAGTACAGAAAGGAACAGCTGGCAAAGAGGAAATCCCAAATGTCCCTTCTACTACTCACTCATTTGCTTCCCAGAGAACCTAGACAGACCCAACTACTTCAACTGCTTAGGCTCAGGATTGCTGCACAATCACTGCAGAGAAAAATCATCACACATAATAAATTGCTGCCTTGCTGCTTTGGCTTTCCTGTCATACTCCTTTTCAGTGTTTTCAGATCGAGGTAAGGAAATCAATCCCAGGTCCCATGCGTATAATGGACAAGTTCAGAGGTACTCCAAAGGAGATGATTTAACTGTGCATACATGTACTCAGTGGCAGATCCCTAAAAAAAGTAGAAAACTGAGAGCCATATCAAATACCTGGGGGCTGCTCATAAAGTATATCCTGAAAACATCAAAGGACAAAAGTCCTTTCAACAAATCTTGTTTCAGAGAAAATAAAAATACGCTAAAGACAAAAAATAGCTGAAACACCAAGTACCGTTTTGTGTGTTTTTATGAATAATAAACAAAGCAATTAATTTCTCAGAAAATAAAACTCTGCTGCAGCCCTTATGCATATGTTCTAGCAGTGTGTTTTATTGAATTCCACAGATGTAATTAAGTGTGTCATTCATTTGTTCTCCATTATGGTATTTCAGTCAAACATAAACGGCTTTCAGACTTCATTTGCAAGAAAGATACTTTGAGCCAAGTAATTTGCTAACTTCAGAGCAATAGCTTGAGAGGTCTTCGCAGGCATTTAACTTTTCTTCCATGTATTTACAAAGCTCTACACGTGCACACATGTAGGTAACCAGCAATTTACCATGGCACTAACACAGAATAAGTCCACAGATTCTTTCCCCCCACATACACTGTGATACACAATGCCTTCATAGCATGTTCCTCCTGCTCCTGGTAGTTTGTAATATATTTAATCATGCCTCTGATTCAGCTGTGCTCAGTGGTTTCCATTTCATTTGTACAGCTGGAAAACGTGTGCTGCTGGCAGTTACGCAAAAGAATCTACTACAGTGAATGACTGAAATGGAGAGGAGGGGAAGGGCATAAAGAACTTGTGAGTGGAACTGGAGTACAGCATTTTAATAAACAAGTCCAGAAATCCAGCCTATCGAGGAAAGTCCCTTTTATCTTACAAGTGATGTGGCTTGACTGTGGCAGAATTCAGCTCAGCCATCATCTGCCTGAAAAAGCCCATTTATAAATGGGGTGGTGATTGCAAAATGAATCCCTGGAAGCATTTTTTAAGAGAGGAGGCTATTGACAAGGCTGTATTGCAGAAAGAATGGACTGTGAACAGAATTATCTGTCACAAGATAACCCACTGCAAGGTCAAACTCTGACCTTGCAGCGATGAGGCAGAAGAGGCTCTCGGTAGGCAATAGAAGAGGAGCTGTTTGAAGGTGGCACTGGGCCAGATCAGCTTCCTTTAGAAGACTGCAAGCAACTGTTGCTGCTCTCTGAAAGGATTAGTTACCAACACAGGACAGTTAGAACTTTTTTGGGGGATCACCCTGATGTGCCAAAGTCAGGATTTTCCCATCTCTTGCCTATGCACTTTCTGCTCAGGACCTCAGGAAAGCCCATTCTAAATTTCTTCTATTAGAAAAAGGTCTGCATCTCATACAAAGAATAATCACATAGAACAATTCAAATATGAGTCACCAGAATAATTAAGGGATCACCCTTTCAGTATTCAGTGCATGCCCAAGATGAATTGGAAATGCTACCCCATTCCTCTTCAGAGGCTGCTAACCAGAATTTCCAGAGCTCCTTTCCCAAGTTTATTTGAAGTCCTTCACCATGACCTGAAGCAATGTATATTCTGTATTCTCCACAGACAGAGGGGTGAAAAGTTTTTGCACTGTGGCCTCCTGAAGGAGGAGGCTACTACACAAGTACTCAGCAGCTCCACAAGTACTTCAGCAGCCCCTGTGATGCCCAAGAGGTTCACTGTGTGAACCTGCTCAGAGACGCTCATTTCAGTGAGACATTTGGCCTTCAGCACAAACTCCAGGACTCACTCACTTCTGTCCTTCACCTTCCTGAGACGGGAATAACAGAGTGCCCAGAAACAAAGAATTACATTCAAAACTCTCTGTCGAGGCCCACAGCTGCTACACATCTGTCTATCTACCTGCTATTCTATCTTTAGCAGAACTAGAAAATTTTTAACCTTTAAGTGGGCCCTCACTTATAAAATTAATAATGCATTTGCAACATTAAAAATCAACTTGTAAATTTACAGTCTGTGCCTTTGGTTACAGCCTTCTTCCATCTGGATAATAAAGGCAGTGATTTCTTGGTTTTAAGTGAAGGTTGGGGTTGTTGATTAAATATTTACTACTGCTAAAGCCCTACTTCTTCTTAAAATGTAGAAGATTTTAAGATACAAAAGATATCCTTTAATCTGTATCTATTTCTGTACTTCTCACACAGTGTGCAGCTTTTTAATTCTCTGGTTTAACCTAATTGCACATCATAAGTGAAATGCTTAGACAAAACATTGCATAACTATTGGCCAGGGAAAAATCCTAAAATTTAGTCTCTGAATCTGAGAAAGCAAAATGTGATCTGAGAAAGAAACTGAAAAAGTTTTCTTCACATTAAAAAAATAAATAAATAAATAAAGTGAATACTATTTAAACAAGACTTGTCTGATTAGTAACAATTCAACGGGTTTAATTCAATTACCCCAGTTTGGGGGAGGGGGATTGTATTTCAATATATTTTCATTTTTAGATGAATTTGGTATGGTCTTCCTTTATATTTTCCCCCACTAAATCTAACATGGATGTCATTACATATCATAACTGTAATTACAGGTTTCAGTGGAAAGATGACATAATTAGGTGCAATTATGCTCATTATGTAAATGTAACACTATAAATTAAATATACAGAAAACCAACAAAGAAAAAATAAAATCACAAGGGAAAAAAGAAATTGAACAAATCCATGAGGTAATAAACTCAAAAAAGAAAAGGAAATTGAAAAAGTAAAAAAACTATCAACTAATGTAAATAGCTCTTTTTACCCCTGTTCATTTTATTTAGTTTAAGTTTTTATTTTACTTCTAAAAATGCTTGCAAGAATAGGAGCAGATGAAACATCTTATTAGCCCTTAGATTAAAAGCACTTAGAATATGAATCCCTCTCCTTTCCCAAACGGAAGCACTATTATTAACCAGGCAGCAAAAGACCCTGGACTTGTCCATCACTGATATCTGAAGAACCAACACACTCCTCCCTTAGCCATTACACTTTATCCTCTTCTGCTGCACTGCAGTTTGTACACCCAGTCTCCCATACTTGCTGTAATCATTCAGGTTCTGGCTGACTGTGGAAGCAAATGTAGTTGTCTGGATCCACACAACAGACACCAAGAGCTTAAAGCTACTCCCTCTGTAAGTGGCAATAATAGCTCTGAGGTAAATCATACAGAAAACTCTGACAAAATTAGGGGGCATTAGGAGACACTGCACTGTACCCAGATGGAGTTTGGTCAGGCTCAGAGAATCTGGTCTAGAGGCCACAGGAATGTGCTGGCTCTGCACTGGGTCATTTAGTACTTTACCACTGTGATCAGAGGCTTGCAAAATAAATGTGGGATTGCTCTTTTACGTCTCTCCTTGGCAGTGACTGGAAAGCATGAACAGGTTCTGTCTCTCGTTGCTGACATTGGCAGTTCTATTGACAGGGTGAGGTACAGAATCAGTACTTAATCAAACAAGCAAAGGGGAGATAGATTCTCAAGGGTTACTTGTTTAAAATTTGGGTAACTCTCAGTTCCTAAACCTGTGGCTCTATTCTGTTCCTAACCTACAGGTCTTAAAAACCGCCAGAACTGTTTTTTAAAAGCTTAGCTATTCACATTTTATGGAGGCTCAGCTAACTGTGAAAGTACCATTTGATTTAATGGCTGAACTTTTGCAAGGTGAGATGAAGGATTTTTTCCTGTCTGTGTCTACAGGAGATGCCAAACACTCTCCAGCTCTCAGGAATTACAGGTGGTCAGATGCTCAGTCTTCATGCAGTAGCTTCAGTAGCAGCAGGGGCTGCTCACTGTATTCCTGCAGGTGACTGATCCTGCAGTCTTCCCTGGAAGATTCAGCCTATAATACTTATGAATTCTCTTGGTGGAAGTTTCAGACACCTGGATATTATTACATTCAATATCTGTTAAATTAACAAAAGCTGTATCCCATAAAAAATTAATTACACAAACATTTTATAACCATTCTTGGGGACTCTGAGGCAGAAGCCAAGGTATTACCTATAGGTAACATTTGCTTAAAAGACCAAAATGTGCAAGTTATGATTTTGTGGCAGCATATGGGAGGCTGTTGGTAAAGTAGCAGATGCATGATAAAAATCCAATATGGGCTGGAAGAAAACATTTGTTATTTCCCATAGAATAATTCATCATATGTTCATAGACAGAATACCCACAGGGCTCTGCTCACCAAGGAAATGGGAACTATTTTCATACAGCAGCCCCACACTACACACATCATAGAAGGCAGAACCTGGAAAGGCTGTTGTTCAAGTGTATCTTGATGTCTTTGACAGCCTTTTTGTCTTTTAAGACAAAATAAAAGTAATCAGTCACACCTTTTGTTCTTAATGCACTACACAAAAGAAGCAGCTTTACCAGCTCTTAGTGCTTCAAGTGCTCTTTTGCACAGTATAATGCTGAACATGGATCTTTGAAAACTGTATATACTAAAGAGATGATGTTTTTGTCTCAATGAAGACTTTACCATTCCTAGTACCCATGCACAAAGTCTGAACAAATAAAAAATAAAAAGCTTTTCTCAGAAAAAAAAAATAAAAAAATGTTAGAAGGCAAAAGCCTAACCACAAAATGAGGACACCAGCTGATACTTAAGGCTTGGTCTGAACTCAGATTTAACAGAAATAAGAACAGTTGACCACTTAGTCATACCCATAAAAAGCTTGCATGAATACTCTTAATTCAAATTAAACCATACATAGTAATTAATGCTAAAATCCACCTAATCAAACTCATACACATTTTATATTTTAAAAAGGCTTGGGCAGTAAACCTGTGGCACTTGACCAGTTAAGCAAAACCCACAGTGATTCTGTTCTGCCTGAGCTCAAAGAGCTATCAGGTTGCTGAGTAAACAGTTCCCCTGATCCTCCTACCTGCACACTTGTTTCCTGTACTTATTCTCAGCTTTATTTCTTCTTTCATGCCAGCACCCACACTTGAATCAGCCCACCCACTTTTCATCTGCCAAGCAATCAGCCGTCGCTTCTTAAACCTTCCAGCTCTCTGGCAAAGGCTGCCAGCACTGCTCTCCGAGGACACGCTCATCCTTCCCTCCTTGAACACCGAGCCAGTGTCACGGATGTATTTACAAATGCTGGAGTAGAAGGCTCAGAGCAGCAGCTCCAAATGGAATAAGACCATCTCCATGCAAAAGTGAAAAATAAATGGGAACATGCAGTGTTGCCTAAAGAGTGCCATCATTTGTTCCACCCATATTCCTCGTCAGGGAGCCAGTTCTGGCTGGGGATTTATCACGTGCATAATATGGAGCAAGAAAGACAGGAGAATAAAATTACATTTGAAAAAGGAAGATGATTTGGAAGCCAGGACAGATGAGCCGTGCTGATGCTACAGCTAACCTAATACCTAACACTGCTATCTGTCTTTGGTGGAGAGTGTCAATTTAGCT
Source organism: Sinosuthora webbiana (assembly GCA_013397395.1). Taxonomy (NCBI): domain Eukaryota; kingdom Metazoa; phylum Chordata; class Aves; order Passeriformes; family Sylviidae; genus Sinosuthora; species Sinosuthora webbiana. Next base: position 244,156 of record VXBN01007787.1, read on the forward strand.
GACATTGCCTTCTTAGGATACATTCATTTCATTGAAAGATTTCTAAGAAGAAAGAGGAAAATCCCCAGACTGACTCCTCAGAATTTTTAACCAAGGCTCAAAAGCAAAAGGATATCTTGGAAGAAGGAAAAGTAGAGAGTGAGTACCAGACAGAAAAGAGCGCAGCAGTGGCAGGTACCTCTGCTACTGTGATTTCTGAGAAACAGGAAAATGTGAGGTCCTCAGCTTCTGAAGGGGGCTGGAATCATTCTGCAAAGTCAAAAAATCTCTTGGTCTCCAGCTAAGCAGACGATATAGCAGATGTCCTACACAATAAGCAAAGGTGAACATTTGCAGTAAGACTTCGATTACAACAATCATGCGCCTCATCTTGTGTGCTAATTCAAAGTCTCAGAGGCCAGCCAGTAATTTTTCAAGAAACATCACACACCAATAGCACTATCTAAGCAACAGTTCAGCAGCAAAAGAGTTCGATAGGTACCAGAGCAATTAATTGAGTGACTGATACTTAGCAATTCATAAATCTCTTGATGAGACTACCATACCAATCATGCCACTTTTACTTAAACTCACCTTCCACAGACCATCTAGTGAACTCATTTAGCACAATCACGGACAACTCAAAATACTGGAATTACTTTATACTAGTGTTCCTTTTTACAAATGGTCATTTTTCAAGAGGCCTTTGTCTTCTGAGTTTCTCAAGTAATAAAGTCTGCTCTGCAGCTGACTTTCTGAGAAAGCCACAGAGAGAAACTGAGAAGATGCCACACGTGCAATTAAAGGTGACAATATTTCCATAAATTCTCCTGACAAAATAGATGGTATTCTCCATCAAAGCAAACCAGGAACTAGCTCCTGGCATGTCCCATTCCCACTGTACAAGACACTCGGGGCTTCTCTCTCCTCATCACGTTGTTCAGTTTAAGTTAATGATTTAAAAGTAATTAAATCCAATAAACCATGACAGATTAAATAAAAACTAATCAAAGTAAATAAATTACTGTTTTCACACATGGCTTTTGTTTGGGCAACAGAACAAAAGGAAGTAGATGATGGCAGCGAACAAAAGTGAATAAATAAGAGAAAACATTAGTGTTTGAGACACATTATAATTCATTAACTTTTATGTCTGTTCTGCTGTAAAAAATACTCTGTATCAGCTAACAAGACAATCTAATGAGACCTATCAGGGGACTGTTATAACAAGATTAGGAGAGGGACCAGTGGCAAGGCTGTTTCTGCACAATGGAGAAAAGGATTTGTATTTAATTAACAGCATTTATCTCAACAGTCCATTCCTAAGGAATAGTCTGATAAAGACAATCAGTCTCTTGAACCAATTGGTCATTTAACCTCACAGATAATTTTAAAAGAATAAATCTGGGATAACCCTTTGTTGATTACTGTCGATTACTATTTGTTGAAGATATTTGTTGGAACTAGCATTTGGTTGACACTGACATCAAAATAAGTTAGATTTAGGCTCCCTAATAATCCTTACCAAAACATATGCACACAGATACAGGTAGTGGGTGCATGGCTGTGGCTCAAGTCAGAAGCACAACGGACCAAAGACTTTAGGATTTTTCCAGAATCCAAGCCCCGGCAATCACACCATGTTCTTGATTGAGTGAAGAAAACTAACACCCTCCCTGTTGAATGGCTCCAAGGAGGCACAAGGATTAACTGCTAAAACCTAAGGATTGCTGCCTGAGTGTAAGCAATAAAAATAATTCTTTTATTAATAAAATTAGCAGAATCCTAGGAGAAGTAAATGCCATAGAAGGATTAGTTTTAGTACTGAGATTAAATGTCACAAGTTTCTGCCTCCCAGACCTGCATTTGAGTGATGCTTCTTGTAATTCTTCACTATTATTTTTATTATTGCTCCCTGCAAAGACACTGGCAACTTCTTTAAAAATAGCTTCACATGAAAGTACAAATGGAAAATGTTGAAATATTTAGAGAACAAGTACCTACACACTTCTGAAGAGTTCCTGAACTTGAACAATTTAAAACACGCAGCATTCTGTACAGATGACTGATCTAAAAGTAAGAGAGACTATTGTACTCAATCTCTAGCTACAACAGCAATAAAAATACAGTGAAGATAATTCTTTTATTCATATTTTTCAGAACAATTGAACTGACAAGCTCCAATGTGAACCTCAGGCTCTTTATGAACCAGAGCTGTCATCACCCAGGCAAAAAAATCTTGTTCCTTCTCCCAACCTACCTTGGGCAAAAACAAAAAATAACCTGCCAGTTACTCCAACACCAAAAAACCCCACAAATACAAAATCTTTCTTCTGTTTATCTCTGCTGGAACTTTCAGGTGTATCATCACTTCCATTGTCCTCTTATTTCTTAATCTACTTACAATCAATACAATTGAGCAGCTGATTGGAATTAAAGCTTTGTGATGATACTGAAGCCTCTAAGCCTTTTCTTATTACATAGACAGTAAAAAACTATCTAACTCTTGCTGTCTATAACTTTCACTAGTATCATTGCTGTCTCTAATTTTAGACTTGTGTAATATGGCTGACACACTTGGTGCAAGACACATGGCTGTGACAGGTTTTTTTTAAGGCATGAACTTTCTAAAAGATCATTCCCTTAGTTTACTCCATGACCCTTTCAAGAGTTCTGATTCTCTTCACAAACTGGGAAATCGTTTCACAATTGTCACTGCAAGGGACTGCTCAGTTGCAGCAGCATTTTGCATAAGCAGCTTAACAATCAGATTCTACTCCACTCTCTGGAAACAGGAGAAAATCTTGAGCTGCAAAATTCAACTGTCACACATACTTCCCTATGGCACACAGACTATAAGGCTTCAGATAGTGGTTTGGGTTTTTGTTTGTTTGTTTGTTTGTTGTTGTTTTAAGTAAATTGTACCTGAAAGATTTTACAAGTTAAATGTGAAACTACAGAAGTCCTGGTAAAAGCCTTGGTTCCTTGGGCTGGCAGCAATTGCTGACCACTCAAGGTAATTGCCCCTTGCATCTGGCTGAGGCCATACAGATAATATTCTCCCTGTCTCATTCAGACACAGGCATTCCCTGCTTGGAAAAGGGCCTTACTGAAACCATGCACTGGGAGCCAACAACCCACTCCTCATCACCACCTCTGTGCCATTCCCTGCACACAGTGCAGCAGCAGTCAGGAGAGGCTCAGCCAGCCCTCTTGGCTCGGCGGCCCCGGGCTGCAAGGGGCACATGAGGACACAGGAGCAGCTCCCCAGCTGGTGGTGGATGTTTCCAGTGGGCTGCTGGCCATTAGCATTCCAAACAGATCCCTCCCCAGCACTTGCTAACGCACTGTATTGATCAGTGGATGCCCCTACTCACTGGAGACCTGATTTCACTGCCTTTCATTAATTTAATTCTCTTAGCTCCAGCTAAGTGGCTTGACACCTTTTTATTACATAAAGCCAATCTTTTGCAGGCCTAATGTTATATAGTTTTGATCATTAACAACATGCTGTTCCAAAGAACTTCGAGTTCATTTGGAGGGACTCACTCAACCCCCATGTCAGTGAACACTGGCAATCTTACCAGGTTTTTTTGTTGTTGTTTTTTCAGCCTCTCCGAAGCATAAAGAAAGTTGTTAGTCTTGAATAAACTGCACATTTCATTTAATGGAATCCGGCCTTACGGAATGTGGATTCTGAGAGTTTATTTCATCTATCATAAAATCACTTTCAAAGCATATGTTCTACAAGACTTGGCACTGTACTGCTGCAGACATGAAAGCTATTATTGTAACTGAACAATCAGATGTCAGTAAAATACTATCTGCTTTTCCTTAGAGCACCTAATGCTGTCACAGGCAGCCATTACCACTTTTTATAACAGTGCTTGATAATTCTTCTGTAATCCAGACATCCCTCTGTTTAGAAGAAAATGGACAGTACTGATGAAAACTATTCACTGAAATTAAAGCTCAAAAGCTCAATCAGTTACTTAAATGTACTTAATAATGCTTCAGTATCTGTAAAACCTAAAATAAGCCTTGCAATGACTTAATTTAAGATTATTAAAAAAAAAAAAAGTTGGAAAAGAAAGGGAAAGGAACAAATGTTTCAAACTTCCACAGTAAACATGAAGTCAGCAAAAAATAAACGTTTTGCACACATGCAATGCTGTTACACTGCACAATGCAGCCAATTCTCAATCTAAAGATGGTACTTGGCGGTTCTGAACTTACACTGCAGTCAGAGCTAATATGATGCACATACTACAGATTCACATTCACACGTGGATACACGTAAAAAACAAACACTGAGTATTTCATGTTTTATTACCACCAGAAGCGTGAACGCATTTAGAGGCTTGGCATCGGAGAGAAATAAAACAAGAGAGAGAAACTCAAGCACTGTAATTCTGAGCAATTAGAACATACTGCACCTGTCACACTCGTTAGCCAAAGAGTACAAAAATCCTGTTGCATGTTTCACGAACATACCACACTTCTTGGATTCTTCCAACGTACTGTGGATCTTGGAGGGTGACCAAACTAATCCTTCAGTTTCATGCTTTCATCATCTGAATAAATTATACCCTAAGTCTTATCTTGCAAAATCCTGTTGTATTCTGTTTGATTCATGATAAACAGAGGCATTTCCCTACTTTCAGATCTTAATGAAAGATCTTAATTCCCACTGAAGTTTGCCCATGGACAGGGTCAGAACCTTCCCAACCTGCTGTGTCAACAGAGGGCAGCCAGAAACTGGCATTGTAGATTTCCAGGCAAATTAAGAAGAAAATCACCTGATAAGATAGGTATCCTTTATTTTGCAAGAAAAGCTTGTTTTCTTCAAATTGCTCAACACACTTCAGCAAAGTAGTTTTGACCATGCAGTAGAATTTATGGCTTTCTACTGATGTTGTGCTGCACATTATGTACCTTTCTGAAGGTAAATGGATCTTCAATAACTTTTTAAAAGCCCTTGTGTCATTGAAACTGTGCAGAAATGTTAATTTCAATTTAACAGGAATTTGGTTTCGTTTTGCTACAAACTCCTCCATATTTAAAGTGACCATCAAGTGAAAATTATATTTTCATCACTCCTTTCCAGCACAAACTTGCAAGATATTAATTCTAATTTTAATTTCATAGTCTCTATCTTTAAAATTTATTCTAAGAGCATCTGCCTAATTTTTTTTCCTAGAACTTGAGGAAGTTGACCATCATGTTTTTTAAAGTAAAATAGGAGCAAGAGCACAATAAAAATACAGTTATGCAAAGCACAAGAACACATCACCAACAAAACAAGGAATACCCATCTCACATCACTATCTTCTTACATCATCAACCACTATTTCATTACATACAGAAAGAACTCTATTTCACAAGTTGGTTTTGCCTTGATTTTTAATGCACTTTTAAATGTTTAGTCCAATTCAGAGTCCACATCATTAGCAACTGTTTTTAAAAGGCAAATCTATTTTCATGAATAAATACTGCACAGGCAAGAAGACAATGGTTTTTTCACATATGAGGCCTGAGTAAGCCATTGGTGCATAGTGTTTACAAGCCTTCAGTGTTTATGGGATGTAATCACCCTTGAGGGTAGAGATGACCAAAAGCCTGAATTCTAAAGCACTGTCCTGCCTCTCACTGCAGCAAGGGCATTTGCTGCTGCCTTACTGGGTGCTCTGTTGGGCAGGATATGGGTTTGTACAATGACTGGGGAAGAGAGACGAAATCTGTGATCCAACTCCCTGTGACCTTTCTTAGACAGCTGAGGTGCACTTTTCCTTTCAGCTTAACGATGAAGAAGTACAGAATTTGCATTATGAAAATTCTGAAAATGTCATTCTGAATAGCAAGATTCACACCAAGAGAAAAGGAATCAATTATTCCTTTTGACTAAAGTAGATGGCAGAAGCTGAAGTAATTGCTCCTTAAATAAAGTACACCATTCCCCACACAAGATTTAATCTTTTAGACTGAACAAAGATTGCAAGTCTTGGCATATCCCACACATATTTATCGTAGTACTGCTGCTGCAGAAGGGAAGGTTAGTGTCTCATTTCGTCTAGACAAACCAGTCACAATAGTTTTAGATTTTTTGCCCTGGACCCTGCTGACCAGGTGAAGCTGCACAGCTAACAAGAGAATACAGTTCCAGTGTACAGATACACTTTATCAACTCTCTCAGTTATCCTCCCACTTGTAAATAGTTGTTTATTTTGGCAATTTCCTGTAATTTAAAAATTGACCACAGTTCCCTCTAAACTAATATAAAAATCAGTAAGAAAAACACATGTAGATGAAACTAGTTTTCATGCTGCATACAGCTCCTTAAACAGAATTAATTTAAAAAATCTTAAATAGAAGCAATTTAAAGTATTCTTACTGTGACCTGTTCCTTCTTTACTTTTTAAATTCAACCATGCAGTAATAGTTTAACTTTCCAGTGTAAATGCCAGTTTCCAACACCAGAAAAAATAGACATTCATTTCTCAAAACATCATTGTGGTTTCTGTGTTGCTCTTGCAGTCTACTCTTTCATTAATCAATCTCTACTACAGATCCAATTCAGCAAATATGGATGAACAAGTTTACAGCAAATACCAATCATAAAGTAAAAATTATTTACGTATCTAACCGACAGGATTGTACCTGCATGCAAGGAAAACACGCAAATAGAGCATTGAGGGGAGTACTTAACCACTGCACACGACAATACACTTAAACCACACTTGATAACCCTCAACAGACACCAGACAGGGAGGCATCACTTGAGCTGAGCAACTGATCTGCAGTTCAAAGATTATTCAAGCAGTTTCACTTCCAGCAACATAAGCTGCAGGGTGCTGAGTCATGCACCTTTCTTATCCCTTTCTCTACAATAGTTAGGATTCTAGACTTCAGGCTCTCCTGGCTAACAGGAACAAGTCAATGACACGTTAGACCCTGCCTGGATCTTTCTTCTACGTGGTCAAAAAACCCCAGCCCTGTGGAACTCAGCAAAGCACCCAGCCACAGGCTCTTTTGCACCTTGGTGTTGCCAGGACCACCTTGCAGGGTTACCTTTGTGTAGCCCATCAGCAGCACGAGTGCTGCAGTTGAGTGAAGGACGAAGGGGCATTCCCTCCTTCTCAGCTTTAGACAACTGCAGGACACAGTGTGATGATACAGCCAAGTGCTATGGATGTAAGATATAAGCAGGGCACAAACTCTACACCAACTGCAACGTGATTAATGCTCAGTTTCATCCAATTTTACCTGCATTCTCTTTTCTCCTGAAAAACAGCATTTACTGTCCGATTTGTGCCCACGTTATAGCGATCAAACCAAGCAACTAGCAATTAACATAAAAACAGAATTAAAAGAGCAAGGTAGTAACAGGCTCTGGGAATGCAGAACTGCCTACTGTCTAGTGTTTAAAATTTGCAACAGCAGTGAGAAACTCAAAGAGGGACTAATTAATCCTGCAAGTTGCCCTGCAGTATGAGCAGCCTTTAGCAGAAGGGAGTCACTGAAGTGGTCCTTGCATGTGTAGGAGCACATGCTGTGTTACTGAGGCGCTGCAAATGAAGCTTTGTTAAATGACATGACTACTGGGGAAAGGCATAAGGGGTTAATTATAGTCAAGTGCACATTAAATACTTTGCTCTCTGTGATTTTTAACCTGAAACGAATAGTGCAAGTAAAACTGTCACCTTCTTGTTAATGGCACATTACAATATCATTTATATTAGTTTTTTCCCTTAGGAAATAATAAGCTTTCTACTATATGGGGGCTGTTAACAAGGGAATTCAGCAGAACTTAGAGGCTTATAATTCCTCTTTTATAAAATAATCACAGTAGAACTACAGTTATAAAGCCTTTTATTACATTGATGTGAGATCTTCCAGCAGGCTTACTCCTATGAACAGTATGAAAGAATAAAGGTTTAATATTCTTCAGATATTGCATTCTGCAGAGTGATCTGGACATACTTAAACAGTGCCAGACAAAACGGTCTGGCCTATGACAAGTCCAAAAAGAGTAATACCACAGACCTCCAAGAATCCAAAGAGTGCCAGCAACTCTCACTCCTCATCCCCCAGGTTGTGAGAGAAATTTTCACCAATGCAAATAATTCAAGGAAGATATTTCACACAAGAAACACAAAATAAGAAAGATTCCAGAATGTTGTATCCCATTTTAAAAATCCCTACACCCATATAATTTTGGTGGAGAAAAAAAAACAAAAACAAAAAAACAACACCACACATTTTGAATACCACTTAGGTTCAACAAGAACGTGTAAAGTTTGAACCCAGCACAAATGGTCCCAGTGTAGAGGAACCTGTCTGTGAAATTTCACCTGTGGGCTTGCACACATTTACAAAAACATTAAACCCAGGTGTCCTGTCAGTGGTCTTACAACATAAAAGCAACCCTAAACCTGATAGTAGATAGCGGGCTATTAATGCATCTCATCACAAAATCCACACTGTATCTTGCAGTAGTACCCTAGATCAGACAAAAAACTCGTATCCTAGAATAAGAAAATCTCAATCAAGTCCATCACCACAAATAAAACCCATAACCTCACCACCAGTGTTAAGCATCAGGTTACACGTGGCTTTGAGGACCAGGTTAGATGTTTGAAGACCTCTGTTGACTTCACTGGCACACCTCATGTTCAAGGTAATGGCATCTATACAACACACATCAGTGAACCAGCAAGACTACAAGGACTCAGTTTTCCTCCAACATTAAGTATGATGAAATGTTAAAATTACAACCTCCTATCATATTTTAAAATTTGGTTAAAAGCCAGCACATATTGAATTTCATCTGTTCTCTCACTGAGAATCAGCCTCCAAGTGACAAAGTAACACGGTTTCATGCACCACACTGAAGCACAACCCAAATAGACATATATTTTTTCTGCTTTTTTTCTGCCATGAAGCAATTCTGTTTTCTTACAGCAATACATCTGCAAGCTGTTCTTTCAATTGGTCATATATTTTTGTTGCCCAGTAAGATCACGGTATGCCAAGTAGCTTTTTCTGCACCAGTCATGGCTACAACTGAATTGCAGACTGGGAGCAGTTGGGATTTAATGACATCCTAGAGACAGTATGTGCCGTTGGAGCAAAATCTACATTTCTTCCATATTAGCATACTATAAAGTACCTGCCTTCAAACCGTTGCACAGAATAACACACAGAACAAGACAAGGCCACCAGAAAATTGTATTGCCATGGTAAAAGAGAACTTTCACCTTTGTCTCTTTCTCTTTTCTAATGCTGACCTGCCACAGTAAAAATAGTGACAGAGACACAGGCTCAGAAGCACAAACCTGCATGTAGAAAACTGTCCTCTAAAATATCATTGTAGTTGGAAAACACATCCAAGACCGAGTTCTCCTTTTCAGTTCCCACTGGTCTTCATTGCATTTGATGAAATTGCATTGCATTAAGGAATACCTCATAAAACAAGGTGGTAAACAATACCCACACTTTATGAACAAAAACATTTAAATATCTTTTAGAAGGCTGGAGAAATTTATCTGTTTGGTATTTCAATATCATGCCTACTCTGAGCAACAGATGTACAATGTTTTTGTACAAAGAATTAGGACTGCAACTTTACTAAAAAACCTCGTATGGAAAAGCTTATATGGAAAAGCTCAAGGATTAATCACTAAACTGCATTTTAATATTCATCTTATGTTACTGAAGCCAAGAATTAATGGATAATTTAAAAGGCTCTGAGTGATATATATTCAAGTTTGGTCATATTCACATCTTCAATTTTGTAAAAGTCAACTATTATCTAATGTCGGCATAATTTTGTTCCACTAAGAAATCTGTGCTGCAAGTAATTCTGGGATTATAAATCTAATAAGAACAAAATAGGTCTTGTCCTATCTGAGCTAAAAGGTACAGTGGAATGGCTCTGAATCTCCAATGTAAAGACAACCTCCTACTAAAACACTGCAATATCTCTTCCTTGTAAATAATGGGAAATTAAAGTCCAAGTTTTCCTTTTTGATGCATTTAACTTCGCACAAGTAATAGACACTGTGAATATATGGATTAAACTGATATCTTTATGTTTTTTCACAAAAAATGCTGTTTTCAATGCTGAATTTGAAATCACAAAGAGTATCTATTCAAAAGTAAGACCAATTTTAAGTTGTGTTCAGATCCACACAGACAGAGAGGGTGCAGTTGCAACAAAGACCAATTGCTCCTTACTGGCTTACAAAATCCAGCTGGAAGACTGGACCAACTCTGCGTTTACTACATATTTAGACTGATATTAAAAGAATGAATGCACTGCTTTTTTAGGTATTAAGAAAAAAATACTTAAAAGCTTAAAACAAGAGGAAGAACAGATTTATTATAATAAAAGTAAAATGTCAAAGACTGTTCTATTCTGTATCACTGAAGTCCAGAAAGAGTAAGTCACACACAAATGGGGGCTGAAGCCTAAGTCTTACATTACAAAGTGAGAATTGCAGAATTCTCTCCAGGTCCTATCATCCTTCCTCCTAATTACAAAGCAACCTGAGTGAGACACTGTTTCCTTCCTACCTACAATAGCCCAAGATTAAATGGTAACTTCTTTCCTTATCTAAACCAATGTACCTGCCAGTTTTAGGCTTATATTAGTAACTGAGTTCCACAATTACTGCATAAATTACAAGACAGCCATATTAAACAGTTCTGCTCTATCCCTTCCCCTTTAAAAAAGCCCAACAAAACACCAAAACCCAAAACCTAAACGCAACACAGACCATCAGGGTTCATGTGGAATTTAGGATTAAAAGTAGCACAAGAACTCTAATGTCGCAAAATGAATAAAACAAGCTATGACCCTTGTGTTCCTGACAAATTGGAGAAAAACAGAAGTAGAATTAAGAAAACAAGCAGTAATTCCTGTTTGTATTTAAATAGTAAATGTCTGTTTAAAGCACATCAGTGTATCAACAATGGAATGTCTGATGAAGAGCCAACAGTCATGGAAATGCTTGTTCAGAGTAAGGATGCAAGAGGGGCAAGAAGCAAAAAAGCCAAAATTGTATTTCATCCAAAGTCCAACTACAATAAAGGAATCAAAAAATGTATTTGGAGAATACAGTAGACAAGTAAAGTGTCACAGGCAAGTTTTTCTCTCCTGGTGAGATGCTGCAATGTCCTCTTCAAGCCATTCCACCATTTATATTTGAGACATCAGGGACTGCACAACAACAGGCAAGCCTTGTCTACTACTACTAGTTCTACTAGGAGGAATTTGGGGAACAAAATTCAGAAAGGGATAAAATAATGAAATAGTCCAAAATGAGAGAAAAACAACTGCTCTTCAGTATTAACTTTAAAATGTGACTTAACTTTCAACATGGCTGGTTCCTTATGGAGAGACTGTTTGATAAGAACTGGAAATAGACAAAGGTTGAGAAAATACTGAAATTTCCCAAGCAAAGCTGCATATGAACAGTAATTATGGCTAATCCATCTGGTGTATTTCTTTGAGTTGGGTCAACAGAACTGATGCTGCGATAGTTATTGAAGAACTATTAAAAAACCCACAAGTTTCTAGTTTTAAAACTGATAGATTCCACCCCAGAATATACCAAAACAGTCATCCTTGAGCAGATTGATATGTAATAGGAGCTCCTGTATGATTCACGGGAAAACAAACTTTGTGAAGAGATTCCTCTCACTCGTCCCGTTACGATTCCTGTTTTGTGTTCACTGCAGCACTCGCCAACAGCACATTGCTTTTCTGCCCTCATTTTGTTTACAAGGTTCGCAACAAAGGGTACTGGACGTGAAAATAGAGATTAAGGAAAAGCTCCTAACAGTATCTGCACTGTATCTCTGTGCAGTCCTGGAAGCTGCACAGTGGCATGCAAAGAGGAGGGTGCCCGTCTTCCCAACCATCATTTGGGTACTGTTAATAGGTGCTATTTCATGCATGACAGGTAAAAAGAACCAACATCACTTGAAGAGCTACAGAATGACCAAGGGCAGCCTCCACTCCATAAACGCACTCAATGCATAGCAGCAGTGAAATAAAGGAGCTTCTTAGTTCTCCTTGGCCCTACCACTGTAATTAATCTGGACTACCAGAGCTCCAGTGAAGCTAATTAATAGTTATTAAGGAACATGCTTAATGACACTATGGGCATGCATCAACACAGACACCCCATTTGTAGCTTTGCCAGAAATAAAGCATTTTTATGACAGATAATTTACAGACTCAAATTCTCACAACGTATTCCCTCCCTGAAGGGAATATCAGAATGCCAGGCTGTCTGCACGTACAGAAATATGCAGAGATATTTCATTTACCTGTGATTATTTACCAGTTACAGCTCCTAGAATTATAGCTGGAGCTAGGCTTAGCAAAAGTTTAAAAAAATTAAAATCCACTACAGGAGCAAAATACTGGGGAAAAAAGGAATGTTTCTTTAAAGCTTTTTTTCCCCTTAAATACCAAATATTAAATGCAAATGTCAAATTATATTTGACATGTTTATTTTTCAACAATATTTCCTTTTAGTTTAGAGAGTTCTTTGAGCCAAAAACTGGGACAGAATGGTTGGTTATACTGGAGATATGGTAAAGTTGGCAAAGGTGTAAAAACTTCCCAACAACAGTTTTACATAAACAACTGTCAGGGTTCATCCCTGAACTACATCGTCCCTAAAAGCAAAAAGTCAAAATATTTTATGTGAAGACGCTGCCAGAAGTGTACCAATACATTTTTAATTCCATCTCTTTCTGTGAAAAATTTCTTGCATTTCACTCTAAATTTATCTATTTTCTCCTCCCACCCAAAAACCTCAGCTTTTGGCAAGTGTAAAATCTGCCAGTATCTAACTAAGAGTTCACGTCAATATCACAAGATGGTTTTTGATATCCCTGTACATTATGGGGAATTTGTATGCATTTTCATATTTCTAATTATAACAACAGAAGAAAATTAAATTTAATAGGTAAGTTCAAGACTTTGGATCTTCTATATACCCTACAAAACAAAAGCAGTGAAGGCACATGTAAGGCCCATATTTCCAAAAGTTATGATGTCAGAAGCTGTCACTGTGTGTTGGTCTCCAAAATCCAAATCTTGACCCTCTGATGGAAATCTAAAGGAGGTACTCAATAGAATAGCCTGGATGAAGGGAGATACATACTTGATTATCCTTCTTACTACTACTGTCATTAAGATTTTTTTAATATTATTTCAAAAATCCTAAATTTCAGTTAAATTATAAAAAGAAGTATAGAGATCACTGCCTAGTGAAAGTATTTGAAAACAAACTTTCGCCATATCCCTGTCTATGTCTTCATAAAAAAAGCATAAGATTTTTTTTTTTTTTTTAATACAAAAACTAGAAACAGAAGACACTAAAAAAAGTTTATAAAACAAACCCAAACAAGACAGACATACAAAGAAGCACGCTCAGGGACAGTATGATATAGATGAGAATGATCCCAACACTGAGTGTGTCACATCAAACTTGCACTGCTTAGCAGCAGGAATTATTTTAGAGTAATGGCAATGTGGTACACATTCTTCCCTCACAGATAGAAAAATAGGGAGAATCAAAACAGAGGAAGAGGGGGGAAAATGCTTTCCCAGTAACTTTAATTTCCCACAGATCTTTCATATATATTGATTCTATAAGCTGTTCCCTGCAGAAACAACACAAATCTTTAGAAAACTGGGAAATACAGACTACATTTCACATAATGCAGCTACATGAAAATGGCTGCATGGATCTGGAGTTGTTATTTTTCAGACCCTGCAAACAACCCTCATTTAATGGTGACAAACTCACTCCAGAGCCTCAACTAAGCTGAAAACATTAGTCTGCAGATGCACAAGGCCTAACAAAGACTCCAGATTAGCTGTCTTGAAGCCACTGGAATACATAAAGCTTGACACTTATGCACACATGCAGAGAACCAAAGCATTTGGGTTAGGTAGGTTGAACCATAGCCTACTGTGAATGTCCAAATTGCTGAGTTAATTTATCAACAAGCAACTACCAAGTACACAATTAAGAACAGAGGATTTGTGCCTGCTTTGGCCTCCCACCTAAGGAAACTCATCCTACTTAACAAAATAATCACAGAGAAAGGTAGCAAACCAAAAGTAAACTAAAGCTTACTTCCTTTCCCTCCCTACAACACAAGTTCCTTTCACTTAATGATGAATGTACTGAAAATGTGCATGAAAACCCCACCCGTGCTTGGAGAGGGAACCTCACCTCAGGAAGACCCAAAAATCCACCTTTCTCTACCCTGCTCAAGTGCCATGTTCATGAGCAAACTGGAGACTGACACTCTGCTGGTGTGATAGTCACCACTGTAGACCCAAGGTAAAAACTAACAATCATCATTCTTTCTGATTCAACATCTCAGAGTCGTGTCACCTTGATCCAGGAGAAAAAAATGAGCATTTCATGTTCACCCATGAAATTCACATAGCCAAGTTAACACGAAATACTTCCCTCATTGCCTGGGCACTGCTTTACCTTACTTCTCTAAAATTAAGTTCATTTGAAATGCCACTATTTTGCTACAGAAGAACAGATCCCAAAGTACTCACCACTCTGAATAGCCTGCAGAAAGGATGATTATTATTGCATACATCTCTGAAAAGCTTGTCTCTCCATTGTGTCTGCAGCTAAGATATGCTGTTTAAAGACGAACAGTGGAAATGAAAAGGATGCCCAGTGGGAGGCAAGAGCCCAGCTAGAGCCTGTGATGGAAGTGTTTTTGTGACTGTAATCCTTGTTGCTGCAAACAATGTAAGAATTCAGCACTCATTTGAAGTGTATCCTTTAGAGTTACAGCTGTGCTGATGCATAGATGGGAAAAAATATCTTAAAGTTGAGATGCATCAGTTCTTTCACTTTAAATAGGAAATACAGCCTAGAATGTGGATAGCAGGTATATAAAATTTGAAAGCACAACTGCTGTAATAAAGATGCACATGCAGTGATTTTGAGATCAGGGTGGTCCCAGACAGTTTATGTGGCTCCTGCTTCGACTTGCCACATAAGCACATTTATGTGCATCCAGTCTGAGAGGAAATTCGATACAAAGGAAATACAAAGGTGTGGGGGATGTGTCATCCTCCTGGTGAAGTCCTCAGATTTCTTCTGAGTGAGGAACACAAGGATTTTTTTCTGGTGCAAGGATCCCATGCACACTGACTCCCCTCATTACTACACAATGTGAGGGTTTGTGTCCTTTTCCTTTTCACATAAGCTTTCTGAAAGTACTAAGGCAACGGACATTCAACATCACAAACATCTGATGACTGCTGGCTATCCTAGTAGGAGAAATAGAAGAGATTGGAGGTCCAAAAGTAAAGGGAGACAAGAAAAAGAGAAAGGGATAGATGAGAAAAAAAATCAGTAAAGACTGGAGTGGTAAGGAAGGAGATGAGCCTAAAGAAAGCACTTCATGATGCAGAAGTGTGTGATGACAAGACTAAGAGGGGCCAAAGAGACATCAATACAGCCCAAAAAAGGGAATTTATTTGTGGTGCAGTGATTTACAGAATACAAAGCAAGTGTTCTGAAAAGCTGCTGTTACCCACACGTTCAGAAATGGACAAAAATAGAAGAGATTATGTTTGTAAAGGAGAAGAAAAAAAAAACAACATGATGAAGAAATACATATACTTGCTTCCTAGGGCAGTAAAGCTGCAGAACATAATGAGATCTGAAGGGAAATAAACTCAACCTTCGAGGAAGCTGGAAATGCATTCTGGCAGCTATCAAAGATATGTAGCAAATGAAGATCAGTCTAAAAGGTAAACAGAAATGGTGCAGTCATTTATTTTTCTTTAGAAAATTACAGATACCAATGCCAAACCCTACTTTGGCATAGCTCTCTAGCTCTCTGAGGACAAATGTAAACCAAAGGGACAAGGGCAAGGACGGAAAGGTCACAGAAAAGAATTGAAAGGCTCGATGGACTTGGTCAGGGAGTTTTTATCAAATTACAGGATACTGCCACTCCCAAGACATACAAAATAACAGTCTTTTATCAATATTGTATCAATTCCTTCCACACAAGAGCCTGCCACCTAGGTCATTTTGTAAGTTCACCAAAGAAAGGCCTGTAGCTGATCCCTGGTAACTGAAGAAAAGCCAAAGAAAAAAATAATGGTAACACCATGGATGACTACTAGGAAAGCCAAGAGTTATTTTAAATAAAAGCGATCCATATAAACTGATGTCCTGCTATTTTTTGTGATTAACCAACAACTTAAGTACTTATAGTGATTAAGTATTACTGGTTGCTCTGCAGAAACTGCAGACAAAGATGAAAATATTCTCAAAACAGGTACCACTATGCAACCAGGTGGTTGCAGTTCTGACAGGACCTTGCCAGTTTTGTCACAAATCATTCTATTAACTTATCTTTCAGCTTCCAAGTCTGATACCAGTGGAGAAGGGAGAGCAATGCTCAGAAAACTTTTGGTGCAAAGCCATCAAAAGGCAATAAAAACAGCAATTTCAGAGACTCGCGAGTGGTGTGGCAGCCAACCCTCACCCCACCATCTGAACACACATCCCTGGTGTCACACACTGCAACTCTGTTTCCTGACCTTTTCTCATAATACATATGGGGGAAAGAACAGCACTGCAAGGCAAGATCTCTTGGAATAAAATGCTTAAGAGTGTGCTGAATATTCTAATTGGGACTTGTTAATTAATCCTCACAATGCTTGCTACAAGTAGGTACAGCAGAAAGATCATATTATTACAGAGCAATCATATCAGAATCTATACAGTGACAGGCAATAAAATTGTCTAGAATGGCTAAAATATTTCTGTTCAAGAAAATAAAGATTTATTGGAAAGTGACTAAATTTTTTTCAGATAAAGACTGAGACCTTTAAACTCCGATTTATAAGCCCAAAACTTATAAACATCCTGAAGAACCATTTACATGTCCCTATCTGCCTTTTTGAAACACCTAGGCTATGAGAAATTTTGACATTGCGAAAATGACAAAGACTACATGTGAAACAAGTCAGTACTAGTATCACCTTGTCTTTCAGTGTTCATGTAAATCCCTCTTGATGAAAGCCATTTTAGAGTCCTTCACAGTGACACACAGCTATTATATAAAACACAAAGAAGGTTTATATAAAGCCAAAAACTTTGTCTAATCCAAGTCCTCTCCATTGCTGTGTGATAGGCTATAGTTGAAGGTTTTTTTACTGATTTCAGTCATTAGGGGGTATATGAAAAAAAGAAAAACCCTCTACTGTGCAAAGCTTTTTCTTTTTATGAGATCTTATGGACCTGTGCAAGCAGTGATCTCCTTTTCTTTTCAAGTATCTTTATGGAGACTCCAGGGAAGATTTCCTCTGGATAGGAAGACTTTGAGGGGCTGTAAGTCAGACACATGCTTTTGAGCCCTTCATGTCACCAGGGATCTGGGGAAGGAAAATTATCTCTCAAGACACTTTCAAAAGGGAAATCCACAGTGCTGTCTCTAGAGCAGTTACAGCTCCATCTCTGAGGCCTCCCATTAGAGGCAAGAATGACAGCTTCTCTCTTAGCTATGCTTTAGAAGTGTTCCCTAATCAAACACACAGGGCAGGTACACAGCAACCTCCCCAGAGATTCTTACCGTATTTGACACCTCCTTATTTCATCCTGAGCCTCCAGCTAATTAGTAATTTCTGAACAGAAATTGTTCAGTATCAGAAAACTCATGCTTGCAGAGGCAAACCCAACCACCAGAGCTGTTTCTGAAGCATTTGGCTGAACAAATGGAAAGAACAAAAGTACTTTCAATGGAAATATCCCTTCTTTCTGTCAGGAGCTTTATAGCAAGTTTACAGCAAGTTACCAGACGTTGTTAGGCATCACAGAACTTCTTACTGGGATTCAAGTAGTGTTAAAGCTTGTGTAGAGTGAAAGGAGATATTGAGTGGAGGGTTCAATGTTCTGTGGAAATGAGGACACTGAGACAGTCACATAGGTACCTGATTGAAGAGTTCCAGTGCAAATGCAAACACAAGGTTAAGTGCACCAAAAGCTGCAGGGACCTTGTGCTTCAGCAGCTAATGACTGGGTCACCTCATCAAAAAACAGCCTGGCAGGGGCTGGACCTGCAAGGCAGATACCAGGGTGCTCAAGTAACTACTGTTCAAGGTCCTGGGGGGGTGGGCTGCAATCAGCCTAACAGCAAGGATTTCACTGGGTTTGGCATAAAACAAGATATATCTTATAGGAAATATGGACATAATTCTTAATGGTGAGCAGTTATTTTAGACACATACACACACACACACATATATATATATGAAAAGTGGGAAAAATACAGGCCAACTGATTGGTTCAAATTCCAGATTTGGGGACTTGCTTGCCTCAGTTTGTATCTTTCTCACTGAAGTTTAAAGGGAATTTTGGCCACATACACAGACTTCAGTAACAAGTTTTGACAGAGACCTATCCCCATATTCCACAGAGACCAGAAGATCAGTCATGAGCAACCCAACATATCCTGCTCCCTCATGAGACCAAGGAGTCTCAAAGAGGGACTTGTGGGGTTCCTTCTGTGACTGGCCCAGAGTCAGAGTGGATATCACCGATGGTTGTCTGTGTGCAAGGCTCAGCAGCCCCTGGCCAGCAGATCCAGCCACACCACTCTTCTGCTGCCTCCTTTCCCTTTTCCCTGCCAGGGGACCTGCACAGAAGCTGCCTCAGCAGCACTAGGACAGCTCCAGGTGTGCCACAGTCAGCACTGGGACAGCTCCAGGTGTGCCACAGTCAGCACTAGGACAGCTCCAGGTGTGCCTCAGTGAGCACTGGGACAGCTCCAGGTGAGCCACAGCGAGCACTGGCACCAGCAACCATCAACAACAGGGATGGCAAAAACCCACCAGAGCTCTCAGGCCAAAGTCATTCCCTGTGCTTCAAAGTCTTCTAAATAACAATAAGGCCTTGTTGTCAGCTATCGAATTACACTAAAAGAATTAACAGTTGTCTGGAAATTTAGGGGTTTTTCCAAAATATTCTCATGGTATGAAACAAAGGAAATTACAGAAGGTAAGAAAAGGCAGTGGTTGTGTGTGTCTACTGACACTGTCCAAGGCTGATTACCTAATTTTCAGACCAAAAATATTCCTTACCACAAGAAGAATCAGTACTGACAGCAAGGGCTTCCTTGGATTTTGCTTAGGAGAATAAGCAAAGGTAACAGAAAACATCACTGTCACCAAAAATTATACATTCTGAGGCAGGAATAAGAAGTCTGTAACAGAAAAGCTGCACTCTATTCAGCTTTCAAAGCAGCAAAGATGAAATAAAGGAGTTTTCCAATCACTCTCTCACAAACCTCATTGAATGAATTTTTTATAAACAGTTAGGGGGGTTAATTTTGTTTGCATTTTCTGTTTTACATTTTTCTCAGAAGTATGCTGAAGGAGCAAAGTTGCTTAGAAGCCTTTTCAAAGAACTTTTGTTACATTTTTCTGCTGAAAGTGCTCAAAAACTAATGATGGATCTCTAATCCACTATGGGATACATTCTGTGCTACATGTAACAGTTTTTGTGTATTAGAAAAGTAGGCTCAGAACTCTTCTGTATGACTTGCACTATCTAATAACAGCAGCTCCAGCTCTGCTGTATCTCCTGACATATTTGCTTCCAGATTCACTTCCTGAAGCTACAGTAAATTATTAAATGCAGTGTAGTAATCTGGGGTAAGTAGAGCCTTTCTCTTGTTACAGTTCAAAGATATTTTTAAGGTGGGATATCAAGCTTCATCTACATGGCTGACATTAGGGCCTGAGAGACTCCTGTAGGGAATTTTCTGTTGTCCTTCTCCCATTGTCCATACTTGGCTAGCACACTTCCTCATTTCTTAGCAACAGTTGGCTACAGGCTTGGAAAATCATCTGATATCAAATCTTCAAACAGACTCTCCTTGAAAGACCTGGATACTCTCAACCCCAAATCTCTGAAGTCCACAGATCAAACCCTTTAAAGCTTCCCTTTAGAAATTATTTGTCAATGACTGGTAAAACAGGCAATAAATTTTTAAAGCTATGTTATCTATAACTTTTACAGTCAGACTTAATACCTACTTCAGTTACCATAAAAAGTGTTGTAACAGATGTTTTGGGTTTAATGAAGACAGTCAAAGGGATTTATTGCCTATTTCTTGTAGAGGTGACTGAGCAATTTTCAACAAATAACTTCCCCCACTACAGTCTTTATTTTGTGCCTATATTGAACAGCACATATCAGACTGCAGTTCTTTCTCTTGGAATGAACCCCTTCAAATCTTTACAGATCAGCCAAGCCTGCTGAGGCTCATGACTCAGCTGGAAGAAGCTAGTCCAGTGACAGAGCCCTGGCTGTCTTCAGCCAGCAGAGCTGGGCACACTTGTGAGATGATCACTTGTGTCTGAGTTAAAGGGGTGTAACTTTGGGAACACTTGGCATTGTTTTGACTTTGTTCATGGTGCAGCTCTGTCTTTGGAATTATTTTCCCATTACCTGCACCTTTCAGAACTATAGTCACAATTACCACACAGCCAAAGTTTAAGCAGAACTGAATTTTGATGCCATAAGAATTCTGGTCAAGGCCATCAGCTTCTGCCACAGAAAATAAATAAGAAGGGACAAACTCCAGGTGAAGTCCCAGTGGTGCACTCAAGCGAGCAGATCCTATTATCCATGATGTCAGTTGGGAGAAAATGGAAAATATGAGGGGTGCTCCTACCCTGTCCTCAGCAACAGCTGCCCTTCCCAAATCCCACCCCTTCTCACAGAGCACTGGCCATGCTGGGAAGCCTCACAGAGCAGCGAAATTCATTGCTAGAACTAAAGCTGATGCTACACTTGCAGTCCTTTGTCCCAGATCTACCTTTGCCATTGCCTTGGGCCATCCTGCCTTTAATTCCAAACATGTTCCAAGAGTGCAGGATCTGCCTGTGGAAGGAGCAAGTGTACTTCAGAAATACCTGCAAAAGACTTTGAGTGACTGCAATAAGCATAAGCAACAAACCAGTTGAGCTGTTCTCTTGTAGATGATGCACACTCACTGAGGATGAAGAGCCAAGCTAACCTGGGAAGAAAGAAGAAATCCATCCCAAAGGAGATTCCCATGACTGAATCAAGCTGTGCTACAGACAGGGTAGAAGTAACCCCAGGACTGGATGTGTTTCATGCTCACTGTACTCACACTGTCTTGGTCACAGATCAGGTCTAAACATACATGGAAAGCCCTTCTGTGCACAAATTCTGGGCCTGCTTGTAAGAAGTAACAGTGATTTGCACTACGTAGAAACGAAGAGTTGCCATGAGGTTATGTGTGGTCTAAAACCTAAGCTCTAACATGGCTGAGGACCAAGACAAGTGAAAAGTTCACATGATTATTGATGGCTATAAAGTTGTGCTTTCAAATCTCTGTGAACAAAAAGAAAGCAAGTTGTGGTTCTCAGACTAAACTTCTATGAACTGAAGAAAGCTGAAGAAGCATCTAATGAATTTAATAAATTAGAGCAGTAAAACATTATCAAATACAGTGATTTATTTATACTTCTAAAAACAATTAAGTTCATCAAAATACTCACAGAACTAATTCTTTCTATTTTCTATTTTAAGCAAATAGTCTGAGTTTTTACAAAAGCATCAAACAACTACTGTTTGCTATCAATGGCAACAAAGATAATCAACTTCAAATGTTCACATGCAAGACACAGAGGGAAGAACTTCCAAGAAATTTGCTGCAATCAGTTCAAAATGAGGCAGATGGGGAGGAACACGCAGCTCCTATGATTCACTGAGTCAGTGACAATAGAGACTGTGGTATTGGAAGTACTCAGCAACATTGTTGTGCAAGAAAGGTCCCATTGTAGCACCCTGCATTAACAGCAGCAAACCCTTGAGGGTTTTCCAGGCCTTGTCAGGCCAGACTTTGCTTTGATGAATGATATAAACAGAAGATGAAATAATCACTCACTAGTTTACAAGCGCTGAATTGCAGCTATTAAAGAATTCTAGTCTGCATTATGACAGTGGAACAGTCATGCTTGGCAAACAGGCCAATATCTGAGCTTATGGTTGTCAAACATCCTGAATTCTTGTCTTCATTTTATATTTCTCAGGCTTATACCTTCAAAGACAGAGGGTTCTCCTCCTTCACATTGTATTTCCCTACAGAAAACAAGCCTAGCAAACTCGAGGGGGTTGTTCCTCTGCTTGTCAGCTCCTAGATAAAGGCTTATCGTTCAAGAACGCCAGTCAGTTCTTCTAGTCTTTGCAGTCAGCTAATGATAAGAGAAACCCTCAGTACCACAAAAAAAAAAAAAAAAAAAAAAAAAAAAAGATTTAACAGATCATTTTAAGGAAAATAAACAGAAGCATGAAGTTAATAATAATGAGCAGACTGTCATTTTATGCTTGGACTCAATAATCTTAAAGGTATTTTCTAACTTAAATCTGTCAACAATTCTGTACTTATGTTCCATGCCAGGGGGACAAAGCTGGAAAGATCATTGCCATCACTGATTGCAATTCTCTGCAATCACAGGAAAATATAATAAACGAGCCAGTGACACATGGGTCCTGTGAACACCAAGGACTATTTCTTAAATCTTCTACAACTGGTTTCGACCCGTGGGTCACAGACCAATCTAGGCATTGAAAAAAAACCAACCTAAAACCCAACAACACCACCAAGTTTCAGTAGATTTAAATGATCAGTGCACTCAGAAGCTTTTCCAGAGGTAGAGAAATGGAAAAAGCTTGGAAACAACTGGCCTACAGCCAGGCCAAAGCCTACAGTAAGAGGTCAAAGGCCAGAACCACAGCACAAGAGCAGATGAAATTCAGGCTATTGTACTGATCCCCAACAATATCAAGAAACATTCTATGCCAAACAGTTCAGAAAACCCTGGGAAACAGATCACAACCAACAGAGCCCAGAACACAGAGAGTGAAAATGAAGTAAGTAGATGTTCCCCACTTCTCTCACCAAGGAAAAAAATTCCTTCCCAAGTCCACATCTTGTTTAACCAACCTCTGATTCAAGCAAGTGCTGCAGAGTGATAACACAATTAAGCAAGAGGTGCACCAGCCTAATTTAACAAATATCTCATCACTTCCTCTGGTACTTCGGTGATCAAAGGATGCCAGCAGTGAGAAGGCAGGGAAAGAAAGAGGAAGATCCCTTTTTGGGCCCCTCTTGCATCAGGAGCAGGCATGAACTATCTGATAACACTTCATGAGCCCTGGGAAGAGGAACTCCAATCCCAAGGACACACACAGAGGTCACAAAGTTCTGTCTTCCTAACTTGGTTGTACAGATCAGAGCTAGGAAAATATATTGGGAGTCCCATTTCTCCTCACCTGACTATTTTCATTCACCAGCAACCAGTGCTGGGTTTAAAAATCCACAATTTAATCCAGGATCAGAATCCAGAAAATCAATTGAACTTTCCTTGTATCAAGATAACTAATAGTCTAACCAAGTTTACTTTCTATATAAATACTTTCCAATTTAATTGACAATAAAATTAGTTTTTGTAAAATCTCATCAAAAAGAGCATGGATAGTTAGGGATAGAATTGCATAATCCTTCTTAAGGATATATCCATCTTGAGACAACCATCAATACACTTTAGAACGTTTCAAGAAATTTTATCAGCATTTAGGAAGAAAAAAGAATGCCTTGAGGCCAGCCCTGCCAGCAAACATTTCCCACCATTAACTTAAATCTCAGTATTATTTCAGATGATGCATTGTAGGCACAATTTTCTAAAGCGATGTGAACACTACTACATTGCTGGCCACACTTTTCCCACATGAACCATTATTTGCAAATATGGATACAAAAGTAATTAATAATCTTCTGTAAAATTCACAGGCACACTTCATATTAACAACCTGTCATGAAGAAACTCACGGAACTCTGTAAAATTAGAATTTATGAGACCAAGATTGAACTATATCTTGATTTGTCTCTCTCTACAGTTTCATGAAGAAAATGATTTTGTAATACCTGATAAAAAACTTTCTGACCAAAAGCTAAAAAAAACCTCTCTTTTTTATATATATATATGTAACATCACCAGATTCTTTTTTAATTGCCAATTTAATTGACCTTTTCTGAGGAGCAATTTCATTTTCGAAGTGATGGGTCTATTTGAGTTTTAGCCCAGCTTCCTCAGATAGTTTCCATCTTATCAACACTATCATAAGTTTTTTCTCAGTTCTCAAGCAACTTATTAACATTGTAATAACATGCTAAATCTTGAAAATACCTCTTCAAATTCTCAGCTTCAAAGTGCATTTGCCAAAGGCCCTAGGATATATGACTATTTCCCAGCTAATGTGATAATCTGACAAGATATTTGCAAATTATACATTCAAAGTGGCCCTGAAGAGATGGAGATATGACAGAACTTTCTAAATTTATATATTTATTTGTATTTCCTAAGTCTGGTTCGCCTCACCAACAAAGTAGTTGGGGACAGATTTAAATGGCAAACAGATGAGAACCTTCAATTTGCCTTAGGGCACTTCTCAGGGGCACTGGAGCCAGCAGAGCCTTTTCAACTGTTGCTCTGCTGTTCTGTACTCAGAGAAGAAACTCCTTCCTTTTCTTCTTCAACCTCAGAAAGAGCAATTTCATCTTATTAGTTCCCCTAAGTGTCCCAGAAAGTGAACTGAGCAATCCAGGCTAACACCTTTTTCTGCCTGTCCCTTGATCCTCCCGTGACTGAGTTTAAGTTGAATTTTGCCAGGTAAAGTGTTGTGTGTATGTAAGATACATATTTTTCTCCAGGGCCTTGTTCAGGAGTTCTCTGGGCCCCTGTGCTGCATTTCACAGTGTATGAATTTTACAGTTAATTTACACTCCATGCACAGGTTTTGTACAGAAGTAAACTACACCCCTGGGCAGTTTAGCAATGCTATTTCTGGAAGAAAAAAAAAGAAAGAAAGAAACCCAACTTCCTACATTGTATGTCTGTCACAAGTCACAGACTGTAAGCTTTTCTCCCCTGCAAGCCCAAAAGAATGTGTCATTTTAAAGCACATTTTCTCTTTTTACAAACACAAGAGATCTAAGAGAATTTGCTTCCCTATTAATTACCCCATGTCACAGCTTATTCATTTATTCTTCTGAGAAAATATATTTCAGAACCAAAACATGACACACATCCTGCTCCGAGCCTTCCTCTTTCAGCATCCTTTAGATGTGCCACTTCCACTGACTCAACGCAACCACCCACAACTTCTCAAGGCAAGACACGAGACTCCAGATTACAAACAGTCTCCCTGCAGGCCAGCACCAACAAAGACCAGTCATCAGCATTACCAAAATCTGGTTTAGAGCCCCAGTGCCACCATGAATGCAGGACATGAACTCCCATCTTCGATCAACAAGCTATTTCTTGCATACCCACCAAGTACTTTTCTTCATGTTGAGCTGCCCAAAGTGCAACACCTCTTTGAACACAATTAATGCAAGAAATAAAACACAAACACCTTGAAATTATGGCAGTGCATAATCTGCCTCAAGTTCATAGAAGTCTCAGGAAGTATTTTTTGACCAAACTACCATTTTAGTCTGAATACATTTAGCTACTAGCATTGCCAGAATGCCCCATAGCAAATACAACTGATCACTGCTGTAACTTTTACATTCCTGATATTTTGCCATTCTTTAGAGGTATAGAGATGCCCTGAAGAAGCAGCTCTGGCATCTTGTCTCTGTGTATTCTCCATTTCCATATAATGGCAGTGATAGACAGCTTTAAAGGTTAAAATCTAAAATAAAAATTTTTAAAAAGAAAGGAAGATTACCCTTCATATCAGTGAAAGCAGGATGAGAGACTTAATTCTGTAATGCAAGGCTCACTGCAAAAGGTAACACAGAGGAAGCTACATGAAACCTGAAGGTTTCACCTGTTGATCACTGGAAGGCAGTAAGTCTTCCAGAGACATTTTTCATTTCCATAATGCAATTCCACTTCTTGTATTGTAAATGAAAAAGACAAAACCTTAGTTTTGTCATGTAGATATAGTAAGCATTTACAAACCTTAGAACATGCTCTGACAAAGCATCTGTGTACTGCTGCCAACAGATGTCATCACGATGATTAAAATGCAGTGGAAATAAAATAATCCAGTAAATCATGAGAAGAGTGCTCATAAAATCTATTGCATTGAGCAGTGGCAGGGAAGAGGGAAGTATGGGGGGAACACCACGCTGCCAAACAAGAGAAGACAGGTAGAAAAGACATCAGAACTTGAAGAGAAAATATACATTTACAAATACCACCAGAAGGTAGAATGATGGACCTGCTGCTCATACAAAATGGGGCATGGCTAGAAGTGATGGAAAGCGCAAGCACAGACAGGAAAGTCTCCTCAGCTAGATGCTTTTGAGAAACTGGAGTTTTAGTTAAGAACCCCAGGCATAAAGATATCAGCTACAACTCTACAGTCCCTGACTTGGCAATAAAGCACTAAGAACAAACCAAATGGATAACAGAGAGAACACTTCCTGAGAAAAATATTGGGTTACTGAAAAAAGTCTACTCAAAGACAGTAAAATGCCTTTTGAGAATTAGGCTTGCAGATTTGATTCTAAAAGAATCAGGTATCACTAATTACATTGCCCAGATGGCTCTCAGTTTCATCTGACGTTACATTAGATTTCAAAACAGCAGTGTTAAAAGCAAAGAGGACACACCATGGTCACAAAAACGTAAACTGCCCTCAACACAAAACAAAGCATTAAACCTTTAGAAAGAGGGTTTTTTAAAGGGAAAAAAATAAATAAATAAAAAAGCTAGGTAGTGCTGAAACATGAGATGACTTTTCATGAGGACTACACAACTTTTTAACCCAGATATGGGACCACATCAAGCTGTCCTGGACCAGTGGCTTTCTACAAGCTGAGGTCTGTCAACCTCAACTTCTGCTACACCACATCTTCCCCCATCTCATCCTGTGAGCAAAAATTCATTTTCTCCTCTTGGAAAGAGAAATGCCTTGCACAGGCTGATTATTTGCAATATGATTACTGGCCTAAGATGTGGCACCCCTGCCTTCTCCAGCCTCTTTAAAAACCAGACCCATACTGTGCAAAAAGACCAGAGGAGGAACAAGCTTTTTCTATTTCTGTTTGGGTCACTAAGTCCTACCTATATCAAAAACACTGTTACTTCCACAGTAACTGAAGAACTTCAGGGCAAAAGCAAGCTGAAAGGAAAGGAAAGAAAGAAAAAAAGAAAAAAGTTTCAGTAAAAAAAAAAACCCTTAAAACAGATAATTGGGTTGCTCCCTTTTATTTTTTGTGCACTTCAACATCCTAGCCCTCTCTGGTTTGACCCTTGCAGACATCACATCCTAAGTTCTTTCTCTCTAAACTTCTCAGGTTACTTTTCTCATTCCAAAAATATTTTCAAGTAGGATAGAAAATGGGCAAATCATCAGTCTTCTCAATTAAAATGCAGCTAATATTTCACACAAGACAATGCTCAATTTACACCAGAGTTTACTCGGGAGTTCTGAAACAGTTCTTAAATCAATGTAAAATTAAGTTTAAATCAACTGTTTTAAAATAAAGGATTTGCAAATGCACAAAGACACTGAGAGGTTCTGTCTCCCATAAGAGAGACTCCTCCTTCCACCATCCCACCATCCCAAGTTTTACCTTTATTTAGGAGCAGAGAGGTTAGGAAGACAAAGGGCTGTGGAAATGCTCTAGATCATCACAGTTTCCTTACTGGAAGTATTATCAAGCAGCAAATAATTTGGTGTTTCCTAAAAATCATGTAATGGTGTAAAGTAGGATCATTTACCCACTGACAAAGACAATTCTCATTAACTTCACAAACATTCAGTTCTATGGAAAATCCTTTTATTCAATTTCTAAATAAGAACAAACCAGATTGTCAATGAGATTTTGAGGACACTGAAAGCATTCCATCAGCAACATTACTAGTTAAAATCTCTAAGACTCAGATAAGTAAATTAAAAAGCAGAGGATTAAATTACTAGACTAAGGAATAGGATACTTAATGAGTCCCTGGCCCCACTGGGAGTTCTTGGTTTGAGATCCATGTGTTTATATGAGAGAAATTAATTTCTTAGATATGATTGTGTTGACTATATGGGGGAGAAATTGTTTTCTTACTGTCCTTTTACTCCCTCTATGAAAGGTTGCTAAGGGAATAGTTCTCAGTAAGGTCAAGCAGCAGAAACCCTGCTGTGTGTTTTAATGCAGCCAAACAACACTTGAAATTAATGCCTCTTGGTTCTTTCTACCTTTAAGACTGGCTGCTAGTGCTTTCCAGTATTCATGCTGCATAACTGAATATGTAATAGGCAGGAGGGAGAAAATGGACAGGCACAACAGGGTCAGAGTGAAGGAACTTCACAAAAGCTGTGCTAGTGCAGACAGCCTCTTCCTGATAAGACAAACCTTTCAGGCTGTAAAAAGCACTCCAAAACTACAAACCCGAACCCTTTTTCAAACACAGCAATCAAGTCTCCAAATTATAATTAAATGCAAGCTATTAGGAAAAACATAAAAGAAAGCCTTTCAACATAGTTCTCATTTCAGATATTTATTGCCTTGAAGTTATGTAAACGAAAGAAAACCTGACACATTAGCATATCATTATTATCTGCCTTTGAAATTATTACAGATCTACATATGATATAAAATGAGTATCTCAAAATGTTGTATACTACTTAACAATCTCACTTCCATTTTCTTGACAAGATTCTTAATATGAAAAGAGCTACAGTAAGGATCGGCATCAGCTGCTCCTTTTCCTCAGTGAAGAGGGGAATGGAAAGAATTCTCAGGATGACACCGAGGATTTTGACCTCAGAGCCACCACAGTTCTGCGTAAGGAAGTCTCCAGGACTCACTCAAATGTGCCCTGTGCATAAAATGTGTCATTCCTCAGTCTCAAACCTGACCCCTTTCAACAGGTTTCCAACTGGAAAGGACCCACAGCATTCCTGTGTGTAAGGAAAATCACTGCGAGGACTATTACACCAAAATAAAAAAGTGTAAAAATGTGAAATTGAACATGTAAACCATTTTTCAAAATCATCAACTCAAATAACTGAAAGCTATGGAAAAATCTCTTGCCAAGAAAAAAAAAGAACGAGCTCTTTAGATCAATTTCATTCTAGCAGGGTGCTTTCAGAAAAACACAGACATTTGCAGGTTTAAAAAAAAAGTTACATTTCCTACAATTACAACACTCACACAGCAGCATGATTCCAACAAGCTAAGTAATATTTTTTTTCTGAGGGGCAACTTGAAAAAACACCTCTAAGCACAAGATGACAGAGACAAATAAAGACACAGCAGGAATTCCCCTCAGAGGATATTTATTATGAATAAAAGTATGAGAAACATTTTGATTTTTGCCTAAAAAAATACTTTGGCTGCTCTGAAATGACAAAAAGTTAAATCTGAAGTAACTGTTTCAGCTACAGTATTGGTGTGCTGTAGTCTTACAGTCAGGCACTATTATAGCTGTATAACTTGGCTTTGAGGCTTTGTTTTGTTTTTCTTCCAGTAAACAACTGTGGTAAGCCACAAACAGTTTTAATAAACATGATGACATCCCCTCTGTTCAAAGAACATGCTTTAACTACTTTCACTGTATGGCTTAACCTCAGCATGATAAATCACATCAAAATATTAAATTCATCTCATTCAGCAAGTATAAAGATGTAATTTAAAATGTAATACTTAGATAGTCAATCCCCTAATCATCTGTAGCTGGAAGATTCTGAACACAGAAAGGCTCAAGGCATATTCCCTACTGGACACATTACAGTAAGTCTAGCAATTAAATTATTTGTACAGGGTATACAGGCATGCATGTATATGCATATATCCAAATTGTATTTCACAGTTCAGGATCCTGTTCTTGAACCATTATTTTAACTAGATCAGGCTGAGGAGGTTTTGTTGTACTCATTTCACTTCTACAGATCCTCCTCCACATTAATGACTGAGAACAGCTGCCACAGACAAACAAAGTGCTCAGAAAATTATTTTCTGTAAAAAATAAATAAGAGAAACACAAAGAAAATCTTTAACCCTGAAACACGTTCCCTGACATTTTTATGAACACTGCTTAGTTCTGATCTTTTGGGATAATTTCAGTTAATGAAGTAGCGTATTTTCCATAATGAAATCCCAGAATAAGAAACCCAACTGCAGCTCCTTGGTAAATGAGCAGGATCAGCAGCAGGATCAGTGGGAAAGACCATTACATACTGAAAAATAACTGTAGCCTAACCTGCAGTTAATTTTCTGTATGAGACCCTTAAAACAGATGGGTCACCCACACCTAACATGGAAATAAAAGTATTAGCAAGTCTGCAATTAGAAGAAAGCAGAAATGCAGTTAACCTGCTATGCAGGTGGAGGAAGTAAAAAAACAAACAAAGAAAACCCCTTTCAAACTAAGTCTTTTAGCTGCAAAGCATGAAAATAATAAGGCATACCCTGTCATCCTACAGCAAGCAGGGACTGAGGTGGCTCTGGTGGGCTCCTCTCCACCCAGCTGGGGCAGGACCATGTGCTCTGATCAGGTCCCATCCACGCTGCTGGTGTTACCTCAGAAAGCCTCTTGCTCCCTTGGGATGCTAAGCTGTGACACATCCTTGTTCCCCCGAGTGCCTGCAGCACCCGGTGTGTGACACTGTGTCACACCAAGCTCTGGGCAGCCCAGCCCCGGCCTGAAGTCATGGGAGCCTCTGCAAAGGCAGAGCATGTGGCTGGGGTGAACTAACCCCGGTACAGCCTGTAAAAACACCCAAACTGCATGTGCTGCAGTGCCACTGCCTCCCAGAAGCACCAAATATTCGCCACCTGCAGTTAAACTTTGACCAGAACAGAACAGCTGTTGGCTACCAAGTAACAAAGAGCAAGAGGGATAAACCAACAAAACAAAAGGGGATATAGATATTGGCCCATAGTCTGTGGCCTGCCTTCATCCTCAGCACCAAAGGGACTCCCTCATGAGCAATCTACTCCTTTCCTTCCTACTGCACATCCCTGCTTTCAACACAAAAACACAAGAATATGAGGAGATGGACGTTCTGATTTGCTGGTTTCTTTAGCTCCAAAAACATTCTTGTTTGTAAAACACCAAAATATACAACTCCAGAGCATAAAAACACGAGCACAATGAGATGACAGTGTCACAGATGTCTTCACTGTGGCAGTCCTTAACAAGTCATGGTCTGATCTCAGAGGACCCAAGGAGGTAAAACTGTTAAACCCATTCACCCCACTGAGCAACAGCTTTTAAATGCAGAGAACCAGTAAAAAAATGTGTAGTTGCACAGCAAGGCCTCTCCAACCACAGGTGGGAACCCCTACCTTCACTTTCTGCATAAGCTTTTAAAATCTGTTGAAAGTTGATATTAAACGTAGGGAAAAAAGTATGTAACAGTATGTGCTTTCCAGAGAGTTAAGAGTGCACCTGTCAAAACTTCCAAACAAGACCTTGCACCCCAATGAAAACAGTGTGAAATCTGTGTTCAAGCATGGAAGAAAAGCAGATAAAGGTAAAAGTACCTGACAGCGGAAGACTCAAGAGAAAACACTGGAGAAAAACTGACAGTACATCGATATAAACCAATCCTTTGCAATTCTGGTGGATGAATTTTTATTTTTTTTTTAATGCTAAACAAACAAACAAACGGTACAGCCTACAGGTTCTACCTATGCACCCAGTTTCCCAAGCCACTGCAATCAAATCAATAAAGCCCTGTTTCTTGGGGTGATTTTTTTTAACAAATAAAAAAAAGAAAAACAAAACACCAAACAAACAAACAAACTAGTAATTTGTATGTGCAATGTTTCATGAATAAATGTAAATAGCAATGGAGCTGCTGAGTCTGAGACCTGTTCTCCAGGTCTGTATTTTATCTTATTTGATCAGCTTACAACTTCTCAACAAACAAAACTGTAGAAAGCACGTGTGGTTGTAACAATAAATATATGTGCTGAGACAAGATAGGTTAGGAGCCAAGTGCTGATCTATTCTCCCTGAGATCCAGTGATGTGATGTGTGGGAATGGTTCAAAGCTGTGCCAAGGGAGGTTTAGACTGGACATGAGGAAGCATTTCCTTACTGCAAGGGTGGTCAGACACTGGAACTGCCTTTCTATTGAGGTGCTTGATGCCACAAGCCTGTCAGTGGTTGAGGCATTTGGACATTGCTCTTAACAACATGCTTGAACTTTTGGTCAGCCCTGGATTATTCAGGCAGCTGGACTAGATATTGTTGTAGGTCACTTCCAACTGAAATAGTCTATTCTGTCTATTCTATTTTATGTCAAGTACATAACATTACCAAGTGCTACAGACTATGATAACATTCACTCAATGGCATACAGCAGAGACACCCAAAAACTCAGCAGCTCTGAGTTGCTCTAAAACCACAGCGGTGTGTATGGGACTGACAATAAACCCATTTATGGAACACCATTCTTGCTCTCAAATCACATTCCGATCTTTCAAATTTGTTCTGGTTTCCAGAACTGACAGCACTTTAACATCAACAAGCACACATACAAGGCCTCCCAAATTAGAAACAATTCATTTGAAATTGCTATGCAGAGAGAACAGCAAGTTTCAGCTCCAGGAAAGCTCCATAGACATGTAAGCATCATCCAGTGAGAAAAAGGGGTTCAAAGTTTTGCAGTTTGTGAGTAACGGGCTCCTTTGGATCCCTTCTCCTAAGGGCGCTACAAATGGTAAGTCTCAACTTTCTCGTCTCCCATTTTGACCTACAGCTAACTATGAATGCAACATTTTAAAAACCTACAGGTCAGTTTTGTTTGGGGATTTTTAGTTTAAACATGCCATCACATTTTCAAGCCCCTCTGTAAACCTGTTTGCCACCTGTACGTCGTGCACACAGTCCCTTCTGAACACCAATGACAGACTCAGAAAACTCAACTTGAACAGAAAGCTTAAAAGTTTCTCATAGCTCTGAGCTCATTTGAATCCTTGAATCACAAAAAGGTTACTACAGTACTGGTTTAAATACGCACCACACACAAACAAGCTCACACTGCAAACACTTCACTGAAACTGAGCGCATCACTCTTTTGAAAGCGAGAATCTAGTTTAATTTCACGTTTGTGGTTTGAGTTTATTTCTCTAAATCATATGAAAAGAACAATGATTCCCCATGTATATTTCCTCCCATGACAGTCAGTGAGAAAACATTTATTCCCTCAAGTAATTGTCACATACATAAAAGCAATATTCCACAAAATGCAACGACTGCTTGCAAGGGCAGACAAAACAGGCCTATTTTATGCACACACCAGGGTCTGTTCATTCTTTACCGTTTCATCCCTTGCCACTGGAGTTCCTTGCACCCATGTGCCATGCTTTGTTATAGAATGAATTTGACGGGACCAAAACAATCTCCTTACTAATTGGCACAACAGGATCTTGTTTATGCAATATACATTGAAATGAAAGACAAACAAGGAAACGAAATTTAGACTTTTTGTTAATTGCAGTTCTCTGGCACCTGACACAACCATTAACGTGAGTGTCCACCAAGTCTTTGAAGAAAAAGTATCTCTGAATTTTATTTACCTAGAAACTACCACTATAGTTCCCTTATCTCACTATAGCAAAGTCCCAAGAAGTTTTTTTATTATTTTTCCCCAAAATCTAGCAATACTTCTCAGCACATCCTAGCACTGAAAACCACTCTGTATGAAAAGCAAGATATCTTCTGTTTGGCCTTTAGTTTAGAATGCATTGCTCCTCCAAGAAAACCCTGCTGGTGCTACTCTTCTGTACTTCCTACCCATGCAGATGTTCTCTAACTGCACAGTAAATGCCAGGACAAACACATGCTAGAACTATCTCTATCAGTAATTAAAGTTTTGTCCTTGTGTAACAGACATTGTTACATGGAAGGATGACTTTCTCTAATTCTATAATTCTACCAGTATCATTGAAACGAAGGTCCCTCTTTGAAGTTCTCTTTTAAAAGGACTAAAGGATAATTTACAATGTCATCTTACAAGACTGTGCAAAAGACACTTCAAATAAAAACAGAATTTGTGATTGGTTTGCTTGCATGAACTATTCTGGTGGTGATATCACAATGGTCTATTTTTATTCCAAATTGGGTTTTACCTGTAAAAAAAAGTTCCATCCCTGTGAAACTAAGGCTTGCAACAGTGATTGCTACGGCATTGCTTGGAAAGATGCTGCAGAAGAATAATGTAGATGTCAGGGCACTTTATGTAGCAGCAGCAAGATTCTGTGAGCAGTCTGGGCAGCGGATTTGCTCCAGGTTGTTCTAACTGCTACATGCAATATTTTACCAAAATAAGCAGCACATCCATGCAGTGAGATACAATGGGATTTTGAATAATCAGAACACCACCAAGTAACACTGGGCAACGAGACACTGCTCAGTAAGAACAGACCAGCAACCTGTACATCTCATGGACTATTCTGTCTGCATGGATGACAGTTTCAAAGGTAGGAAATTAAATCTTAAATAACAAAAAAAGACCTGACCTGAACCAACAAAGCAAGCCAGCAAACTGAGCAAAGTCAGACACTCTTTTCTTAGGCCTCCCACTCCCATTGTGGCAAGCTTTTACTTGCAGAAAGGACCATTCCGCACTCCCCCCAAAAGAAGACACCTTGATGTGCCTTAACGAAGCAGTGATAGAGAACAAGTTGTTTTTGGAATTGTGAAGAATCACCAACCACTTCCTTAGTTCTCCAGCATGGTATCAGTTCATCAAAGAGCAATTTGAACTGCAATGGGCAGCGAAAGAACATCTTGGAAGGGACATCAATGGAAGGGACATGAATGAGCCCTGAAGGAGCATCTTGGAGGGGACAGTAGAAAACATCTTTATTTACCTATATTCAGGTACCACAAAGCTCCTGTACCAAAGTGGCTGAAAATCTGACCAGGCTTTTTTCTGTGGATGTAGCATAGAATTTCAACAGAGAGAATTTATTTTCATAGTAGCCTTCATAAATGCAACCCCAATCTTCGAGGTTAGCAAATAACTCAATTTAAAAAAAAGTATTACTAGACCAAGAAGAATCCTCCACTAGGTCATGCTTTCCTGCTTTTAATAAAACTGAGCAAAGGGACTCCATCCACGAGACTGCCAGCTCAGATCGCCGGGCATTCGAAATGGTTTCATACAGTTTCACTTCTCAGAAGAGACATTGTTGAAAGCCATTGTTCAGCCAGCCAACTACTGTCACTTCCATGAATATGAATAAGCTCCAATATAGGACACTGAGTTTTTGCAAATGTAAGAAGATTCAATTGTTCAGTTATTCTTTGCCAATAAAACAACCCACCATTATTTAGAGATTTTTGTTTTTCTCTGGTGTCTGAATATGTGGGTGGAATTTTATTTTCAAATTCCCTTCTCCCATTTTCATAAAGTTTTTATTTCATATCACCTTGGTAAGTTTTCAGAGCAACTGAAGGAATCCTACTGTGGGATGGGATGAGGCCCTTTAAAATATATATATTTCTGTTTCTCCTGATAATATTAACTAGCACCTACTCTGAGGAAAAGAGAGAACAGAAGAAATTGTTCAGAGTTCATGAAAATTAAGACTTGGTATAATTTTGTAGCCGTAATTTGCATGCACACAACTTAGACATAAATACATATGGATTAATGCAAATTTTCATACCGGGAAAGATTCACTGTGCTCTGTAAAACTAAGGGTAAGGCTGGTGATGAATCATTTTTTTCAAATATTCTAGTCTGGGTTTATAAATAGCTCTCTGTTTCTAGAATAATTACGACTGAAAAACACAGCTTCTTAAATAACCTAGGCCATAATTAACCTTCACTTCATTAAATCGCAAATAATATCTTTTTAAAGTCTTATTTGTAAAGGCAAGCTGATTAATTTAAACGTTTCCCTTTTGGAAAAAAAAAAAAATCTAATTGGAATGATTTACCAACGTAGCTACTTTTCAGATCTTGCAAACTCTGGGAAGGCTTTCAGCCGGCTCCCTCAGCCCCTGCCCGGCCCCCCGAGGGAGCTCCACGCTCATGTTGCCGTCCCGGCCCTGCCTCCCTGGATGCTCGGGGAGAGGTGCCGGCTTGTGCCCGCACCCTCCGCGGCCGCGCCCGCCAGAGTCGTGCCCCCCGCCCGGCCCCTCGGTGCCGCATCCCCGCCTCCCTCCCTGCGGGCGGGACCCTTCGCCTGCCCCGTCCCGCCGCGTCCACGCGTGGCCCTGTTGGTGCCAAGGGGGCAGCGGTGCGACCGTGGCCCGGCCTGCCCTCCGCACGGGCGGAGCCAGGAGCGCTGCGGAGCCCCCCACGCCCTGCGCTGCGCTGCCCTGTCCGGCCGTCCCTCCGCAGCGCGGCTGCCGCCCCGACCCTGCCTGCCCTGCGCCCACGGCCGGGCACGGCTGCGCTGGGCACGGCGCCGCCGCTGCCGCCGCACCGAGCCGTCCCTCCCCTTTCCTTGTAAGACAGCGCCAACCCCCGACCGAAGAAAAGTTTCCAGCCGAGCGCCAGGACAGGTCCGGGCTGTCACCGGCGCCCCCTCCCCGCCGATGGCACGGGACGATCCTCCCTCCGCCCCGTCCCGTCCACGTACCCAACCCCCCCGCGCCGTGGGTGCCGCCCGAGGCGCTCACCTTCCTGCACCGCATGGAAGGGGTTGTTGGCCTCTATAAGCTTGATGGAGTAAGTGATTTTCTCGCTCTGGAGGATGTCGTCATTGAGGTTCAGATCCGATACCGCCTGCTTGAACACCTCGTCGTCCTTGGCAGCATTGCCTTCGAAAATGGCACCTGAGGGGAGGAAGGCGGCAGAGGGTGAGGAGGGCTCGGCCTGCCCCGCCCGCCGCGCCAGGACCCGCACTCCCCTCTGGGCCGTGCAGGGCTCACGCCGGCTCGCACGGCACCGGGTGCGGCAGCCCCGGGGGCACCGGGCGCCTGTGGGGCCGGGCCACACACGTGGGCGGCCGGCCTCGTCCCGGGGAAGCGCAGCATTCCTCCCGGCCACTTCTGCTCCACCGGCATTTACGGAGCTCTGAACCAAAGGCACGGCGGGGTGATGGACTTGCTTCGCCCGTGACGGGAAAGAGAGCAGGCTTGGAAACTCCAGCAACTTTTTGCTCACTTCTCGCCTCTCCCTGGGATGCTGCCTTTCGGGCCGCGGTTTTATGTAGGCTTACAAGCATGAACGTGAAGCCGGGATTTGTGTCCAGTAACCTGGAAGCTTTAATTTCACTGTCCTGTTTATGCAGTTAACGTGAAAACATCTGGCGATGTGTGTTACATAAAATCCCTCTCCACGGAGCGTGTGTGTGCCCACGCCAGGCTTACTGCCCTGCTCTACGCGGCGCTGGGAGGTCTTTAGAGCTGGCAACAAAACAAGCAAAAAACATTATTCCCCAGCCTGGAAAAGTCCTGCTGATTCACACCGTGCGAGCCTGTGGCTTGAGCCTCCGTGCGCTGCCCGTGTGCATCACAGCTCTGCACACAGCAGCTCCCCGCTCCTGCCCAGCGGACCGCTCCTTCTGCCAGCACTTAGTTAGCAAACAGCACTAGGACTGAAGTTCGTGCGGGGAGAACCCGAGGTGACACGGTCCACGCGCAAGAGAAGCAGGGCCAAGAGCGAGAGCTCCTTCACCCACTCTTCTACTCCGGGCCTTCCCCAAGGCGGCCCCGCCGCCTCCCTTCCCCCCCGCGGGGCTGGCCCCGGTGCCGCGGGGGTCTGCCCTGCCCTGAGGACTGCCCCTGGGCCGGAGTCCCCCGCTGCGGTCAGGGCTGACCCCGTCTCCTTAATGGCTCCGCAATGCTGTCTGCCTTGGCTGCGCCCCCAGGCTCCGGAGGCGAGCGGCGACGGCCGGAGCCTCCTTCCCACCGGCCCCGGAGCCGTCCGTACCGGGAAACTTGTTACAGGGCTGGCCCCCTTCTCCCCTTCCCTGCCTCGGGTCGACACGGGACTTTCTTCCCGTCTCCGTGGAACCTCCCCTCACCAGGATGGCTGCTGCCCCGGCCCCCTCCTTTTTCTCATCTCCCATCCTCCCCGAAAGGCTGGTGGGAATTACGGCTTTTCATTTCCCGGGCATACTCCTGTTTCCTCCTCTATCATCCTCCACAAGTGATTCTTTCCCTCCTCTCCGCCCCTAAACATCCTCATTTTCGTTCCTGCTGGTACCTTTCAACACCAGCCAAAAGGTGACTGCAGAGCCTCGCTTTTGCTTGCCAGGCTTCCCGCGGACATCACCGTGCCTTGCTCCCAGAAGCCATAAAAGTTCACATCAGCCTTTCCTCTGCCTCTTATTCATCCCTCTTTTCCTCCCACTGATCCAGCCTTCTTTCTGCCCAGGGGTTTTAATGAGATCTTATTCAAACCACAACAGTTGCGCGCATAGACACACACACACACTCACACAGAGCCGCTGCAAAGCTCGCCTTTCTAACCCTTTCCCAGCCAAGTTCCCCCCTCCGCTCCCCGCATTCCGTCTTGGCTGACACCTGCTACGGCAGAAGATGGAAACCAGGGGATTATCTCCCCGAAAGTTTTGCCTGCGAGCACGTTCAGATGATGCCTCTCTCCTGCTCGGGTGATGGGGGCGGTTGTTTGTTTTCGGTGGCGAGGAGGCGGGGGGTGGGGGGGGAAGAAAGCCTTTCCACGCAAACAGGTCCAAGCACAGACTCCCCAGCCACATGGGAGACCGCAGCGGCGGCCCCGGCGGGTCCCCTGCCCGCTCCCGGCCCGGCGCACAGGCGGCATTTCGCCCCTAACTTTACAATCGGGGGCGGAATACAGCTGCCTTCCTCCCATCCGTCCTCCTGTCTCTCCGCGGAGTTGGGTTCCACCGCTGCCCGTGACATTATCGCGGCTAAACGAGACGCTTTCTTTATATATTTATTTACCTACCGCGTCCCTCTCCAAGCCCCCCCCCCGCCCCGCTCCCTCTCTCTTACCAATGTGGATGATGGAGTCCGCCCGCACCGAAACGCACTGAAATATCCAGGGGAAAAGCCAGAGCATCAACACTTCCATTTCCAGCCTCTCGCACAGCACATCAGCCCGGGTTTGGTGGAGAGACAGAGGGAAAGAAGAAAAAAGGCGCAAGGGCAGGTGGAGCAAGGCAGCGGGCGCGGGGGGGAGATGCCCAGACACCCTCTTAGAAAAAAATCCCAAAATCCCCCAGCGCCCCAAGAATTTTCCAAGATTGAAGAAAACGGGTGATGGGGAAGAAAAA